>NNCF01126402.1:252584-327541 GCA_002313205.1 Laupala kohalensis | reverse complement strand
AATTACCCAAGTCCATCGGTTAGGTGGAAGAGCAGGCCTCATGGCGTAAACCTCGTCAAAAGGCATTAAATAAATAAATGATGCAAATACCTAATCATGTGTCAACGCCCTCGACTATGTTTCGCGGTTTTACAACATACTCCTAATTGCAGTCAACTTGAACGAATACAATTGTTATTTAGAAGAGTATAACAAGACCGGTTTCTTAAATTAAAAAAAAAGTCTCTAGTACACGAAATAGGTAAAATACAGCGATAGGGCAAGAAATGTGATAAGACCACCTCCTTGCGCCTATGCAAACAATGCTCTTCGTAATGTTCACGGAGGAGTACATTCAACCCAAGCGCAAGGAAACCCAATTCAATACAACAGTGACCACAACGACTTCTCCAGAAAAGGCGAAGGAGAACCGATCCTCGGGTCAACTGCATCTTGACGCAACGGCAGAGGGTGCTGCGTGCGATACCGAGTTGGTCGTGCTCGAACCGAAGGCTGAGAGAATGGATCGTGACCGGGTCAAATCGCTCCATTGGCATGAGACACGAAGAATTTCACGAAGCGCGCTACGGGCCAGATGTGTTCGAGACAGCAGTTAAGAAATAGCAGACCAAAAATGGCGAAGTAAGAAACAGTATATGAGTGCGCGAGCAAACCCGGGAATCATTTTATCTAAGTCGGTCAACAACTCCAATAAATTGGTAGGAGTCAACATATGCGTGCCGTTTAGATGACTCAGAGGACATGAAATATTTTATTCGGAGGCCAGGAGAGATCACAGTCTTCTGGAAAGTGCACTTGGATTTTGTAACAGCACCATGATTTTTAAATAAAGTAACGCATAAAGTTAATTACAAGCACTTTTAATCAAACTATTTGTTCTCTCTGTAATTTATATCCTCTCCAAACTTCAATATTTTTCAAGCACCATAACTTTCATTTAATATCTGCAGAATTTCTGTCATTAGTAGGAGTGGAGGAATATTGAACTAATTTTCAACTCATTAAACCAATACGGACGTAATTTGTAAATATGGAAAGTAATAAACAATCGTCTTTTGAAGGAGAATGCAGATTATACGGACACGAACCAAACTGGAATTTCAAGAGTTCAGCTATTTAATACATAATCACTACTCATTTGAAGGGGACAATATGCCCCCGACGTCCGTTTTCCCATAGAAGCCCCCACCCCTTAAGTTTCGACGAGACGAGTGTAGAGAGCAATGGCAATGTACTGAGCTATTATTTTCGAATATTTTTACTTCACGCAGAACAGAAAAGTAAATAATTATTTCCGAATACACACTTTCATACGTACTGTCGTTGCAGGTAGTAAAGATAAATTTGGACAGTCGTAAAAAATTTAAACTAAACCAAATTTTAAAATGTACAGATATTTTAATTTTCTAAAGAAATTTGAAATTTTCTGTTAATTTTTATGCTCAAAAATACAATTCTTTATGAAGTTTTAATAAAAAGTGCGAGTTTGCCTTCCACGAAAATAACAACGAATAATTTTATCTCATAATCCTATAATTTTTTCGCCCTGGGTAAAGGTGAATATTAATAATTCTAACATTTTCTCGAGGTTTAAATTTCGATGAATCTCATTTATGGGATGAAATCATGAGACACATAAATTATAGGTAACATTTTGTGAATTCTATCTCAAGAGACAATAAACAGGAAACAATAAGAAGAATTGCGAATACAGTCTATTTATAAACAAGTTCTTAATTGGCTTACGTTTACTTTACACTAAAACTAATAACGGACCAGCAGCTGACTATTTTTTACGGAACCATAAGAACAGCACATATTTTGCTAATCTGGTGACGTGTCAAGCCAAAACAAGCCAAGCCAAGCCATGTACACTACTAAGTGTCATGTACGCTACACAGGGTAAGGAAATGCGTTAATCTACATCATGCCGGGGAAAAAAATCATTAATTAACAATGTTTAAGTAGTATATAAGGTTTTATTGCAGACATCAACCATGGTTTTATTTTACAACGCATACAAGAGATGAAAAAATATTATAGGCCTGAGAAGGAAATTTTAAAGAATAAATTTGATCCTTTCTGCTCCAAATCAGTCAATGTTCGATAGAGAGGCGAAGACAAGTATTTGTTAGAAAAATACATGTAAGAGTACAAATTTAAGCGGACGAACAAAATTCCAATCTACGAACATGCTTTTGTATTTTTTTTCCACTTCAAAAATAAGACAAATTGTCGAGAAATGCGCAATTTGTCACGAAAAAAAGTCAAATTATCATACTAAAAGTCATGAAGACTGTTCTTCAGAATTAACACCATTTACTTATATGCATGTTTATTACTGCATGTACGCTTCAATATACTTAGTGATATTGAACTTCGCTTCATGTTCAATCCCGAAAATATATTTGGCGGTCATAAGTAGAACACTGGTGTCCCCCACCATCATTACCTTTCCAACGATAATTTCTCGAGCTCCCGTCCACCGTTTTCGCTACACTACCCCCGACCCCGAGCCTCAGGCTCAACACTAACTGCCGAAGCAAGTCATTACGTCATGTGGGCGCGGGTCGCGCTCCTCTCAGCTGTTCGCGCCGAAGCATCCACGGCAGGGATTTGGCACCGCGAGGATGCACTTTGCCCACCGGAAGCAGTGTCGTGTGGTCAGACACCACGCGGTCCCCGCTTTGCCCCCAGCAGACGTCCGCGTCCTCACCTAATCGTCTCGCAAACGTCCACGTGCGCCCACGGAGTGCAACTGAAACGTGCGTCCGGTGAGGAAATCGAAAAGCGATAGCGCAGCACTGAGACGCTCGCTTCGAAGTGGCGCCGAACAGCTGGCCACGGCTGTGCCCTTGGAAAGCGGTGGAGGCAGGTCGAGAGAAAACACTCCTACGATTATACACTGAACAAATTTAATGCAAACAATGTTTTCTTTCCTCAACAAAACAGAGGCATACCAAAAGAAAAAGAAGAAATGAGAAAGGGGAAAAATAGAAGGTTACTAAAGCCAACGAATAACAATTGTACCGTTATCTCCGTTGTAGTTCGGTGCGAAAGAATGTTCGTTTTATCAAAGCAATAATTGGAAATCTTTCAATGCCCCCCCCACATTTCAGGGACTGTCACTAATACCAATACAGACACTAATGCCAACCTCCGACGTTGGTCCCAACAGCAAAAAGTGTCTTCAAATAATAGCTACAAAAAAAAGAACTCAGAAAAAAAAATTCCAAACTTTTCCTTCACTCTTTATGTGTAATCAGAAAATGATACCCGACAATTATTCTATAAGGTAGAGTCATGTCACATTCATACCAAAAATGAACAGTTTTAAGGTTCACGAAATGTCACTCTCTAAATTCAGCAAATGTACTTCATTTTCCCAATTTCACGAAAAAATTGTTGTGACCCAATGTAAAAACCTTATATTAACGAAATTACTGCAATTTAATCGAATATTTCCATTTACTAATTACCAATTAACATATGCCTTTCAATCACGAAGTGTTATGTAATTCACATTGCAAATGACATTTGATCAGTGATGAGATTTCTCAACATCCCATTTCTAACAAGAAATGAGCCTCCAAGTGAAAACATGGCGCTCTCAGATAAGGTGCACGATCCCTTAGCCAATTACGGCTCCGTCTCACCTTGACTCCGACGAGAGAACATCGCCCGACTGCAGTGAATATGATTCACACTTGCGAAAGCGCGACACAGGCACATGTTCCACTCCATCTGTTCAGATATCGTCCACAGCGCGAAATGACTCTCCTTAGCTTTTGTTACACGTGGAATTGCGACGACACTAATCATGCAATACAAGCGAAAACTTTGCCAAAGATGCTTCTAAATGTTAAGATTTCTTCAATGATATAAGATTTAAGCAATTACTTTCAGTGAATTTTGTAATTAGGTCAACCGATCAATCAATCGGTGAAAACACAGTCTTCTACTTTTCTCCAAGTATAAAAAAGGATGGGCTTCGTAGCTAATATAATTGCTAATTCCAGTATCAATCACAATCTGCAACCACATTTTTCCCCATATTTATTCACCAATGAATTCTTAAACTCCAATCAATATGCATTTACTTCACAATAAATCATATGGGTTGTTCCTCTACACCCACTTTATATTTAATGTAATAATTTTACTCGCAGCGTTCCAGATAAGTAGAGCGGCATAAGAATCTTTAATTTAAATTCTTATGTGATTCAGCGTACCAAAATCCTCCGTTGGGGTTCCAGGAGAAGTGATGCTGCCAAGCGACCAGAATCTGAGTTAGTCTTATACTAATAAATCTATACTAATAAAAATGAATTCTATGGAATGTCTGTCATGGAAATTGGAAAAAGTAATCAATAATACGATACTCGTATTATTTGATATTTCAAAGGGATATTGAAATTAAATTGCAAAATATGATTAATATTGTTGAATTACAACAGCAGAAAAGCAATTGGTTGCTAATCAGTAGATGTGAATCTTCACTCGCATCACTGTTGACTATAAAGCTTACTTATGTGCCCACCAGAGTTCAGTTGCGTTACATGTGGCGGAGAATCCACTGAACGTATAATCTCCGTGATAGAATCTCAGAAACGAAATTATATAACAGCTGGGACGAACATTATTTTCAAGTACATAGCCTGAAAGTGAAATGAAAACCAAAGAATGCGGAGGTCTTAACTATGCGTTTATTTCTGTGTTAAGTGTATGTCTGAATTTTAAAATAATTCGTAATTACGTACATATTAGCTTACAATACTTAAAACTGCGCGAATTTTTGTAATTTTCTTCGTGGTATTTAATTTTTGAAATAAACAAAAGTTTAAATTTAATATCAACCAAATAGAGAAACATGGAAACTAACATGATTTAGAATATTACATAAGAACCCCGGAAAACGCCGGGCAAAATAACCTTAAAAAATCCACTCGTTTACAGGTTTTTAATACCCATTGCAGGGTAAAATATATCAATTTCCAGTACCAATTTTTCTTTGTATGACGAGTAATTTTAAATAATGGAAAAACATTTTGTTTTTAAATTATTATTTTTTTATTTGTGAATTGTTTTAAAATTTTGAATGTCCAGTTTCTTTTCAAATTCCTCGCGAGGTAGGATAGTTATGCTAGCATATCATAAGCATATCAATTGACATAATAATAGCAATACTTCTATTCAGCAGCAAAGTAAATTTTTTAAGGGTTTACCATTTCTCATAGTTTTCAAATACTTTAAAATAGATTCGTTCATTTAGTTATTAAATTTTTGCTAAAAGACCAGTCAACTTTCACCAAACCAGTAGGACTGAAAATAACTGTACAACTGTACTGTGTTACATTAGCATTAATTGGTTTATTAAATGACGTAATAAACCATTTTCCACATTTTTTTATCTGTCGTTGGAATGACGTAGAAACTGAACAAAATACCTGTTCTTGTAATCGCTTAGTTCCCTCCAGCAGATGGTTTCCTACATAGGAATAGCACGTCACTCTTACGGATGATAAAGCGTGAACTAATGGGCGTCAAATCACACTTTGTCACCAAGGGGATCATAGAACCGAGGTGATTGCCTTGTTAGGAACGCGGGCGGGAAGAAAAAAAAGTGTGTGCAGAGAAGCCAGATCGGGCCAGAAGAGCGCCTCCGCGCATCGCCCCATAAGGATATGAAATGGGAAACCACTATAACATTTAGGAACACAAAGTTATTTACGTACAAATAAACACAAAGATTGGTAGAGTCAGTGAGTAGAGTCTAGCGATGCCTTGGATAGTACTTTCTGAACAACAACTATATTTCACGAGATTATAAAAGTGGAAATGATTACACTACAAAATAGTCACAAACCAGTTAGTCACCATAAAATCTGAGATACCGAATGTTTGACCGTAAATCCTTGAGACGTAGGCAACTAATGAAATAAAAGGCACACAAAAGTTACGAGAACAGAAAGATGAGTAAGGCAAAGAAGGGAGGGAGGTAAGAAGATAGTGGCGAAATAACCGCATGTGCCTCATCCAAAGAAGAGTAAGAAGAAAGCGTATCCAAAAGAGGCAAGAGTGATGCTACAAGCAATAGACATGCAGAAAGGACACGACGCCCACCTGATGGACGATAAAGTGTGCCATTCCTACTTTTGTGTGATTTAAATAAAAACGAATATCTTATCCATGAAAGGGGGACTTAAAAAACACAAAGGAATAACAAGTTAAACTAAATATCATCTTTAATTTTTTTCGTTTCAGGCTGTTTTTGTACATAACAGCATAATTTTTGCTTGGTTTAATTTTACAATACATATTTCTATCATTCAACAAATAAAGGGAAAACTTAGACTTTTGTTGTTACATGTATCTCTTTTTCTTTTGTATTATCAAGACGGGAAACCTATGCATAGGTGCATCACAATGCATTCTATTTTTTGTGATGTACAGGAAACTAACACTCAATTCATAGTAAACCAACTTCTTTCAAAAGATGAACAAGCGATATGAACATAATGTAATCATAACAGCAGTATGAGCGTACAGGCGAATATTAATGGGATGTCTGTATGAAGTAGTACATTCTTACAGGCGAGCAAACACTAAGGTGTGCATATCGCTGCACATCGTGGTTGGTATAAAAATTCTCACTAAGACTTCAGATTGTAATGTGCGTTTCTTTATACCACTACCGATTTACATGACTCATACTTCAAGCCAATGACAAAAAACCTATAACCACGACGTTACAAACCAACTAAGAAAATACTTTCAACCAATGAAAACTATTCAAAAACAGTTTAAAGTAACCTCCATTACGACTCCAATAAGCCTATTCAAATTATCAATTACTGCGAGTTTAAAATATTAATTGAAATTTCAAATTAAGATTAATTCATTATAACATCATTTCATAAGTTTTGCTCATTCGATATCCCCGCTTATTTTGCAAGTATTGACTGAACAATATTCCTCAGTATAGACTGAACTATATGATCTTCTGTAAAATTTAGATCTCATAACACGAGTAACACCTAAATATAGTACATCAGGAATATGGCTATATCAGACATCGCATGAACCACTTATCAAGAGATCAAGATCGCGCTGAAGATTTATTCAAAGAGACCATTAAAACCTAATTAACGCTATTAGAAAATTTTAGGCATCGTAAAAGTCAAGAAATGTGTCCCACCATAAATAACACATTATGTTTTCATAGAAAAAATTAAAGAATTCAGAAACCGTCGAAAACAAACCACTTGCTCCTTGGGTGGTAACCAAAATGTTCCACAAAATTTTAAAACTTCATAGGACAATGAACGAATATTTATTTATTTATGCCTTTTGGTGAGGTTCAGGCCATGAGGTCTGCTCTTCCACCTAACCGTTGGACTTGGGTAAGGGAATTGGGAAGGAGGGATGTTGGGTTGCCGAGGAACTTACGGCACCGAACCGTCATTTGTCTGGAGTAGGCGAGGGAAACCCCAGCTTAAAGCCTCACCTAGTTCGGCCGAGTAGGATTTGAACCCTCACTCTACCGCTCAGCGGGATCGCCGAAGCGAAGACGCTACCACCAGACCGCTGTCGGTTTACGGCGCGGAAGGTAGTGCCGTGTGTACTTCAATATCGTGTGTAGTCACTACACGACATGTATTAATGATATGTTGACTGGTTACAAATTTGTGAAAGACGAAAAATTCATTTCCGTAGACATTTACTAACAGTTATTTTAAAACATAAGTACACTTAACATTTAGCAAACAAAGGCCGGAAACTGTCGACCTTAGTCTCGAAGTAAGTCCAATTTTCCCCAAAATGTTAGAAAAATTATTATGTTTTACCGACGTGCCCTAAAAGATACGTTACTTTCTGTGCAATAGAGTATGTTCTGTGGACATACAAACGAAGAAATCGAGTGAACCGTTTACACAAAATCGCATGGGACGCTGATGCAAACACTATAGAGCAAAATATTTGAATATTTAGTATATATAATTTATATTTATATTAAAAGATATGATTTCATTTGTTGCTATTAAATAATTTAAAGAATAAAATTGAGAAATCAAAATTTTTCATTCAAATTCGTCAAGGACATCCGTCAAGTTACGTTTAAAGTATGTTAAAATAAAATGTATTGCAAGGACTTTTTTCAGCTTTTTTGAACTAGCTAACACACATTACCAACAACGAAAGAGCAAATATTAAGGACAGAAGGAAACCAATGTTTTATGAAATGGGTCAAGAAAATATTTATATTGTTTAACTATCATGAAATTTGACACCATTATGAAACTTTCTTAAATGTATTTTTCTTTTCATTGGATAATAATTACAAAGACAAACTTGACTCAGCGTTGTCCAATTGGTTGCCTGTGTAACTTTACGGTCCGAAAGTTAAAGTACTTTAACATCAAAACTTCGGTGCCACAACTTTTGTGTTATAAATATATACAGTCAGAATTAATATTTGACGTGGCATATCCGGTGAGAGAAAATAGAAAACTGTGTTCGGAAGTACCTTATCATACATCATAAATATTTATAGTACGAAATATTATACTTTTAAAAATAAAATATACTTAATACTTTTTAACAATAAATATTCTTTATAATTTTTCCAGTATGAAAAACTATAAATTTGTTGATGAGAATCAAAATATCGGATTACAAATAAACAAATATGACCCACTAGTTTTATTCGTCGGGCAACATTTTGCCAAACCCTTCTTATCCCGTGTCGGTCTGATCGATCGACAGTGTATGGAAAATTGTCCGCGGGTTAAGATAAGTTGGACACCGCTGACGCAACTCATTCTTGTTGACTTATGACATGCTTTTACATTAGTATGGTAATGTAATTATATAATGCATCGTTGCAAGTAAATTAAATGGTTTTTCGAATACACCAGATAACAAAAGCGAAAATACGAAGTACTGTACATTTAGAGAAAATACAGATATCTTAACGTAGAAGTCCCGATAGGGGAAATCGAAAGAGGTCTCACCCTTAGCAGACAGCATAGACCCAGGGAACAATTAAGTTCCATGACACTAACCGATTCGGGAATAATTTTGTTTTTGTTTTTGTTTTCGCGAAATTAATCGTATCGAAAGGGCCGGAATGACAGAACTGGGGATAACTACCAGACACTAAGTTGAGGTGTCAATACATAGATTATAAAAAGCAAATAAGAGATAGGCAAGAATCGTAACTACTCTCAAGAAATTCAGAGTCGACGGTTAGAATCATTCGTGACAGAATATGAACTATGTCGAAATACAACCACTTACAAGACAATAATAAAAATTGTATACCTGACATCTTAAAAATCTCGGACGCGTGCAGTTGGGCAAGCGGTATACACCCCGCCCGTGAATCTCACGAACCAGAAGTTCTCTCTATCTAGCAGCTGTAGACAATGACTGCTATAGCAAATATATTAACAAGAAGTTTTCGTACATTAATAGGAAATAAACACAGAAATGCTTTAATCTAATGTTAATTATAGGAATGCAGTACGTTTTCATTACATTCTGAAATCACTGAATAAACATTTTGAGTTTCCAAGACCGAGTTTCTAATACACGTTTTGAATTAAAGTCGCTTGGTTAATTTATTTAAATAATCCACGGGAAAGGAGGAGGACAGCGTAATTGGAAACAATTCTCACAATTTGGCGGGAAAAATATTAATTTAATCACAATAAACGCGAAAAATAATTTTGATCAGCTCATTCTTTATAAAACAAATAACTTACGAGTATATTTAAAAACAAATCTAGTGTCACGGAAATTTCTTCCAAATGTCTGTGATGTATAATTTTATTATAATTTGAACACATGAAAATATGTCGAAATTTGCACTCTAATGGTCCAATAACACAAGCTGCAATTCATGAGAAAAATGCAATTATTATTAAGATTAAATAAATTCCATGTTTGACGATACTTGCTACGATTATTGAAAATTTACTGGAAGCAGCAACACACTTTACAGTTAATCAGACACATGACCTATCCTACAGATTCAACGGCATCTCTTATTGCTTCATTTCCGAAGTGTGCACCTTTCCTTATTTAGAAGGTATTAATTATTGTGTCAAAATTAAAACAGGCGCGAAAAAATGAACTGAAGACTTGCTATTAGGAATCCAAAGACTCGAGTATGGTGCATTTAACTTACAGACGCGAGTAATGAGAATACTAAATAAACTTATTGTCAAACTAGTGGTGCAAAACCATTGCACATACTTTCTCATATACGCTTCTCCGTCTGCAGCATAGAGTGAAAAAATTATATAGTGAAAGGGTCATTTCTGGCGTGGTTCTCTATATTTTGGTTGTCTTCCAGTGATGTTGAGTACTGCAAATTTGAGAGTAAAATAAACATTCAGAATCATATTTCTAAACAAATAGCGACATATCATTCTTAGAAATATCGTAAAAGTGTTGTGTAAATGTAATTTCGTTGTAGACAAATTTATGCATTTTCGTATTTGCAGCGCGTTTTCTGTCCTCCTATGTATTTTATCAGTAAATTGAAATGAAAGATATGATAATAACAGTGTAATATACATATGCTTGGTCTATTTACACTGCCAAATATTGTTCAAGCTTCTTGAAACAGTAAACAAGTACAAAAATGTAGCAGATAGAAATTATTTTACTGCGTCTATACCAAACTTTCAAGCGAAATACCGCTAATGCGAGTGTAATGCATACTAATTCTACTTTACGTACAGAAAATTTAAGCAAAATCGTTGGACCAGTTTTTGAAAAATATTCAATAATGTACTTTGACCTTCATGTGAAGTGCCCTTTGTGTTCTAGTAAAAAGAAAATTGAAAGCACGCGCATAAGTTAGAAGTAAATTCTACCCTAAATACGAAATATGAAAAAAAAAACCATTCGGTCAGGAGTGCTGCGCACAGATAGACGAACAGACGGACGGACGTCCAGCAAAAATGCACTTTTTCGGAATAAGGGGTCACCAAACGGATATTTCCGCAGAAATCTAGTTTTCGAATTTTTTCACAATTACAATACTTTCTATATACTACGTATATGAGAAAGTAAAAAAATGCACTTACAAACTGCGTTTCACCAGGTGGACGATAATAAACTACTCTCTAAGACTTTTAAAATAAGACCTAAAAGAATCACAGCTAACCCACATTGACATTTTTCCACGGTAGGAAATTTCCTAAGTTTATTTAAAATTAGATTTCATTAACAGTAGCAAACATTCATCCTCACAACTTCCTTATACATTTAGTGACGCGACATTTTGAAGGAAACAGAAGGCAGAGTCATACCATGCTCTAATACGAAGAGGATATATCAATCCAAGAGTGTTTGGAATAGAATGAACTAAAATGAACTATCCTCTAAGTAGGGAAAACAACGATTTGTGTGATCGGAGCGAACCGATAAAGAGATGAGGAAAGTAGGCAAAGGGCATTGTATTATAACTAACTTTCTTTCAAACCTTGACTGTCCAGGCAAATCATTCTCAAACATAGAAATCTCTTAGATTGCGGTGAACCTCACCATCCAGGTAACAGATTAATTATGTTATGTTGAATGAAAAAGGGAGACGGGACCTAGGTTCGAACCCGGGACCTTGAGCTCGAACCCCGATCCCGTCTCCCATTTTCATTCAACATAACATAATTTAACTCATTCTCAATTAAGTCAACAACCAATGCCCTTAACAACTTTCATTGTCTAATACGTAAATTTCATACTTGAATACTCATATCCATTCTTATGAATGACATTCAATAAATCGTCACTCGAGACCCATTTCACACAATGATATTACGCGACTATTCACTAAATTTACTTAATTCTTAAATGCACTAAATATTATAATCAAGTAGCTAAGTTTCCGATCATTCAGAGCAGCTAATATAGCTACTCCTTTCAAAAAGTATTGCCAACTACTTGGTGTTGCGATGTCCTCTTCTCCGAGTCAGTTAATGAAAGGGTGTGCGGTAAAGAGAGTACCGACAGCTTATCTAGGCTTATACCTAGCTCGTCTCCGCGGTCAAGTGATACAGATACACAAGAGAATTGCTCATTTGGGTAGGGCCGAAGTCGTCCCTGGGTTTTCTCTGCACATTTTTCCTTACCCCTAACCAAGACGTAACTTTTCTGCCAGCAATGAAAAAAAAAAGCAGAGACAAGGACTTTTTCTGAAAAGTTTATTTTGGATGAGGGAAACTGGAAGAGAATCTTGGAACAATAACTTCATTTTTAAATATTTTATATCTCCCGTAAATAGAAAAGTAAATAATTTCACAGGTTTTAGAGAACTTCCAACTTTTCGAGAAAGCCACATAATAAAATGTGAATTCTCCCGGCGAAAAGACAAGTATTAATTGAGCCCTCATTAACTGGATGACTGAGTACCTCATGTAAGTGAAAGCCTTACACGGATATTTCCATCAAAATTTCGCGACCGAATGTTTTTCACCATTACAATACTTATATACACTATGTAAATAAGTAAAAACATAAGCTTAGAACACAGTAATGTCATAAATACATCGTGTTTTTATTCACTTTTATTGGAATTATGTCTAGAATTCAAAAATTATACGATAATAGGAATAAAAATATAAATGCTTAATTAATAGCACATTAATAACTCTCTAGTAAGTGACTCACGAAATCCATTTGCGGCAGGTCGATCAGTTATCTTGAGGGTGCGCGGCGGGGAGGCAAGACATTAGGATAGGTACAAAGCGTGGAGTTGAATTGTATCCAAAATTCTTAATCCCTTGACCGACTTTAAGACCATCAGGAAGTGTAAAGTTGAAGAGCGCCGTAACAAGAAGCTCTGATCCATGAGTTTCCCCACCCATGGAAGAGGCAAGATTATCCCAATCAGACGACGGACAGAGTGTACAAGAACACTTCCGCGTTTCGACATTTGCAATGTGGTAGACTTTACGGACTTTCTAGTGATCCAGGTGTTATGAATTCTGCAGTTCCTGACAACCCATGACTTAATAAGGATAAGAGAAAGCATCGTACTCGTACTTCACCTGTAAGTGATTAAGCGACTATTTTCAACAAATTACAACGATAATGAACTTATCGTCCAATTCTTTTAAAAATCGTTTTTATTTCCGAATATTCTAAAGACTGTGCAAAATATGACATCAAAAGGAAAAAACGTATTTAATCTCAAAACTATTCATTTCAGCAACTTGAGTTACGATGAGAACAAAACGAACAATGCATAATTGTTCAATAGTCCATTGGTAACAATAGTGCCAATGAACACTTTATACTGTCATTGCAAAACATGGCGCCGCCATTTATTTGGAAACTACACTACTTCGCGCACTTCTTGATAATTTTTCAACAGACTACAATATGCAAAAAGATTATTTAAAGATACAATCCCGTCATTTAGACAATAAATTTTAGCCGAAATCATTAAATTTTACAGTATCACGATAATTTATGCAACATACAAGTACAAGAACTTTACGAGGTGGTTGCATTGTCGCAGGCAATTTATATCTGACATACATAGCCATAGGATACATAAATTTATTAGCGAAAATTATATACAGAAATAAAACTACAGGGAAGAATACATTCAAGATAGATAAAATTCCTTCATGGTTCAGGATTCGCAAATAGGAATTCAGACAGTTCGCTAATGGCAAAAAGTTTAAAATATAATTCTAACATCTTGAGTCATAACAAATTTCAAAATGAAACTGCCCTTAAAGGTACCCATGAAAGTTCTTATCCGACCGGCTGATGGGGTAACAGGAAGAACAGACGTTGAAAGAGAGCAGCCAGTCAACAGCAGGAGAGAACCGAACCTGAGACTTCCGGCAAGCGCTGCAAGCACGTCGGAGAAGGGCGTGCTCTGCTTGCAAAGATAGCGAACGGATAGCTCGGACGTGCGTTCACGTATACGCAAACGTGTTCTCGTAACGCGACATCGTCACTTGAGGTTCAATCGCCGCCCCTAAACGATGCGAGTGCTACTGTCTTCATAGCTGCAAGAAGACTTCACGATTGAAATAGTTTATTTATAGTGGAACGAAATTAGAAAAAGTATCAGTAGCGGGACAATTTGATACGCCAATCCA
Organism: Laupala kohalensis; assembly: GCA_002313205.1. Taxonomy (NCBI): domain Eukaryota; kingdom Metazoa; phylum Arthropoda; class Insecta; order Orthoptera; family Trigonidiidae; genus Laupala; species Laupala kohalensis. The sequence continues at coordinate 313,412 of NNCF01126402.1, read as the reverse complement.
TTCATTTAAAACAAAAGACATCAGAATAAGTACACAAGTAAACAACAAAAACAACAATGGTCATGTAGGTTTTCAATGCTAACATGATCAAAATTTAAAAAACTTCTTTAGAGGTATTAAACCGCGTCGTCATTGTGTTAAAACTAAGTTCTAAAAAAACACTCAGTTCTAAGTAGCTCCTGAAGATGTTGGTTGCAAATGCCACTGATGTGTTTTAACAAAATGTTTAACAAAATGACGATGCGTCTTAATACCCCGAAATAATTATAAATTTTTGATCAAGCAAACAACGTACACAAGATAAACTAAGATCCTAATGAAAATTAAACTGATAACTTTCATGAATTTCCGCCCAGACTTAAACCCCGGAAATGGTGTGTTGAAAATGGTACACAGTTCTGGAAGTCGAACTGGTTGTGTAATGGTTAACACCCCTGCGATCAAAGCAGGAGTCCCGGGTTCATAAGAAAGAAATATATGCATGACCACTTTCATGACTGATCTGTCTTCTCTTCGTCGCGAAAAAAGGAAGCGTTTCATATCACAGCAAAAGGTGTTTCCAAACTGGAAATATATTAGCACAAAAATAGGACTATCTCACTTAAAGAAACATCTGGATTGGATGAGGAATACCGACAGTGTTTCACATTCCCTCCATTTATTTTTATTTTCTTTATTTGCTACTTTTTTAAACATTTACAGTGGCATTAGATTCAATTTAAACTGAGACGTCGAGCCAAGTCTAACAAGCGAGAAAAACAAGTAAAATCGTCTTACAGTATAACGTTGCCTGTTGTACAAAAAATGTAACCATGCGTAAACAAACCAACACAGGGAATTAACAGTATCCTAAAACATTTCCACTATCTTCTTCCACTCTCTTACTCATTATCTACTCCTAAAAACTTACATCTTCTTACTCACCAAATAAATCTGTAATTTCTTGTCTTGAAACTATTATAAGAGTACGAAATCTATCTGAATAAATTGCATATAACTAAGGTATTCCCGAAAAGGAAAATGATCAATGAAATCTCACAATAAAATGCTAATACATGATTCATGAACCTCATGGGCTGATTTTGGAAGCGACAAAAACCTTTTTAATTTTGTGAGTTATATTAGTACTAATGAACGCAAAACTGTCTTTTGTGGAAGTTATAAAGCCGAGTTAGTTGTTCAATTTCGCTGTGAACTCGTCTCGCTTCGTTTTTCATTTTATCGGCAGGAGGAAGGGGAAGGTATGGGGAGGTTTCTTTTCTCGGGTTAAGCAAAACAAAATTGACTACGAAATTTTTCACGAATGTAGAGCCGACGGTTCGTGAAACTAATAACGCTGATGGGAGGTCATGGTCAGTTAAATAACAATAAGGGTCATCTGACTCAAATCATGACACCATTTGCATTCGTAATGAAGTTCTCGTCGAAAAGAAGCTCCCTTCTCTCAATATATATTTTGAAAATAATACTTTATATATGCATCAAATTCAAGTAAATGTGTTCTTCACTTCACTCTACTGTGAACAGTCTTAATCTGAACAGTTACGCCAAAGCGTCGCCGCCACAAATGGCAAAGTAGCGAGGGGACTTGACCCCATTGGGAAGCGCAGCGCGCGCACAGACTGCCTCTGTGAGCAGCGACAGGGCGCTTGCTGTTCCGTACACGCTGCCATACCGGACACCCGCCACTCCTCTCCTCTCTGTAACTCCCATGAGACATCCCACACACTGCCCCTACACGCTCTGAAATACTACGCTTGACACAAGTGAGGGTAAGCGCGGTAGAATCAACAGTTACAATCATCTAATGGATATAGCCACCAACTTGTTCTCTCCGCTTCCACGTCACTTCACGAGTCTCACAAAGCAAAGGCTACTCTACTAAATAGCTATATTGCCCTTAAAAACACATTATTCAAATTACGCAAATCTATACTCTAATTAAATAGCACGCATGATCTTTCTAAGAAAATTATCTTAAGAAACATTCAGACCTGTTCCGTAATTTGCGCATATTTTAAAATTATATAGGGGAATATTGGGAACTCAACTTACGAATATAAAAAGGGTGATAAAATGTATTAAATATAGAACTTTCCCTCAAAAACAACAATTCTATCATATTATTCCAATCAAATTATAGTATATATAACGAAACAACATTTTTCACAATACCAAGCTACAGGTAACTATTCTACTGAAATTAATACGTTATACTGTTATAAACACAACTGAACAATAATCGGAGCATTTAAGAAACCATGGTTCGGCTCAAGTTACGCCACAAAACATTCTAGAGGTAACAAGAGCATTCTAGGAATATTCATTCAGTATTTCCATTATAATATTAAATGTACGGGACCATCGTTCCTTTTTCATCATTTTCCTTTGGTTATATGGGATTTTCTTTTTATAAACCTTCCACTCTCTGATTTCGAAAGTCAAAACATTTTTTCTTTTTTTCTTGAGTCAAAACAGACCAATATTATCGAATAAAAGAAAAACATTCTTAGTTTTGATAGTTTTGGACATACCAATTAGAGAAAAATATAAATGTTAGGTCCATGAGACTTTCGTCCATCTCTCTAATATAGACATATTTAGTTACACACGTTCTTTCGTTTTTCTCTAGCTTTGTTGGGAATCTCCAATCAAAATTTCATTTACTATTGAAATACGTGACTTAATATTACTCCACAAATAAAGGAATAAATAAAATATTGAGTTGCAACAAGAGTCAATATTTTATTTACCTAACTAAGTAAATGCTACAATTTGAATGAAAGTTTAGTTTTACCTTATCTCATCAGACTAGATCCATACACGTCTTGTACGGTAAAAGCGGTTCGCAATTGACGGCAAAGGATTCTGGAGCCAAACAACTTGAGTGACATAAAATCCCCTCCGCTAGAACGCATACGGATGTCAGAGCCTGGTCCAACTACGGTTCCTTGCCTGTTGCAGGTCGTCCACACAGAACAAAAATTATTTCGAGAAAGGCATGGTAACCGGAAATGGATAACGCCGACATCGGTTAGATCAGGAGATTCCACTACACAACGTGAGCTGAAACTTCATATTCGGAAGGCCCAAATCAAATGCTTATCAAAAGCTTAATTATACATAAGGAATCAATTTTAAGAACTTTTAAGCATCTTATTACGGAAACTTTATAGGCTGCACAAGCGTTTTGTAATGCAACAGAAAAAGACGACATCCTTTTAACATGTTTAAGTTAACCCTCCATAATTGTAAATTAAAACAATATTTCTAACGTCTAAAATAGAATAAAGGCCTACTAAATGTAAGTAAGCGTAGAAACAATTAAAATAATGTTGAAACAAAATAGATTTAGAGATATGATTCATATAACCACTAATATCTTCACTTCGTTTTTACAAGAAAATCATCAAAATCTTAGTGAAACTATGCTACACTCTGTACCGCCTACTTAAAGGACTAAATTATCCCATTAAAACTACACTTTAATTCTTAACGAAGTAATGATATTAGTCATTTAGAGCGAAAGAACATTGTTTACCTACGAGTCACTTGAAAACAGAACTTCTATAATATCATTAAACGACAAAGATGAATTAAACTTCATTTCTTATTTTTCTATGTCATCAAAAAAATGAACAAACGCTAAATTTTTTATTCAGTCCATTATAATGAAGATTACTTTTGGCGTTGCCTTTTCAAATTGACTCACACCAGACGTCAACGCATTTTCGTATTTTCCTGTAAAATCACCAGTCAGTATCGTCCACTCTTACTTTGAGATTCGTAGTAAATGACCTGAGAGCAATTTTGGCAACAACGTACCGCCAGAGGAAATGAATGGTTGGATTGGGAAATGGCATTCGGCTCGTGTGCACAGTCCAATTCGCGTCGCTCAGTTTCTCCCATGTGCTCTCCACTGTTTTATCCACCCAGCAGTCAAGTCTCCACTTGGCGCCAATTAATTAGTCGCTACGCACTTCACCCTGTTCCTAGCCTTCGCTCACGCTTTCAGCAGAGCGACATAGGGAGGTGAAAAATCACGTTGGATGGAGCCAGTGCATTTGTCTTACAGAGACACGGATTGCGAACATAGCCAACGCAAGAGGAAAAAGTTATTGTGAGAGCGCTTTTAGATCGAAAATTTTCATCCTTCGTAAGTCTCAAAGAAGGACGGGTTTTATGAGATTAACAATGTCTCTGAATCGTTACGATATTTGATACATCAATACTAATATTTGATACATCAATACTAATATTATATCACATTACGAGTTTCCTATAGTGTTAGAAAAAGTGATAAAACAGAAGTATTAGTGAAACCCAGCTGTTATGTCCTAGCATTGTTTAAAATAAAACTAGTAATATAATGTTACTAAAGCGAGGGAGTACTTAATTAAATCAATATAATAATTAACGTTCAATAATGTTAAAAATCTATGCATGTTTCGAATCAGACTTCAATCTACGGACAACTTAATTGCAACTCCGTGAGGAGAGAATTAACAATATTCATTAAAACAGATGTGCATATTCAAGTCACCAATTAAGCAAGCCCAGCAAATAAAATCTTATTAAAATTAGTTTCCATATTTCACACAAGTGTCTTGTGACCAACGTCGGGCAATTGGGTGGTTCACGCATAGCGACACGAGGAAAGTCTACGCTTTGAACACAAAATGCAATGTCCAAAAGGAATCAATTATCCCCAACACAAATAACTCTAGAAATACTTCATTCCACTTATTAAAAAGCAAATGCATAAACATATCCCAATCTGATATTGTTGAAAGTTGACGTAGGGAACGTAGATTCTTCAGTTTCTAATATTTACGTATTATAGCAGTTAGCAGGAGGATTAATCAAATTAATTAATGATTGCGTAACGTTCCATATCTCAGACACAGGCGACTAATTAGTGGTCATAAACAAGTGACCAGTGAGCATACGGACACCAGATCGTCACCATCGCCATCACCGTCTACTCCAGTAAATCACAGCGCAACAGCAGCGGCCAGCGGTGGGAGGGCGCACGTCGTGGAACCTGTCACAGATAAAATCAGGGATCGCGAAGCAAGTCGCCTGCAGCAGAGAAGCGGATTCTGCAACCTACTACACGGTTATGCCTAAAGTGCAATGCAAACCTTCCTAACTAACTGCTGTAGTGTCTACATCATAAATAATTCCGACAATAATAGTCCGCACATGGACATGGATCGAAAGAAGAAGAAAAAGAAAAATACGACAATGGCCATTACTTCTAAATGTTGCCCTCAAAGTAGTATGCAATTTCACAGCATAAATTATGTAATAATCAGACTAATTTTTCAAATGACTTTTCAAATATTCCTCTTATTGTACACTCAAAATTCAATGGCTCTATTGTTGGTGCCTTATATGCGAACAGTTTTACAACAGTTAAACTGTGGAGGTTAATACATTATTACCAATCGTCCTTAAACACCATATATATAGTCTAGAATTTTTACATTAACGTCCAGAACTGCTAATCAGAGACAGACGGCCCTCGCCGTCGACACCACCTCACTCGCTCTCCGACCTCGTGGCCCAAATCACAGTCTCTGCCTGCCACACTGTACCCTCAGCCTGCTCTCCCCCACTCATTTCATCCTAATGTTTCCCCCCCTCCACATCCCCAACCCCTTCCATTACACTACACGTCGCGCTGCGACTCGTGTTGTAAGGAGACGGTGGCACCCGCCGCTCAACATATGGCATATTTCGACGGACGCATTTGTTCATCCATGGTTCATGCGCTCCGCAAACGCTTGACTGATAAAATACGATTGCTAAAATACTTCAGAGGAAAATTTCCCTCTCCTAAACACGGGAAAACACTTCTCTTAATCTAATTGCTTCTAGACGGAACATGAAATTAACTTCCACAGTTCAAACCATTTTTAGTTAAGAAAGGAAAATAAACGTTGAAGTACGTAACTATGTTCGTATCTTATTCCGTTCGAAAGCAATGAATAGAAGTCGTGACAAACTTCGATAGCTAATCATCACCTTGACGGCAGGTGTTATCGGCCTCATTTGGTTAAAATTAATCAAGATATTTTTCCAGTTACTATTTGGAAATCTACACATGAAAAATTACCCACCAGATCCCCCTGCCCTGAACTTTCTCTCCAATTGAGCCTGCGTTGCAATGCAGACTTGGAATCTCGTAAGCGTGAATAGCCAGGAGGCGTGACAACCACAAGACGCCAGATGGGGTCAATGGTGATCCTCCCCCAACGACTTCAAAGATAGGTGACGGACAACGCGCCGAGTATTACGCAAGTACGTACACACAGACAAGACTGGAAGGTGACGCATGAAATATAACCCTGGTACAATTGAAGAACACGGTAACAGTATCGCAAGTAGCGATATTTTAAAATATTTTCACTGAAATAACACAATATACTTTTATCAACGATGTAGAAACAGATAATTTCGTCGGTCACGCCGTTCAAACTCGGATGAACTGCGATACAGTATATGACTAGAGGAATGCAACGTCTATTGAGAATGGACAGTTAAAGCCATTTGAGACATAAAGGGAAGCAACAAAACTGAGGGAGTTAGAGGTAAAAGCAGACGAATGTGAACAAGCGGCAGTCGCCGTTTGCGACGCCACGAGCTACGCGAGCGAGCGAACGAGCAGCGTACGTGCCGTCGCCGCGGACAGAAAGTAGGCTGCGAAGGGCGAGTGGCTTTTTCGCCTTTTAAGGCGTACAGAGACGCCGACTGCAGTCGTTGCGGCGCCGTGGTTACGTCGTTCGCAGTAGACGGACCCCTGCTCCAAGCTTAGCGAACGGTCCTTACCTTTATGTGGATTGCGTTCTCGGTGAAACTAAGAGAAGGAATCGTCATGGAAACTTTGAATGTAACTGACAAATATATTTAAAGAGCATTTTACAATTACTTATTCAACAATTTCCTGAATGATTTAGCCTGCGATATGGACTACATCCACAAATTTTACCAGCTTTACAGCTACATTGATGTAAAGAATGAAAAACTCAAATAACAGTTACGTAGCGAGACAGGCACGAATATTTTAATAAATTGTAATGAAAGTACTCGTTGCACTTCATCGAAAACATTTTATGAGTATAAAATTGTAATCCTGTGGTTAACAAAATAACACATACGCAATATATTTTTAATACAACATTAATGTTAACAAGAATTTCGCCTCCATATTGCGAGAACATGTTAAATCTACTAATGTTTCCGAGAAGCCTGGGCGCACCCCAAAATAAACTATGGAGCAGTAAAATAATTTCAAACTTAACGCAGACTTCACAGAAATGAGGAAGGATAAAAGAAATCAGCTTTCATATACAGCTCATCGAAATCAAATACTGACACGAAATCAGCTAGTTATAAAATTCCATTTAAGACCCAACTCAAGAGGTTTTCTTCCAAAATTGGAACACCTAGTTATTGACATCACGTTGACACATCTCAATTACTTAATAAATTTCTTCTAATTATGTACATCCAAAAGTAAAAAGGAACAAGGTAATAATACAAGTAATTCATTAAAACAAAACCGTTAAAATTTCAGGAACTCCGGAGATTCGGAAGATTCGAACTCTGACAAATTATGGAACTAAATAAAAACAAAAGAATGCAGATAAAATGATGTTGGTACGCTGCACTTCAATTAGTTAAGTAATCCAAAAAGTTACTCATTACGTACCTGAAGAGAATAAATTCTCAATTAAATAGAGAGCAATTGCCAAACACACAACTTTCGTCTAACGATCCACTACGTTGAAAATAGTAAGCAAAGAAATACGAAATTTAATTTATTAATTGGATGTAATTTGTTACACATCAGCCGTACAATTATTTTCAAAAGAGAAAACAAAAAATTATTCAAGAAATACCTTAAGTAAAACGAAGTCAAGCGCGGCAGAAAAATTTAACGAATGCTGGGCTAGAAGCTTTACATTGATATCAAGAAAATACAACTAAATGCTAAAAAACAGGTTCGGTAAATACTGTAATTTATACCTAAGAAAACCTGTCGTATCTGTACAATGAACGAATGTGAACATGTACTGAATGAGACCATACATAATTTAATCAATGTACAATAAATTAAAAGTTGGGAAGACACTTTATGATCAATATAGAGAGAATGCACAAAGGGTAATGAGGATGTAATCTATTTACACCACATATGCAGGAGAGACTTGCTGTCAACATTCTCGAGTCGCTTCGCAATTTTATAGCATTATTTACAAATGTAGATAAAGGATTATGCACGATCGAAATCCTCTCCTTCTTGAGCAATATCATTACAAAGCAATATCCATCAAATGCCCTTTTCAACTTTCTACCATATGGATTAGATTAATTTTGATCGTTCACGGCTCTATATAGCTTATATTACCTCAAAATCAGAAATTACACATCACGGACGTGTGCTGCTAGTCAGATGCATGAGATATGGTTTGCATCATGCATAACTAAACACGCTGCTTTCTATTAGGCAGACAGAGCGAGCCATATGGTCTTAATAAAACACTCGTTTCATCCATCAACAACCCAAGAAGGCGCTAGTTTTAGCAGGAGCGAAACCAGACTGAATACTGGAGAAATACTGGGGAGTAGACATTGACAACTACCGGTTTCCGTGAAGTAAAAGTCCTTCATATTTGAGACACTCCTATAGAATTTCAAAATCTAAAACCTTTACTCAAAAACGTATTCTACAGTACGTTTCATTTTAAAAAAAACGAAGTTTCCTTCTGATTACACAGACATAAAAATATAAATTAAATAAGATATTATTGGCATTTCAGTTGGACGTGCATCCTCTGCATCATACGGAAAAGTTACAGAAATGATTTTTTATTGAAAAAAATGTATGTCGAAAGGAAATTTTTCACATTTCAACCATAATAAGTCTGAAAAAGCTTCTTATATACTTCAATTGACTCTTGTTTACGAACACTAACATAACTAAAATACCCCCAGGGGACTTACATCTAGTAAGTGCGTGTTTAGCGAACACGGGGCCCCGAGCAGAGCCTGGCGTTACTTTCACTTATTTGTGTGAGGCTCCTTCCTTTCTCTTTTCTGACATTCCTTTGTCACCTCTTGTTCTTTTCGATCCCGACGCTATTGAGGCTAGGGTATCTTTCATTTTCCTCATTTTTTTGCATCTCTCAATTTTTTGTCCCCCCCCCCCTCATTTGATGTTTTGATATTTGGTTTTGAGGTATGTATTGGTGTGTTGTAAATCAGGAGGGTTTTTAGTAGGTATGGTTGAGTCATTCGGCGAGTCCCACACGCGGGGAGAGTCATGTTGTCTTTCCCTAGTGCGTAACTCATTTTTCCTACCTATACAAGTTTTTCGGGCTCCAATGACCGTTGATGTCGACATGAGCCGTAAAGCCACCAAAAATAAATAAATAAATAAATAAAGAGGTATACCAAATAGAGAATTCTTGTATTTATTCCATTCTGTTATAACGTTTTTAACACAATTAACTCTAATAGAGACAATTATTCACATTATCTCTTAAGCAATCTGAAAATTACGGGCAATTAACAAGATATCCCTCGCTGCCATGTCTTTCTGACCACAGGGCTTGAACCAGAGCTTCGGCGACAACGCATGGTATCCCAAGCGACCAAAGGCCGTTCACTGACACCAGATCGCCCTTACCACTCAATGAGGAAGGTGAGGAGGGGTGAGCAGGGTGTGAAAGGAATCCCCCCTCCCGCCATCGCGCATCACAAGCAATATTCATGTATGCTAATTATGTTAGCCGAGCGACGCCAGTAACGCTGGCGCAACTCGGGGAGAGTGCGGGGTTGATTCATGCGAGTTCATGACCTCCTTCAAGAACTCCCGAATTCTTCAAACTACAATAACTACACAAGCATGCTATTTTCCACGTTCTCAATAAATATTCCAGCTAGAGACACCAATTATAACATCCAATGTTAACGCCAATTTATTCATTTTGAGATGAAGCACCGCCAAAATGCCATAGCATTACAGACACAATGTACTATACACACCGTACAACGAGTTGAAAAACCAAGTAAATTCCTCAAACACAGCAAATTGTATGCTTTGTCACATAAAATATATATCTTTTAAAAAAAAGCAAAGTGACAGGTTTCAGAAACGAACTGATTTCAGTCCGACCAGAAAATAACAATTGAGACGTTAATATTAATAGTTGAACTAAGACTAAGTTACAATACATTTATATTCCGTTGCAATGGGAAACATCAGGACGGACTCATGGGCTTCACACACGGGGGATAATGACAATCCACTTAGTATTCCACTTAGTTCTTGGTGATACCTCGTGAAAAGTGGTTGTCAAATATTATAAGGTAAGGAACAGTTACAAAGCAGTACATTGTCTGTCCTTGACATCACATTAATGATAGTATTACAAGCCAAAACTACCCATAAAGTTCAATTTAGAAAATCGATCAATTTTTTTTCGTGTTGGAAGTTTAGGATACGACACACTTGGGGAATTGTATTGAAAATATAATTATAACAATATTGAGGTCTCAAAATTTCTAGATTAATGAAAACCAATTATGTAATTACTACACACTTTTGGTTCCAAATTAAAAGTACACATTAACTCTCACTACAGAATATTCTACGTAAGCTGTCTCATCTTGTTTATTCCCATAAAAATTTAAATCGTTCTAGAAGCACCTATTCTTGAAGAGATGAAGTTTGCAGCACGTTAGAAGCAGACGACTCGTGCGTCGGAGGCAAGAACGAGATTCGATCTCAGTGGGTGAAATGCTGACGGCGTAACTCATCCGAAATATCTCCACGGATATGGATATGCGATTTCTGACACGTACTTAGAAACAGATGGCAGTAAAAAATAGTCTTCATGATTTAGAGACAGCGAGAAATGAAAATCGAAAAAAAAAAGTTTCGTAAGAGAAGAAACAACGCAACCATGCAAGATAATACCAATAAAAAAATTGCATTTTTCCGTAGCTAATGAGTAATTACTTTTTCACATGTGAAAGGAAATAAGAGTCAAGGACATTTACGATGTCCACGATAAAAAAAATCAAGAAAGCACTCGTTTGGATAAATGCAACAGGCACGTAGGCTAAGCCAGTTACCATACCATTCGCACGCGTCCTTAATGATAAATTCCGACTCTTCAGGATAACCCTTAACCCGTAAAAAAATCAACACAATACCTTGAGGAACTTTACTGCATGCCACAGCAATGCAATTACCCTGTTAAACAAGAATTCTATGATAAACTGAAACAATTTACGTACGAACAGCTGAAAAAATAAGAATGGAAAAAACTTTTTGAAAGATATTAATGTCTTATGCATAGAATCAACAGACAGGGGAGGAAGAAATGAATCAAAACAAAATTCGTAAAATTGACAGCACCCCGTAAGAGTATCCCCATTATCGACTTAATCTCCTGGTTGAATTTAATGCACATTTCCTCTTGCGGATCAAATAAATATTAGTTAACTCAAAGGTAATGAGGTAAGTAATGACCCTATTTGTGTTGATTTCTTGGTCTTGCAGAGAATGCAAAACCAAGACTACGATGAGTATGAGCAATAGTGAAATCGACATAGTGTATTCAACAACAAGATCTAGACTATCATGCTCGCCTTCTAGTTCTTGCTACGCTCATCACTAATGGATGGAAGTATGTAACATCAGAAGAAAAAAGATATGAATTGATCTAAATTTTTAAGATTTAGAGATTGTTGCAAGTGCAGCGTGAAAAATGGAATGTATTGATGAAACAGAAAAACAGCGAAAATAAAAATAATAATAGTCGTCGTTAAGAAGGGAAAACAATCCCATTGGTGACAACCAAGCTCATTGTTGGCTCCACTAGATATCATTAGTAGTGGTGATCTGATAGTACAATGAGACCATGGCAATCAGGTTTTTCCAATGACTCCACGATAGATCGCAATTTCGGCATTACGTCCAAGAAGCATTCCAATATTCAAAAGCAACAAATAACGACGCGAATACAAAAGAGACACATAAACACACGTTTACAGTTCCGACCTTCCATGGTTGGCATAAATCGATTCACGGAAGATAATAAATTAAGAATTGCTCTGCTTTTCAAAAGAAAACGACCAGACAACAAACAGGGTGCTCAGTCAAGTATTCTGTACCTCGTACGTAGCATATACGCAACTTTTTTTAGAGACTTCTGCTTCTCAAAATTGTACTGATTGAGTTTTTCGAAAACTTTACACTCTTCAGTAACCAGTTAAATAAAAAATCAATAAAACTGTAAATTAAATAAAAAATTAATTTGTTGTTATTTGATTGCTTAAATCCAAGTCGAAACGTGAGCTCTTTACAGAAAATTTCATTATTTATAATGAATTCAAAATTTATATTATTCGACCATAAAGGTGGGAAGTTTTTAATATTTATTTAATTAGATTATATAATGGACGTTAATTGTGTTAGAAAATTGTAAGTTCCTTCATTCAGATTCGTTTAATCCACCTACATTGCTTCTGAAAATCTCTCATAATAGTGTACACCATATAGGTACTGGTAAAAAAACTGAATACGGTTAAGGTACACCACGTTTACGAATATAAAACTATCTCTCCGAAAATCACCAGTTAGGTACACGTGTTGGACACAAACGGGCAAGTGAGTAACGTGTGACGATGGTGCAATGAGAGCAACCTCAGGAGGAAGAAATGCATTCGCCTGCACGCTACAAGCGCATTCCTGGAGAGTTCGCTTAAGTAAGCAGAGCAGTTGGTATCCTAGAAAGCTGAAACATCGTCGGGAACTGATTGGATTCTACACATCTCTCAAATAAAATAATCAACTCAGGAATATTTTCATCATAATTTTTAATGCTTAATGAAGTTAAGACTAAATATATGACGTGATTGTCATTTTAAAGTATTTATAAAATTAATGAACAAACACGCTTGGGTCAGAAATCAAAGACTATATACGAGAATTACATAAAAAATATTCCATTGACTTAAGTTTGAGTACGAGTTGCGAAGTACATTTAAAGCCAGAGGATTTGATGGTTTAATTCGCTACTTGCTGTGCGGCAAGAGAGAGAACACAAAAGCAGTATTATACGTATCCCCGTTAGTAACGTACTTAAACTGTACAATGCAATAACGATCTTAAACTAAAAAAAAACATGTTTTTGACAGAAAGTGAAAGTTGAATATATTAGTCAATGTGTCTCCTATTTCATCAGAAATGTTCTAGTCTAAGAATACGACACAAGAAAAAATTCCTACCAATACAGAACAAACGTATGAACTATATCATGTAGAAGTATTTATCGAAGTTTCTTTTTTCTTGGGGTTTTAGGGCTCGTCAATGTCATTAGACGCCTTAGATGTGGGGAAAAATGCAGTTTCGCACCATGGGGAAGAGCCGTAGTGATTCTTCCCCGTGTGTGGGACTCGCCGAATACCTCGACCATACCCACTAAAAATCCCCCTGAACCAAATATCTAAACACAAAGATTATAGGAAACGACGACAAAGTTGTCCAATACATTATAACAAAAAACAAGTAAATTCTGAAAACTTTAATTTTGAAAACAAAGAAAAAGGAAGAGCGAAAGGAAACAAGACAGGGAAGAGGAAAGAACAATACAATTTAAACCCTCCCGATAGCTTATGGGAGGAGCTCCGATCTACTCATAAAATTCATTAGTTTATTAACATCATCCGTTTCATTTCTGAGAATTGTTGGTAAATCTGCAGCCAGACCAATTTCTCTCCGTATTCTCGTGTATTTTCTGCAATCAGTTAGTAGGTGATGCACTGTCAGAGAAGAGCTACACTCCTCACAAACGGGTTCATCATCAAGTAGCAAGAGATACCGATGAGTGAGAGGACAATGTCCTATGCGCAGGCGGGTAAGCAAGACGACCTCGCGCCTGGCTGACCCACAGGAACTGCTCCACGATTTAAAAGAGGATTCGATACATCGAAGCTTATTCCCTTGAACAGTCAACCACTCATTGCTCCATTTGGTAGAATTTAGAATATCACCTTTTGGAATAGTGAAGAAATCCACGAGATTCTTGAGGCATGTAGCCTTCGCGGAAACTTCTGCTTCCTAATTTCCTTCGATTCCCACGTGTCCGAGAATCCAGCAAAACATTATGTTGTTTCCGTCACTTTGGAGGCACAATAGCACATCCTGGATGTTCTGGATCAATTTATCAGCAGGATATAGTCTGAATTACTTGAAGGGCACTTAGAGAACATGAGTAAATTTGATCCGCGGGAGCACTTTGTTGATCGCAGTGCTCTCAATATGGCGCAGCACTCAGCAGTGTAAACACTGCACAGGTCACCAAGACGGTAGCCACAGGTCTTACGGAGGAATACCACGGAGCAGTCGACACCATCGGTCTGCTTCGACCCATCAGTAAACACAGGAATATAGGTCCGGTGTTTGTCGTGGATTAGGTGGAAGTATACCCTCAAAATCGCTGCTGGAGTGTTCTTCTTGTCATCATGCAGAAGATCAAAATTAATCTTCGGCTTGTGCAAAGCCCAAGAAGAAGTCTTACTGAAACCTTTCAGACATTAGGAGTGCTTATATTCAAGGTTTCCAAAATTTGTTTGGAGCGATATCCAAATGGTTTAATCGCTCTGAGTTTGTTGTTGTAGAAACGAATGGAAGAGGAAGCATGAAATACTACGTTGTGTACCAGATTGTTGGGTAAAGTAAGCACATGGCAAAAGTGTCCTAACATGAGTAGTTGCCGCCGGAGGTAAAGATATGGTTCACCACTCTCGGCATAAAAATTGGAATGGGATTAGTACGGTAGGTTCCCGTGACTAGTCGGATTCCTGCATGATGGACACTATCCAACTTTTTCAAATAACTTGCACGAGCAGAGCTATATACAACGCATGCATAATCGAACCGAAATCTTATGAATGCTCGACAAAACTGGAGAAAGGAAGAGCGATCAGCACCCCATTCCCTGCTACTCTGGCATTTCAATAGATTCAGAGACTTTAAAGTTCTCGCTCTTAGCTCTAAGATGTTCAATATAATTAAGTCTCTGATCAGAGATTAGACCTAAGAATTTTACAGAAGGTAGAATTTTAGAACGTCGTTCCCTAGGGCGAGGTGAGGTTCCGGTAGGAGTCTTGGTCTCCTACTACTACAGCGTGTTTTTTTTCAGGAGGAAAACGAAAGCTAGTCATCTTTGACCATAGGTGCAATCTATTGAGGACGAATTTGATTTGTCGCTCAGTACCTGTGACACTCTGCGATGAGGAAAAGATGGCAAAGTGATCGACAAAAAGAGTGTTGGACAGTTTTCTTTATAGCGGATGTTATGCTGTTAGTGGCCACTGTAAATAAAGTCACACTCAGGACTGAGCCCTGAGGGATACCGTTCTCTTGAAGGATCCGAGGTGACTCTTCCAATTCTGCATCGGAAGGAAAGCTCACACAAAAAGTACTGTAACATCAGAAGATGTCGTCTAAAACCCCAGGCATAGTTGCTGCAAAATGCCATGACACCAAGTAGTATCATAATCCTTGTCGATGTCAAAGAATATTCCGACGATATGTTGTCTACGGACGAAGGAATCTTGAATTGCCGTTTCCAAGAGAAGTAGGTTGTCGAGGGTTGTATGAAACTTCCTGAAACTACACAGATCGACTCAGTAGGTTATGCCTTTTAAGATACCAGACGAGACGTCGGTTGATAATTGTCTCCAGAGTTTTACCAAGGCAACTCGTCAAGGCGATACTTCGATAACTACTGTTGGCTGTCTTGTCCTTTCCAGGTTTTGGTAGAGGTATAAGCGATGCTTCATTCCAGGAATTAGGGAATACTCCATCGGACCATGAAAGATTAAAGATATGCAGAAATATTCTTTCAAATTCTATACTGAGTTGTCTGAGCATCTCATAGTGAAATAAATCAGGGCCAGGAGCTGTGTCATGGGTTGTCGCTAGAGCTGAATCAAGTTCACACATAGAAGAGGAAGAGTTGTAGGATTCCCAGTAGGTGGATGAAGTCAAAGGAGGTGCATTTTATTTCCCTTTTCCTCGCGAAATCAGGATCGCAGTTTGCTGTAGATGTTAGATCAGTAAAGTATTCAGCCATCATTGTTGCCATTTGTCTGTTGTTGGTGAGAACCTGGCCCTGGTAATTCAGTCCAGATATTGGGATTCAAGAATACCTTCCAGATATCTTTCGAATTAACTGCCATACCTTAGTGGACTATGTTTTTCTCTTAATGGTATCTCTTATAGTCTTTTTATTGATTTTAGTTCACCGACAAGATCTTCTAAACCTTTATGAATATAGAAGGGAGAAGCTTTATCTAATGTACCATTAATCCTAGACATTATTATAAAAGCATTCGGACACGAAATGCTCTGTAACTCATTCTTATTTTCTAAAGCAGGAGGGTTCTCAACCCTCGGCCGCATCGCAGACGTTTGGGTGTGTAACATCCCTTGCGATTCACCCGATCCGCAAGGTGAATTTTCCAAGTTCTCTGAGATCTTGTCCCACGAGTTCAGAGGAACAGATGTCCAGCGACGTGGAGCCCCCTAATCACGCCACTAAGCCTAATACAACTTAGGTGCGGCAGTTGCCCCAGAAGTTGTCCGCTAGCGACAAAAACCCATTCACCTCATCGGCGCGTTGAGGGTTTTTTTATAGAGGTTTAATCCTTCCTCGCGACCCGACCGATGAAGGCAAGATCCCCGCTTTTCGCAACACAAAAGTTTCCACCATCGCGCCAATGGTGGTCGCTGAAATGTGCCCAAAGTTTACGATGTCCAGGGACTGGTGGCGCAGTACCAGTCCCCAGCTCGGAATCGTGGGTTCGCCAAGCCCGTACTCAGCCAAAACTGAGCCCCCTCCGGGGTTAAAGAAAAAAAATTAATTAATATTTAATCCAAATGTAAAATAGGCAACGAAAAAACATCAACAGTAATATAATTTAAAATAATTATACACAGGGCTACATATATTAAATTATTCCGTATCCTACATAAGAAAATAATTGAAGCAAAATATATACAAATAGATATTTGCATTATTTCTCAGACGAGCATTAACTTCTACGATCCATGTAGCTTCACGAACTTCAGCAGATCCTTGCTGGGCAGAAGGTGCCACCAGCGCTGTAGTAGTTATCTGGAAGAGGAGCTCGCTCTCGCCATGCGGACGTACCGTGGGAAAGCTTACGTCTGTGTCGCATTACCATAAGTGCTGAGTACTCGGGTACTCGTGGGACGACAAAATACAAAACGGAACAACACACAGGTAAAAGGAATTAATTTTCTATATTTGATGTGTTCCTGCGAGAATGCGGGAATGGAAACTCATTAATAATATTTTCCAGCTAACATTTTACTCTTTTCTATAAGCAAAATTTTAAGACAATTACTCAAAATAATGTTCTTAATATTATATAATTCTAAAGGAAATTGTCAGATCAAGCGCTACTCACTAAGATTGAACTAAGTTAAGACCTAAAACTTAGCTTTATAACTCGTGTTCGGATTTTGACATAATCTTTAGTATCTTAATGCTTTAACTTGGTGAATTTTGAAAGTAGTAGATCACTTTAAATTCAATTTTAAAATGAGTGATGCATATTTGAAGCAAAAGTTATTATAATGTATATTTTAAAATTAGTATATTTTGAGTTCGTAGTACATTAGGATAAAATTTTAATGTTTTCCAGGCATACATTAATTATATTTAATGAAAGTTATAACTACTGTGGCGTTGTAGTACCGTCCTCGCAATATTTGGCGAAAGAACGCGGGTTCGATACCCCGCTAGACCGAACTGGGAACTATTCCGGATCAATGTCGGTTCGTAACATTAGGTTTCCGAACACTTCTCCTTCCCAATTCCCTTACCCAAACATACGATTAGGTGAAAATGCAACCTCGCCATTTAGTAAAATACGATACGAAATAAAGGAAATATTTCTAAGATTTCAGTTTCATATTTGAATGTGTACATTGGTACGTGATTTGCGACCCGAACTCCCTGTCGGATACATTATGTATGTACACTCAAGGTTGTACCATACCAACGAAGGTAAAAGAAAATACAGACAAAATACCGCGAAGACTTCTAGAAGCTGTTCTGAGGAGAAATAACATCGCTCAAACATGCTGAGGTATCGAAACATAACAGATAAAAACTATGCGTAAACAAGAGAGAGATGAGTCACATCAAGGGAATTCCAGAGTAACGTAACTTAAGACTGCTACTTATAATTTAAACGTTTCCTTGCAAGTACATTTACGAACATAATTACGATCGTAAGATTCAATGTACGCGAATCTGCGCAATTAAGAGACTATATGAAAATGTGAGTGGTATTATTATTATTATTATTATTATTATCATTATCTAAAATAACAATAATAATAATAATATAAGAAAAATAGCACGGGACAGTAACAGCAAAAAAACCCTCAATTTGAAAACCAAAAACAATGGACTTCTAAACTACAGTATTTAAGAAAGTAGTCCAATTCGTTTTAGACCAAGCAATTTTTTTTTGTTCGTAAATCATACAAAATAGACATATTAGTGTTAGTCACCAAGATTATTTTTCCTACTTGCAACTTGGATTATCAGCCGACTCTACTAGCACATACACGCAACAGATGCTAATTTTTATTTGACACAAACTGTACCTCAACTTTACGACCTTCCGGTAGTCATGAAGATGGCTCGCAACAGCGCACCCTATGAGCGGAAAGTCGTCAACAACTGGGAAAAACAATTTCGTAGGAGTTCTACTCCTTCGCATTAACATCGCAACAAAATTTATGCGAAGTTTAATCTTCCAGCTAAAACAAAACTTGGGTTCTAACGATTCAGAGGGAAGTCATTTTCCCCTTCATGCACAATTGAGATCTCTTCTTAAGCTTGCGATGAGCAGCAGTTCGATTTTACCTTCCATTAGGAATACAAAGAAAATATTACAAACAAACAACTTTATTGTTCCATTTACTGTATTACTGGAAACTACACTATACGAAACATTAATAAAAACAATACTCGTGAAGAAAAATGGAAGACATTGTAGAATTTCTAATCGAAAAAATTTCGATTTCGGTATCTGCGTCTAGTGTGAACCCAAAGGTTTGACGATATTAACAGTACAGGAACAAATAACCGGACGTGACGTATACTGCACACGAGAAAATTCGATTATTTTTGCTACAGGAAAAAAGGACTTAAAACGTCTTAAGCTACATTGCCTCAACACATTCCACATTCTTCGGCAAAAAACGCTTATGGTAGAAAATTTCCAGACCGACGGAAACTGTTAGCTTATGTTNGGGGGGGGGGGGGGGTTACGGCTCGCCGACATCGATGTCATTAGAGCCCTAAAATTTTGTACAGATAGGGAAAATGCAGTTACTAAGGAGAGCCAACATGACTCTCCCCGCGTGTGGGACTCGCCGAATGAATCAACCATATCCACTAAAAACCCTCCTAAATTAGAATATATCCAAACGACGAAAAAAATGATATATTATAAAAACCGAAAACAAAGAAAAAAGTAAATTTAGATAGAGAAATATGTATATTCAAAGCAAAGGGGGAGAAAAGATTTAAATCCAAACCCTCTCGAGAACTTGGGAGAGGAGCCCCGTTTCGTTTATGTATTTGAGTAATGACACACGAAGAAAGATCAGATACTGTTCCAGAGGCCACATTCCTAAAGGAATCTAAAAAGATGTATCAAAATCGGTTCATTTTGCCCAAGCATAACGTTCAAACTATTCGGTAGATTGTTTCGCCGTCGACAGGTACTATATTTGAGACACTCCAGAAGAAAGTGTTCCACGGTTAGTGTTGTGTTGCAAGTTCCACAGATCGGGGAAGGTTCACCGCGTAAGAGATGATCATGGGTAAGATAGCAGTGGCCAATACGAAGAAGTGTAAGGATTACTTCTTCACGTCTGTTCGCACGGGATGATTAATTATCTTTCGAATCGAGCTCTTGACCTGATATTCGTCAAATAGTCTTAAAAAATGGAAAGTAGGAATGAATTTTTTAAAAATACCTCCAGTCACCACACTTTCAGGAACTTAACGAAACATGAGAAAAAATATTTATATTTAGTCGACTCAAAAGTGCTTTGTTTTATGTATGACTAGCAATGATGTAATTGAGTTGGTATACTTTTTTTCTCCGATTCAATTTCTTGTAATTGAGTTCGCATAAGATATTGAATCGGAAAAAACAAGAGCAAAGCGGATGTATTCCCTCGCCAACTGCTTCGCTTATCTCTAAGTTATACAAAGCTGTTATCTGTTGTTGAAACCGCAAACTTCCTCTTCGTCTGCTGCCCAAATGGCTTCAACCCGCACAGCAGTGAGCAGGATTTCCATCCTAACCATTTCTGACAAAACGCACTATATAAATAAGGAATAGATGCATAAAAAGCATACAGTTCGTATGTTCTGCGGCTCAGATATCGAAAAGTAGCATATTCTCCAAGATGGACAATACGCAAATTGAAATCCTGTCCATGCGACCAGTCGAAACTAATCTGATTCTCGGATTAACATATTTCTGTTAGGTACATTTCTTCAATAAATGTCTCTATTATTATGTTTATATTAGATGTTTGTCGGTAATTTCACACTTGGAGAAGTTTCAGATGCGAAACAATTATTTCATTTTTCAAATAATTTCCTTCTGCCCGTGCATTTCACATAGACATGTATCCTAGTATTCTTACCTCACTTTAAAGTAACTGTAAGTTGGCATACATTGCTGGAAAAGTTACTGTATGGTCTGACTATTGCCTAGGCGTGTTCAGAGAACGCTAGAAGTTCGTCCTGTAGCAAAACAAGGAGTGGCGTGTTCCCGCTTATATGGTTCTTGGCAAGAGACATCCGTGCTTGGATTGCGTATCACTCAAGAGTTCGCAAGGAGAGTGCACGATGTTAGAGCTTAACGTCTAAAAATAGATACCGTCCGGAAATACTCAACAACGACAACATTGTAAACTTAATTAAATTTACAAAACAGGTTGGCGAGTGACAAAATCCACAATTGACTTAAATAAAATAAATAATTAAGATGTGATTCTTATTCGAAACCATCGTAGTTGATCATTTGTGAATACTACGCTTATTTGTGACCATGGTTGACTACTAAAGGCAGTACTACAAACTGTAGCTGACCATAGTCTCGTTGTAAAGCATGCACCCTATGAAAAAACGACACTGATTTCATCAACTAGCATTCCTATGTAATTGAACCAGTTGCTACGCCTTAACATAAATGAACATAACAGAGCATCGAAAGTTATAAGAAATAATTTAATTATGCATTCCCCAGCATTTCAGATTACACGCCACAAATAGTCAGGGTTGTACGATATTGATTTCTGATTGGTTTACGACCCACATCTTGCAAACAAGTTGATTTTTTACTAGTGCCTTCCTAACAGACGGACTGCACAGTTCGTGTCGTAGTCAACTCGATTACGAGGTTATCAACTAGATGAATTTTCTTGACATATTTACGACGCACATACGCCGAGATTGAATCAAAGCTTTCATGTTGCCGACAGATATGAAGCAAAAAATACACAAATCCTGGTTAACATATAATCTCAAATCGCAATCTGTGATCTCAGCTTCTTAAGAAACGAGGCAGTTCGATTGATTCACTTCGGTCCAAATAATGAAATCAAAAACTGGCGAGCCGTTTCTTAATTATATTGACATTACCAGGAAGTTTTAAAAATATCACAAAGCAAAGAAAATATTTTTCACTCGTGATTCACTGATATATTCCTAGAACACGTCAACAAATATCTCCAGCACGTCCATTGAAGCAAGAATAAGATTAATTTCAAACGAAGGCTAAACTAAATTAATTTATTGCTATAAATTCCAAATGATTCATTCAAACAATGGCACCATCAAAGCTCCCTTGAATGCAGTAAAGTGAATCACGCGAAGTAAAATACCTTTTCTCTCAAACGAATTCCTCAGTAAAGAAGGAATACAATGAATAAAATATTTGTTCCTTAGTCATTTACTTCTCTATTAATGAATAAAATTATCTATTGACCGTCGCTAGCATCTGGTCCGATTTGGCCCCAGGATATATTGGGTTTACAAATAACGAACCGGTACTTTTTAGTATTAGATTAGTAAATCTCCTCTGTAAAATATTACTCATTATGGTCACGTTTTCGCGATTTCAGAAGGCTAGATGGAAGAGTGGTGAAATGACTCCCACATTCAGTATTACACACAAGAGAATACTAAATTAATCAACGAATTTCGTACACAAAAAGAAAATTAACACACGCAACATAGTTAATAGCGAATATTTATTAGATATAATTAAACGTTTATGGTTTCAACACGATATTAACAGAACAAAAATGATGTAAAAGCAAACCACATATGAGCTGAGGAAGAGACGATCCGTAGTCATAAATTTCCCTCTAAATACAAAATCTTAAAGGGAGGTTGATAATATATTTACAATACAAAGAAACGATTTTTCTTAATAGGATATGTTCGTGTACCGTGATAACACATTGGTTCAATGAGAAAGGATGGATAGGGAGAAGAGCATAGGATCGGGACCAACAGACCGACCGCGCGTGCAGGATACAGCATGAGAAAACATCCGCTGGTGACGTCACGGAGCTTACGGTGCAGGGGAACTGGGTGTAATCGAAAGCGCTGCAGCAGACGCTGTGACGATGACGAGAACTGTGGAGGCAAATACATTGCGTGTGGCCTCCTGCGTTCCCGCAGGCGCAGAACTCTGGCAAGGCTATGGACACACCCGCTTTCCTTATTTCCGGATAACAAACTAACACATAGTCAAAAATGAACGAAAGTGCCGGAAAACTAAAAGAAAAACTTGGGAGAACGTTCGAAACGGTTGAATAAAAAATAAACTATTTCTAAACATTATCATTTAGTACGAATTAAATACAACCCAAAACTACTTACATCACTTTAAATGTCTCTTTAACGCTAAGCACGTCTAACAAACGGCATGCTATCCTGTTATCTTCATCTCCTCTATCAACTTACCGAAGGAACAAATGAGTCACTCACACTAACATAACATTACACACATGGATCTAACTCGAAAAGATTTTTGAAGGGAGTAGAGGAAGGAGTCAATACAATTTATAATCTTCCTATAGTACTACTGGTTTGAAACTAGACGAAATTTACAATCAAAATAATGAATATCAAAATATCACCCATATATTTTCTTCTAAATATGAACAGACTGTTTCCCCGCGCTGCAGTTTTATTAAAAACTAGCTTACTGCAGCAGAGAAGTCTGTACCCTCAACTGTCACAACATAAACTTAACATTTCACTTATTCGTGGTTATGAAGATTAAGAAAAAATTCAACATGACAGAAGGAAAAAGTAAATTCCACCCAAAATGGTAGGAGATAACAACAAAAAAATGCCCAATAGAGATAATTTGTTCTATCAATACAACTATGCATGGATTGTGTCATTTCAAATGACTTTCTGTTTTTCCCTCTGACGTCAAAAAGAATTCGGATCAGAATAAGATTTTGCAAATTTCAGTCTGCGGTACACTGATTTTATTGTCGATACCAGGCGAAAAGCATTTCTTGAAAGACACGGCAACATACGGTATGAAATCCATACTAATATATAAATGCGTAACGCGAAAGCGAGTGTCTGTCAGTTTCTTACTTAATCACGATTCAACCACGGAACCGATAGTGATGAAATTTGGCAAGTATATACCAAAGAAACCCAGGATGAACATGGGTTAATTTTTATTTTAAAAATGCGTGAAACAAAAGATAGAAAATGATTTTGATCATTCGATTGTCGATGAAATCGGGAAAAAAGAAAGGTATACTCGCATACGCCGCCTAAACGGTTAGAGGTAGGTGAAAACTATGAATGGTAACATTGTTCGCCTCAAAGAGTCCGCGACAGCATATGTTATCTACAAAGGTTTACCTACACTATTGAAAAAACGTTATTAAAATAGGAGTGTTACATTATGTGAATTACGAGAATAATTTAGGAAGGAAAAAATCAATAATCATCGAATTTAATGAATTATTTGCGCTGAGCATTTAACAAAATTAAAAACAGCCTTTAAATCGTAAAATTTCGACGAATAGTTTAGACTTTACAAGAATTTTAATGATGCAGCCGCGTCATGCATCGGAAGCGAAAATTCGATCGGCACGTCTCCCGGGAGATGGTGTAGTGTATGCAGTAAACTTTTGTATAAAGTATGTATTATTATGAATTTGAAAAATTAGGATGTGGAACATGTTTAAAAAAAACAGCAAGTAAAAGTATTCTGATCTTATAACAGATTTTATTTTTTTTCTTGAGTAAAAGAAGATTTGTCTAAGAAAACTCCCGAGCAACGCCAGGTTAACCATCTACGAGTAGTACGCTATAAATAAAAATTGAGACTTACAAATTATCTTCATGGATTCTCATGGTTGAATAAGGAACAGAGATAATCCTGATTCTGCATACTTACCTGTAAAAGAGTAAAACATTTAAGAACATTATTGAAATATATCCATGTAAAATACAAAAGGGGATTAAAATTAAATAGCACTACAAAACACATTTCAATCAAAATAATGCCAAAATTCACGTGTGTAACATGAAACTATGTACAGCAATGAAAGTGAGATTTGAATATAACCACATCTGTCAGAAATATTCATTTTTATTTTCAATAATGAAAGTGTTAAGATGTAGATGTTATTCACTAATTAATAAATTCACAAAATAATATGAATTTTATTTAAGAGCGAATTCGCAAAATTTTACCCTAATTCCATCGTAACGTATTTACAACCAATGCTAAAACCGTACATTTAAATTTCGCAATATCATGAATTACAGAACTCATACCCCAGCCCTCTCATGTCTCGAGCAGAACCGACTCTTCAGTATCTCAAATGCGCAGACGCTCTACGTTGTAAAGGAAAAACTGTCACCCGCAGTTCCGGACGCGTGCGTCGAGGGTTTACAACACGCGAATATCCACTCCTATTTCGAAGCACCCCACAGCGTTTTAATTTCGCCCTCGGCCTCTCGCAATGATGTCGCGGCAGGGGAGTGACGAACTCGGGACCCACTCTGCTGTCAGCCTTCATGCTGTGGAAGGGATCCACAGAAACAAAAATTCTCAGCATATTGGAGTGGGTGGTACGACCCTTATGGCATGACTAAACGAAAGCTCAACTTTCAATGTTGTGTTTGGCGACTCGTAACGTATCGGGCCAAAGTAAAAAAGAAAAAAAGGTGAACTAACTTCATTCGACGTTCAAAGAGGCGGACGATCATATCTAACGATAAGCTGTGGACTTGTCAGAGAGAGGAACTGTCGACAATAAAGCAAAAATACGAATAATACAGTAGTTATAAATCTGATCCCGATTGTCATAGCCTGTGTCGAAGTAGTCGAGGATCTTGTGATCTTTGAAATGGAATTTCACAAGGCTTCCAAAAACAGTTCGTGAATGCTTTAAACAAAGCTGTTACACGTATGTAACATTAAATTTATAAATGAATGAAGACCTTTAATACATAGATACATTTAAACAAGGTACTTCACCAGTGAAGATAAGAGAAAAAACAAATAAGAGATCGCAAGATCGTACCATTATATCATGTCGAATTCTCACGAATTTAGAGCTATTTCATGTGAATTCATGACACCTCTGAAGAATACTGATCCAAGCAATAAACTTCAAAATGTGACTGGACCATCAAGTTTACTACATATATGTTCATGCTGTGAAATGTCACATACGTGCAACAGCATTCTTTCAACCCATTTCTTATCCAATAACAGCACCGTTCCCAATGTTCTTAAGCATCCATTTCATCTCCATTACGCTTCAACACAGAGCAAGCTACAACCTCAGCAAGAAGTATTTGGCGTGTACGTCGTGCTTCAACATGAGAAACTACCATCTTTGTTCTGAGGTCATCTCAAAGACACACGACGAGACCCCATTTCTACACTTTTCTGCAGTCCAACTCACACATCACGACATCACAGAGTAGGAGTTAAAATATTACGCAAAAAATAATTACAAGCAAGAAGTGAGAACTGTTGATAGAGATCGAATGCAATCCATTGGTATCCTTTGATTCAGCACGGTATAATTATCACTAAATATTATTTTGAGAAAGCAGCACATGGTGGAACCCGTGCGAAGGAAAGAAACTGACGCCATAGGCGCTAATTCAGACAGTAAGAACTAAACGCCATAGCAAATCCAGGTAGCAAGAATATATTGCTGAAGTAGACACGATAAATTACGCCTAATCTGTGACAACCCCTCCTCCCCAGATGACCCACGCTTGGACCATCGCTGGCTTTGCCCCTTTTCCGCCGCCGCGTGAGTCACCCGCACTTGGCGGGGTATCTGGCGCAGTGCTGTGACCCTGTGAAATTCTTTGCGTCTCGCCGCTAATAGATTTATCACACATCCACACCAGAGAAGTTTGTCCTCCCCCTTCCACACTCCCTTCATCGCTCAAGACACTTGCTTAATGCAATACAATTTCACTCATCCCTTCTCCCCTCTCGTCACCCCCATCGCCACTGACTCGTATCGGCGGCGGCAGGCGGCGGCAGCAACAGCAGCAAAGCATGTCCATATGTGGGCAAGGCGGCCTAGACCTCATCAGAGGGCGGGGAAGAGAAGGAGCGAGGCATCAATAAGACAACTCGGCGAAGAAACACACTCTTACGACACAAAAGTTCGTGATGTTATCGAGGTCGAGCTAGACCAACAGCTGTCGCGTACTCCCCGTATGCTTGCCTCCCCGGGCACCGCGAAACCCTTCAATCACTATTTATTTCTCATTAACCTCAAAAGACCAGAACCACCAACTAGTTTCTATTCCCTCACTGCTCCCAACATCCCTTATAATTCGAGAGATTAAACAAGTGCACGAAACAAGAAACTTACGCTAACTAGTTTCTCCCGAACCATGTCAAGTTCCTTGACTTCGTTATCATGACGCATTCTCTCTTACGTCTTCTATCACACATGTTTCTGAAATTTGAAATATCGGGCAAATGAAATCAAATAGAAATGCGAAGGACATGAGATCGGGTCTAGAAGAGTAGAAAATAGTCTACCCTCAAAAAATAAAGATAATAGGAAAACGAACAATACGCCAGATGGTACAGGAGAAATGAGGCGGATGCAGGCACAACAGCAAGCCAGAAAAGTGAAGCCTTTTCAGGCGACGAACAGCGGTGAGCGTTGGCCAGGAAATCGGAGAGTAATTGATAGATGTTAATGAATTCGAGGGCTCGTTGAGACAACAAAAGAGAAATTTCAACTTCGATTGAGAAGTCAAAGTGACAGTGACAGTGACAGCTATCATATTCACAGGGCAGCAGAGACTATCAACTTTGATGATTTTCTAATATAATCAAGGAAATACCGAAAATGTATATTGCGAATATACAAGTTTCCAACCACCTCAATCATGACTGAACTTATCTCTGAAGGTATTCTTATCAAAACAAATGTAAATAAGTTTTCTACTCTAAATTACACTCTTATGCTACAAACAAGTTCACAATTTAAGATGCCCTGTAGAATAACCTCCCATTCGTGGTGCTAGAATTTACAATACAAAAATCAAAATTTGTCATTCTACCAGACCTTTATAAACGAAAGTGCACAATAAACATAAAGGCCACAAACACCTTGGGTAATGTATTGTGATGTTCTAAGTCAATGTTCTTATGAAAAGTATAATACACTTTCCTAATTTAAAAAAAGATTTCACGCTGTCGTCTTCATAGAAGATATAAAGAAAAATGGAACACCAAAGTTCATGGTAGACAGCGGTTAGCTTGTTCCTTTGACTGCTTTATTATCCCAAATTATGATTTATAGCCAACACATTAGAATATCATACAGTTGAATAGGAAAAATAGACAAGAAAAAGTGTCTCAGCAGGGCACTTATCTAGAAAATAAACGACGAAGGATTTTCTTTATTTAACAGAACTAGCTATTCATAAGAAGAAACCAGATTTTTTTTAAACAGAAACACCATTCTTACAAAATAGTAAAAAAACAAAAAATATGTTGAAGGAAATTGAGGTTCTTAGATTGAAACGTAGCAAAATATTTTACGATATTGCAGTAATGCGAGGTGATATTATGAATATTATGATATTATTGAATTAAGAATGATGGGTTCAGTTTCTTGTTCAATGAAATGTTAAAACACCAACCACTAATTTCTGAGACTTGGCTGCTCCCCTTTGCCTCTCTTTATGGCAATATTCTAAATTAAATTTATTGATATCCGTACAGATATGTTCATACTGTTCTTTTGTGTACCTTATGTTTGTGAGATCTCAAAAAAATGATACTAGTATAACAAGATTTCAGGAATCCTGACACACAACATCCCACACGCTCAAAGAAAGTGAAGACTAAGAGAGTATAATGCAGAATCAGTGATACTTGTGCTTCGAGTATCTGAACAATCATAGTCAACAACCCAGTTCTGCACTGGCGAAGGCGGTGGCAGCAGGTGAAGGTCGCCAGAGCGCAGTGTCTCTCCCGACGAGAAGGAAACTTTCACTCATCCCTCGCGACCACTTCCATGGCGAGCGACGAGAACCTCTTCTATCATCACTGCACCACCCAGGAAAGGCTCTCGTCAATACGTATACTTAATATTCAATCGTCGAAATTACAGACATGTACGTTTTCAGCACGAATATCTACAATAACTGTATCAACAAATGTCTCATCAATGTACGTGCTCAACCATCAAACTGATTACTCATTAAGAACGACTCATACTAGCTCAAGCATAAAATACTAGAATAATATTCACAACGAAGCGGAAAGACGAAACAAACAAAACTTACGTTTAACTTAACTCGTTACTAGGAACTGGTAAAGCATTTGTGGACTTCTGAAGATATATAACCTACCATTGTGAGTAGTTTTTACAAAGTGTTGTTATATTTTCAAATTAGCATATTATATCGCGAGCTTACATTTTCATAAATCGCTATTAAAACAATACAAGTTAAGAGGATAGTAGGGTCATCTACAGTCACAAGACCCAGTCGAAATCCGAGTCATTTCCACGCAAGGAATGCATTCCACGGTGCATTATACACGGTAAATAGAAGGAACTAGCATACAGGATCGAGGAATAGTAGTAAACAAAAACAAAAAACAGTAAACAAAAACGAACCTAAAAAGGACACGTATGCTTATTCGCGCGCGCATACATTTCTTGAGTCGAGGAAAAGGCGGGACTTAACTGGGCTTAAACATACAGAATATCATGGTAAGCATTTACAAGAAATTTACGGTTTATGACAGGAAATAGATGTAAAATTTACGACATCGACTTCGGCACGTATAGTCATTAAAGAAAGCATTCCTTTGATCCCACGTCACACAATTATGTTTTCCGTACGCAATATCAAGATTTTCCGGTTGCCTGATAATATTAATTCTCAAGAAAGGAAAAAGAAAACTACATGGTATATAATTTATCTATTACACAATTAGTCCTACAGCACACTCCTTTTCCATTTTACATGTTAATATCTAAACGCAATGCATATAATGAAGTCAATCATATAAAGAAATGAAAATGCAGTAAACTACACCTATCAACAAAAAAATGTGTGACTATCAGATACTACTGAAGATATATTACTAATATAAAACTGAATTTCAAAAAATAACGAGAAGAAAAGCGTTAAGGAAATCTGAAAGAATGAAGTGGCAATAAATACAATACAAAGCCAAGAGTACTAGAATAAGACGACCAACTGTTTCAAGGATTTGAAAGTTTCGATAAAATTTTACTTCGGATAACAGAAGTTGCAATATGTAGTATTATGAAATGTAATACCAGACGGAAGGATCTTGAGATCGATAAGAATTAAGTAAATGAAGGGAAAAACACGAAAGAAGGTTCGATCGAAGAATAGGGCAAGACCAAACAGTATTTTGTATTATTTAACACCCCTGACCTTTATCTCGCGGAGTACTTCGAACTTCTTCTTTACCCTCTTCGTCTCACGAAATACTACAACATAAAAGTTACCATGTAACGAACAAATTAAGTAAATCTAAAACTGAAAAGTATTTCAAGGAATCTGCGAGAGTAATACGCCGTAATCAAGACCCACTCCAGAGTTTACAAGAGAAAATACAAATCCATAACGTAGAAAATTTCGTAAAAAAAAAGTTGAAAACTGTAGTTTCCACTAATTAAAAAAATACCCGACACATGTTTCGACATGATACCAGACAATCAGGTTTAATGGTCATGCTAAGAGACAAAGCACCAAATCCGCAGGAAGAGGAGCGCCACAATACGATATCCCTCAGCTCAACCACAAGCGCGGAAGTAGACATCGCCACACCCTAACCCAAGACACACCCAACACTGAAGTTCTTTTATTTTCATTTGACTTCAGGTTTACAAAACTATATTCTAAAAAGGGATTTCATTTTTAAGTCGCTCAATGAATTGCATTATCACTAAATTCAATAACAATAAAAGAAAAAAATTGGAGCCCTAGTTTCATTTTATACTCGATTCAACTTTTGGAAGCAACTCAATTTCTGAAGCATATTACATAGCTTTAATGAAACAATATTTATTAGCAGAAGCCTGATTTTCAAACTAATATAATATTATACCTACTACTTTTACCTTTTATTGCTCGTGATTTTTAAAGGATTAAATTACGTAAATTAAACCAATCATGGTTCCACGATGTTTCTGATATTCCAGACGAAAAGGGACCTTAGTAGAAAACCTAGTCTTTAAGCCATAAGAGAGACTGGTCCGTCTCATTTCTTCAGTTAAGAGATGAAAAAGAACTAGGACTCCACGAAATCTCTTACCTCATTAAGTGAGAGAGACAAGACTTAATTTTATTAATAAGATAGTTCCGGTTACATGGATGCCCCAACGAAGACAATTTTAAACGAAATAAATCACGATTCTAGACAATACTGGCTCAGTAAGGTTCCCTCATTTTGTGCAAATTAAGAGTTAACTTTAGCTCTAAAACGAGGAATGTAGATTTCATTACAATCGAGAACAAAAAAATATTACTTAAATAAAATATGATAAATTAAAAGTCGTTTCTATGTTGCTCATTTTTTTTATTATTGGTATTAGAAAGCTTTTTCGGCTGCATAGCAACCATCGTCAGTAACATACACTGAGTGTTGAGGAATATTTTTGGCGAATGCATTCGCCAAAAATATTCCTCAACACTCAGTGTATGTTACTGACGATGGTTGCTATGCAGCCGAAAAAGCTTTCTAATACCAATAATAAAAAAATGAGCAACATAGAAACGACATTTAATTTATCATGCTTTGATAATGTTGCTAAAGCACCACAATTACCAAGTTAAATAAAATAAAATAAAATAATACAGTTCGACACTTTATTCTGCATATACTCTTGTATGAGGGGCTCTTGGAGAGGTAGGTCGAATTCCTAAGACGTACAGCGCCTGCTACAATAATTAAATGAGTTATCTAACGCAGCAGCTTTCAACGTCACGATTAAGAAATTGATACTGAGCTACTTTTCTCCTAAAATTGGCTTCTGACAGTGCTTAAAAAAAAGTATTCCAGCATCTATATACTAAATTATTTGGTCACCCACCCCAAAGTGAACTCTAGAGAACAAAATGTTTGTCACTCCCCGCTGTCGCAAACGCCTCCCAATGGAAGCCGATGTAGGTTAACAACGCGGTCGCGTGGAGACTGCGAGAGGCAGGCCGACTGACCGCGTGCGTAATTGCCAACCCCGCAGCGGTGGCGACTTCTGCAACTGCAGTAAAGAATGCGCAGCTCAAGGCAAAACACGACGAGTGAACATGGACCAATATAGTGACCTGACAATGCTCACGAAGAGGTGAACGACAGAGCACAAAAAGCGACTATTGTGATGGTACTTAACTTGCAAGCTGGAATGCCACACGGCTTTATAGTGAAATGGAACAACATGGTTCAATATCCTCTCGCTTCACGGTACAATTAAAATATTTTGTTAACGAAGTACATCCATACTAAAACATTAATGCGAAAGTCAAAAGTGTATGTCTGTTTACTACCTGATTACGACTAAATCACTGAACAGATAGTAATGAATTTTGGCAAGGAGATAGTTTAGATGTCCAGGATGATCAGTCTTTTATTTTGTGTGATATATGAAAAAGAAAGATAGAAAATGGATGATAGATGAAGATAAATGTTGATAAAGCCCGGAAAATAACCCGCTATATTCCCTTATGCTGTCTGAATGGTTAGGAATAAGGGACAAAAATGATTGGAAATATTGCTTCCTCAAAGAGTTCGCTACACCATACGTCTATCTTCAAAGAATAACCTAAATTATCGACAGGAAGGTTTTAAAAAATATATGCGTTAAAATGTATCAACTTGAGAAATTCAAGAAAGAAAAATAAATCCTCATGAAATTAAATGGATTCTTTGTTTTATGCATTTGACAAAGATTCAAACTGTCGTAATTGGTAAATCGTAAAATTTGGACTCATAGTTTAGATTACAAGATTTTTAATGAAATGGTGTATCCTCCGAAGCGAAAAATCGATCGGCGCGGATCCCGATGAGTGGATTCATTCTACCCCAGATGATCAGATGACAAGAGAGACTTCCGATGTTCATATCCTAGTTTACGGTTTTAATCCATAGATTTCGGGGCCTTTCACGTAAAGTGATATGATACCGTATAAATACAAGTTCAGCACATATGGGGTTAAATACCCGTAACTCTCATAAAGGTAAATGCTGAGTTAATTGATGGCGTTTCGATTGATTTGTTTCTCTCACGGACAACTTTACATTGCTTGCTCAAGGGTGGTTTCATCCTCGAACTTTTATTTACTTTTGCTGCTGGAGGTGAAGCAATAGTGTATCCCATCAATTATAACAAATTTGTATTATTATAAATTTTTAAAATTAGGATGCTGTACGTAAGTTAAAAAGCAGTAAGTAAAACATTTTGATCATAAAATATAGATTTGTTTTCGTGAGTAAATAAAGACTGGTGTAAGAAAAATCCCGGAAACGTTGGGTAAAGTCAGCTAGTTCAATTATAAGCAAAACCTCCAGTTGCTTGAAAATACTTAACTAGAAGTAGGCTCTACAATCAATTTTAATATGTATTTATTCATAAAGTCTCTCTAAATTAACTTTTGTCCAATAGTCAAGAAGCTTTGGCTTCGTTGGATACCTTTGTTTGCATAAAGTCATGTAAATGGCGGATGTGTTCGGAAGAGTACGATGAACCAGATTAACCAATATTCAGAATGTCTTTGAGTTCTCTATATTTTTATTAATAATTGGATAGAGAACAGAAGGAAGTACGTGTAAGTAAATTGTTCTCAGTACACCTACAAAAGAACTAAGAAATTATTTAGTATTTAAGTTAAACATTGGTTGGGGGAGGGGGGAAGTCTATTCGAGTTTCAGAACAGGAATTTATGTTCGAAGATATAACTGGAGTCTCGTGAATCTTCGCGACGTCGGTACGAGGTCAGTATCGCGTTGCTCATGGGCCGACACTAGGACATCTGTTGTAACTTGATTTTGTTGAACTTTAAACACCGATATCACTTTCTCAATTCCCTTAATAAAGGAATTTTATACATCTTTTCGTTTTGTGTTATACATGATAACACCAAGATAATATTATCTCATATAAAACAATTCTTGATGAATTGATCAATCTCTGAGGATTCTTAAAAGTGGAAGTCGAAAGTGGGGTATTCTGTAAGGACCCAGTGCTTTGACAAAATGTATTTTAATCCCTAAATTAAAAATTACTTTTCCAATTATATTAAAAACGACCATTTGAAAACAATTTGTTAATGAATGAAAAGACTGCTTTTTCATAAAAAATTATTCAATTCAAAAAAGGTCTATGACGCTCCCACTTTTCCACAGAAAATTGTGTTGAGTTATAGATCGGTACTTTGTTATCAAACCACTCTTATATAATTGTTTTGGGATGTACTAGTGATATTTTACCTATTTATCAGATATCAGATAGAACAGATCGTGATTAGATTCCTTGCTAAATCTCTTGTTACAAAACATAAAAAGTTTAAAAATATGATTAACCTTTTAAGTAATTTCGTGTCCCACTACAATGGACAGATGCATCGACAATTCGTAGATACTACCCCTAAATACGAAAGAAGAATGAACGCCCCCATTCACTTACAATATCAACATAGACTCATTACTGGAATTTAGATATTGGAGAAGGTCAATGCGATAATTCATTAAAAATCTAACGATCGAATTTTCTCACTTTTCGAGAACACTATTGTGCAATCTGGGAAAGAAAAGATGACTGTAACACTTAAATTACTATCACATCGTTTGATTTAAAATAACACATCAAAGATGAGTTGTAAATGAAAAACTCTCGACTCAGGCCAACCAATAGAATCGTGGAAATTTCCGACGGAGTTTCTGGG
This sequence comes from Laupala kohalensis, assembly GCA_002313205.1. Taxonomy (NCBI): domain Eukaryota; kingdom Metazoa; phylum Arthropoda; class Insecta; order Orthoptera; family Trigonidiidae; genus Laupala; species Laupala kohalensis. Next base: position 278,790 of record NNCF01126402.1, on the reverse strand, counting down.
AACAAGCGAAGAAGGCTAGCCCGTCACACGCAACCTCTACGACGAGCGTCGAGTTTTTCGGGAGTCAAAGATAGGGAATGAATGTTACCTTCCGAAGAGGTTCACGGAGAGGACGTACCCTTTAAGACAGGTAAGTCGAGTAGACAAAATCAGTTCCATGGTTAATCCATACCCATACTAATATATAAATGCGTAATGCAAAAGCGTGTCTGTCTTGTTTGTTTGTTACTTAATCACGACTAGACCACAGAACAGATCGTGATGAAATTTAGCAAGGAAATAGTTCAGGTGTCCAGGATAAACATAGGCTAATTTTATTTTTTTAATATGCGAATAAGTAAAAGAGCCATGAACTTCTTGATAGATTGTTGCTCTTGTATAGCAGAATATAAGTAAAAAAACAAATTTTCCGAAATTTCCAAAATTGTTATAGAATTTATATTTTCAACTGGTGGTGAAAGAATGTCTTCTGGTTTGGTTTTTCTTAACACCATTTTATGTTGCAGAAAATGGTATTTGAAATATCCAAAGCCAGAAATAAGTTAATAGTTAGAACACTTATTTTCAGGTCTACAATTTTTTTGAATCAAGGAAGAACGAGGGTTTCTTGCTTAAATATATTTTAAAATATATTTTTATTGAATAATTAGTAATATACCGTGTATATTTGTAAATATATTTATTTTCGTAGATTAACTGTTACTACTGTGAAGGAAATATAAACATGATGTTGCACGTCTAGTGAAATAACTATTTCTTTAGAAGGACCACACGTTGACGGCGACGGTAAACTGTAAACTTTTTCCTTGTCCAACCCTGTGGACTACCGCCCACATTACCACAGCTAGACCCTCCGCCGCGCATGTAGAAAAGTTGAATCATGCGTAAATTGAATCGTGCGTGAGTTGAAATGTGCGCAACTCATTTTCAGCCCACATTTCATATAACAACTCCCTTGGTAAGGGATGGGAATGGGTAGACATGTAAAACTAATCGTAAGTTACCGAAATAAGTGTGGATCAAAGGTTTAGGGGTCGCTGAGATTATTTATGACATTTTCGAAGCTGCTTAAATGCACGATCAGCCTTATAAACCCCAGCAACTCGGGAAAGGGTATGACATAAAAAACGTTACACCGCAGGGAAGGGTATGACGAGTTCAGAATTTTCGGTGTCGCTGTGGTGAGTGGTATCACCCCTATGAGAAGGAATAAAGCTGGAAACATATTACAGAATTCACGCGAGCAAAGATGCGGGTACTCAGCTAGTGTCATTATAACCCGTAGTTTCGTGACCGGGACGCGACAGTGTTCCCGTCAAACATGAGCCGGCCGAGCATCGCCCCACATCCTTTACAGGTGACATATATAGAAAAATAATAACTATTTTTTTTAGTGAAAGCCTGATCTAAAACAATGTACATATATATTTTTCCACTTGACCGATAAGAAAAAACCCTCAATTTTGCTATTAATTTCAAAGACAATACATGTATTTATGTTTCATTAAAGTATATATGGAAATTCATATTATACTCTTTAATAATTCATATTATTATAGAAGATATTTAAAGAAAAACGATTTATATTAATATTAAAAACCAATTAATTTTGTGAAGCAAATATTATTTCAATAATATATATAGTTCATCTAACCTGATATTATAATTGTTAAACATTCTAAGATAATTGGAGTACACAAATAATTTATATACTATATATGGAGTGTCCTGTGTTTCAAGAAACACTTATTACCCATCTCGTATTACACTGAAGAACACGTGGACGACATAATTTCCAGTATTGCAAAATATATATAACATTGAATTAATCTATTATTTACAAATTTTATACTTCCTGAATTACAATACGTATTGTCGGTAAATTCGTGACTCATTCATAGTCAGTCGTAAGTAACAGACTGGGAAGATGAAATATAGCACATTCATAACGACACATTTACGAAGGGAAAATATTGGCGAATCAATTTTCACCCGTAAAAATTGAGGGGTGAAGTTAATATGGTACTTTGTTATCAAAATACTTCCTTACAGAAGAGATAGTAAATATGCTATATGCAACACAACCAACACATTCCTGTCAAAAAGGCAAAGAAAGATTATGAAAAGTTCACAATAGAAAGTGAAATCTTGTTGCACTATCGCCAAGTAAACATTGTGTCAGTACCTACATTATTTTTAAAATAAAGACTCTTTATATCCACTACTTTATAATTTGTATCTGCTTCAAATGTTATTTTAGTCTCGAAATGACTGCCTGGTACTGATTTTACGTAAGAACTCTTACAATTGAATGCAGGTAAATTTTATGGTTAAAAAGACTTTCTATTTCTTAAAGCGAGAAGGGGTGTTGTATATTTTGTTTTGGCTACTGGCATAGTTAAATTTAACTTGGCAACTGTACCTCCTTGTTCCCACTGCTATTTTTCAGGAAAGTTTCGCAGGAATATCTACGAGTATATACGAGAAAATATAATTTAATGCCATACGCCTCATTTATGTCATATTGTACTGCTTCACATGCAATTCAATACATAACATGCAGAGTTAAAATATTCATTGGCTTATGATTTAATACATCGAAAGTAAATGAATATTATTCTCACTTCCATTAAGTCACAAGAGAATGTTTGAGTATGGGTCATTTGTTTAGGACATTCTTTGTAATCTAAAGTCAATACTGCGTGGTATATTTTCAGTTGAAAATTCCAACAGAGATTTGAAAAATGGAAAGATTAGTGACAGGAAAGACCAACAAAACCGAAAATTAAGATTATCCGTGAAAGCAGCGCTGGACAGGCAGGAAAGATGGAACAGATGAATCGGACGGAATACTGATACATTTGATTGTAACTGACCGACAGATGGTAATATTCACTTCATATCGTATACAGACATAGTAAAAAATACAGTAGCTCCGCAAATTCATAGCATCGGCACACCTTTCGCGCTGGAGGGCTTTCATCCCAGATCACCATTTGGAGCATCCCCTCAACAAGAGTATCTCTCATGCACCGACAACTTCTCGTTATTCGCTATGCTTTATTATGGGGAAAACCCGCGGCGATTTCCTATTTTTAAAGTGACATTGAGCCAAGTATAAATAATACTATGAATGTACGCACCCTTGAGTCAAACGTATTTTAGTTTCATTTTAATTCAAGAGAAAACTCGTCACAAAGTGTAGTGTTTTCCGTTTCATTACATTGATTCAGATCCCTAGATGCCCTGTGACCCGTATGTAGTCCAATGAAGTGAGCGGGAAGTGTTTGGTCGCGAGCTAAAAGAGGAGCAGATGCTTCAACACTCCGTCTGCCAGAAGTTTCATTCTCCTCGTCCTCCGCGTGCCAGTGGGAGTCGCCAAGGCTTCCGCGTGCATTGTGCGCGCGCGATGCGGCGGAAGAGCAGTGTGAAGTCAAAGATGAGTGAAGCAGTGTGAAGTCACAGTGAGCAAAATGACATTGTTCCAATCCCCTCATAATAAATACCCAGAATACATGGACAATATGAATGAACTTGTTTCAATACATAGCTAAGAATGGAACGTGACAAGAAAATAAAAGTAAGCGAAGATGAAATGGAGACGAGGGGAATAGATCAGAGAGACAAGTGGGTGGTAGAGAAAAATAATAATAAGAGGATGAACAGGAGGAAGCGGAATATTTTAACTGAAGAAACAAAACAATATGTAACCTTGGTAATGAGGTTTTTGAAGTAAAGGATCATGTAGTACAAGTGTACTTTCAAAATTAATAGATAAATCCAGTCTTCTTATCAAGAATAAGCTAAACTGGAGCATTATTTGTATGGTTACTTGAAGTCAGAGATAGTATTTTATTCAGTAAATCATTTCCTTACTTACTGGGAAAGGATGTTTAGTCTGCTTTAATTATACTTTAATATCGATAATAATTATCACCCCATCCTGGCCCGGGTTTTTCTCCGGTTTTCCTTCGGGTAGAGGCGGATTTATCATACAGGTTCTCTAGGCTTTGTCTAGGGGCGGGTCTATTGTAACAATAAATCGTGAATTTAGTGTTATTTCAATTCTTATGATTTTTAAGCACTATACTCAGAATAATCTATAGTTCGATAATAACTTACATGTAATTTTTTGCTTAAAATTACAAACATATTGACATTCTATTAGTATTATAACTCGCAGCTAACTTTTTATCTTATCTAGGAATTTTTGCTGAATTTTTTGAATCCGCCTCTGCCTTAGGGCCCTTGATCGGAATTGATGGGATGGTCCCTTGCTTGCTTCCGGAGAGTAAATTAGTTTTTTTCCCTCCACGTGGTCATACGCAGTTTGTACTGTTTTTTGACAATAAATTTATTTATTATTTATTATTTAAAGATAATTAAAATAAAGACGTTCATATCGTTAATAATGAAACTGGAAAGAAAACTTCAAGGAATTACAAAGAAGATAATAAAGACAAATGTGATAAATATAAATGCCATGAGTTGTTTACACTTCAATTAATTTATTGTTGACTTATTCTGCTATCTGAAATCACGCACCCTTTGATGTATAAGATTAAAGGCAGCGTTGATGACATGTACTTCAACTGAAATACACAACCAAGTGTTTGCTAATAAAAAGAAGTGTTCCTTCGATTACGCCCAGGCAGTATATTTGGCAACATTTTCAATTATTTCCCGTAGCCACGCATCAGTAAGTAGTGTTTAGATAGTAGATGATGAAGACCTTACATCAAAATTCATCCCATATTAAATACAAAGCGAAAGCAATTATTTACAAATTTTCATGAATTAAATTTTAGTTTTGTTAGGACAAATATTTATCTGAGTTTAGCTTTCTAAAATTAATTTTACCTTCAGGTCATATACTATCCCGGCATAAATATTTACTATATTTACTTCTCGGATATTATTTTTCTTTAACGCACACCTGACGAGAGATATTTTTACCTTAACTACAAAAAGTGTACAATATGTCATTACAAGGATCACATTTGAGGCATTAAGGATTGCAGCCCATCCCTATAGAATGTTCTCCCCTTACCGTTTATTTCTCGTGAATTCATCACATAATCATTTAAATAAGTACCCGCAACCAAACTGCAGAATATGTTTCTCACCGAATGCTCCGTAATTCAGTTTATTTTTTAACGTCGATTCGTCCACGGACACCGCGCGGTCGGCGACACCACAGGAGTCGCGTACGCAGCGAGGCGCATTCATCGCCAACGAAGTGCTAAAACAAGGCGGCACTGACAGGTGAAGGAAGAGAGGGGACAGGGGAGGTGAGCTAGTGCGGGGGCGGCCGTCAGAGGAGGCCTTGAGCACGGCCGGCAACTTCGCGCGCGGTCACGGCCCCCGCACGCAAGCCCCAGCACACGCCAGGCACTAGTCGTCCCCAAAGGCCACATGACTAATCTCTCACTTTTCGGAAATTGGTCAAATATTCACTTAATTATATGACCAATGACAAATGTCATTCCTACTCATTTAGCAGCATTATCGCCAAAGAGTAAACGTAGTGATGTATTAAGTTCGTCCAAGTTCTATTGCGACGAAGTATTAAATTATTATAAATTATGTATTAATGTATTTTATGAAAACGATGGTGCTAAAATAATTTCCCCTTATAAAACCACTATCCTAACCGTTAATCCTACGTTCCACGTATAGTCCGTTGGAATTAAGAAAAAAAATCGATTTGGAGGAAATGAGAGGTACATTAATTTTTTTTTCGTAGAACTCTTATTTAAGGTGTACACAATGAAAGAAAACAGGTCTAGGCAGATTTGGTAGCCTAGAAAACCAGGTTTAAAATGCACCTTAATGCCAACAAAAAGTGCATTTTTTGCTATTTTTGTGCTTTTTTTCAAAGATATTTTAAACGGATTCGGTTATCAGTGATTAAAATTGGTTGAAATTGTTTTGTTTTATTCTTATGTAAACCTAACATAACATATAGTGAGATTTAGGTCCCTTAAAATGAATTTTTGGCCCATGGCGCAAATTTTCAATATAAAATGACTTTTTTTAATTTTAAACGTAAAATATCTTAATAAAAATGGGTTTCGTGCGTTATTAATTAGTTTACATTATTTATTAATTATTAACGTTTACAGTGAAAAAAATCCCCAGGATGATTGTGATTTTCTCATTATATACACCTTAAATAAGAGTTCTACGAAAAATCATCTCTCGTTTCCTCCAATTTTGTTCCTAATTTCAACGGACTAGTAATTAAAAATTATCAACAAAGGTTCAGTTTGATTAATTCTTTAAATCATTAATTCCATGTGCTCAAGCTCACGCAACTAATCAGGCGCAGTGCACACGGATGTATCAACTGGAAGAACGAGGTATTACTAACCATACAAATGAAATAACATTTCCATTATACAAATTTTACGATTCAAAGTAATTATTACATATATTATTTTAATACCTGTTTATTATTGTTTCTCATTATTCACATACTAATACTCAATGTTTACACTGTTGTTTACATTATAGCCCCGCCTGGACCTGGGCTCTTATCAAAATTTCCTTCGAGGATTTTGGGAATTAGAACTAATTTTCGGTAGTTAATTATTTATTTATGAAAATATTTCCATTCTATTCCCAATGTTGTCATTATTCCCTTAATTCAGGTTGCTAACAACGTTCATGTCGTAGACGATATTTTATATGACATGTGCAAATGCCATGTACTCGAGTTGAAAACGACATTTACGTCTCCTCCACTTGCACGATCATTCGTGAACCAGACAACTATCTGTCGCATTTCCCACACTGAGGAAGCGAAAGGGAGTTTCGACCACGAGCAGAGAAGAGAAGAGAAATACCAGTGTAGAATTATTTACACGCCAGGTAATAAAAGTGCATCGCCCACTCTTACGCGAGGCGGCGAATGCGACCCATGAGGATCACGTTTCTCTGTCGCTCCTCTCGCGCCACCACCTCCCTCCCGGTCGTATCGAGGCAACTACGAGTACGCACTACCATCACGGAGAAGATTCTGACACGTGGAATCGAGTGTCATGTTCCATTAGGTATCCGCAAAGGTTCAAAGGGAGAGAAATAGTTTTAAAGGCACTTGGAATCCAGCACTTTATATTTACTGCTAAGTACAGTTTTCTTCGGTGCTGCGAGATAGTAATTATTTACTCGCATGACCATGTCTCGAGAATGTCAAAATACTTTCTTCCGTCGGCATTTGCTTTCAAAATAAATACAGGTGCCAGATTATTTCTGCGGCACACAAAGAAATTTTTGAGATTCAATTTGTGAAGTAATAAATAGACATCTAACCAACAATAAGATAACTCTTAGTTCCATGAGGCATACAATTTGTAGTCAAATAGAGCCTTCCAAATTCAGCTCCACAATTACTCAAATAAATAAATAAATTGATCCACATTCACGCTATCCATCACACACACAAAAATACACAAGTTCTGACCCACACACACACCAAATAAATTGGCAGCTCACCAAGGGTCACCCGAGTACATTACAGCAAGACAGAACTCCAGAACAAATAACAGACTCCCTAAGAGAAAATTTGAGGGAAAAGAGCAGCACGACTACAGAAAATCATCGAAACAGAAGAGTGCGAAGCGTCTGAGTTTAGTGGAGTGTGTCTGAGAATGTAACCACCTCCTACGACCTAAGACAAATTAGTATTTTGATGAGCACTTCCCCAAGAGTGTGCGACCGCGAAGTAAAACAGGAGCGCCGACCTAAGTCTAAGTCCACAAGGAAATGTGTCTTAATCTGACATCCGACAGGTAATTTAATCTCTCTTATGTGCAAACGAATCAAATAAGCAATGATAGAATTCTACCCACACACATCAAATAAATAATCCAGGACATTTACTGGCGAACAAAATGAAATATTAATCAAGAATTTGTAAGGTGTGTTGAGGAAAAGCAGAGAAAATTTCAGTTTTTTCTAGTGAACCTTATAACCAGTGTTTAAATTTGCAAGTTTCCTAATTCACAACCATTCCCTTAAATACATGACCAAACATTTCAAAAGTACCGCACGCATAAAACATTGATCTTCAAAAAGGTACAAAACAGACGAAAACATTTTAGTTCAATTAATACATAGCATTGAAGCACACTAAATTAGAGATATGTATACTTTCTCGAACTTTTTGACCATAGAAACCAGAAATGAAGAGCTAGCGCCACATAGCGTGTTCGTCCTAACGAGGGGGTGGGTTCGTCGCCATTAGCGGTCCACATTTACTCGCCTCAAAGTCATGAGGCAGTTCTCACCTGCGTCGCTGTCATTCGTCACTCCACTAAATAGAATCAGCGACACATCACATTCCACTTCGTCTCTACAATACCAACGCATATTCGTCTCGCATAACGCAGACTAGAACTGCAACGACTCCACATTTATAGAGCATACTGATTTTTATTTTCAAGTTATCAAATTTAAAAGAGAAATTTATACACTGAGCAATCAATTAAAAGTAGTTTTTAAGATGCTCTATTTACGTGCAATAAGCAATTTCACACTCTTAAGTAACAAGATATTTCCTTTCTAGAAGGATGTATTTTGAGTAACGACTATACAAAAGGGGTACATTAAGTCCTTGTTACTATAACTGCATTGTGGTACGAAGTAGAACTAAGTAAAGAAAAAGAATTCGACAACAGGCACAAGACACCTAAAACAACATGAACTTTAATAAATTTCATAATTTAGACGTCACGAGTCCCACATATTTAAACCAATTCACAGGTCAAGAAGAAAAATTGTTTTCAGAAAACTCGTTCAACAATAAGCCCGCGGGAACGCAGTCTCTTTATGCATTTGGAAAATGTATCCATGAGAGAAGATAACTCAAAAATCGTCGTCACTCCCCATAGGAAGGGTACAAATTTATAAGAGTTTGATACACAGTTTTACACATATTTTTACACAGTTTGATACACGATACCTCTTCTGAAATTCAACGCACAACTCAATACAAATCAGGGTGTTAAAAGCGAAGCTCTCCTAACAACACGAACATGGAATAATACAACTAAAGGTGCATGAAACGTTATACGAACCAATTGTTATTATTAAGTCAAATATAAGAAGACTAGGTGGCAATCCATATAACATTAAAGCAAAATTATCCGTTTCATGTTCCACTAAGACACGTGTTATTAAAATGAACAATTAATACAAGGTGGAAGTTTTTATTATCTCGTACAATTAGAAAAATGTTTTTCATTCTCTCAGTAATTCAACAAGAAAAATATTGAAATGTAAAAATTTAAGTAAACAGAAACCAAGGAACTGAAACTGTCCTAAAGTACCGGCAACCTGTTTTTCAACTAACAGAGTACTCATATGTCTACCAAAGAAAAGAAGAATTTTACAAATAATAAACATACTCTCTTCATAAAATCATCTTTTAACATACATGGTGAAGTATATGTAAATAAAAATGTGATTTTCTCACATCTCCAAATAAGGAGACAGAGACTTGGAGGAAAGAAAAAAAACTTTTCCCACTTGCGTCTACGAATCTACCTTCCAGCTTTATAATAGAGAAACGCAATGAAAACATGAACGATATATTTCCCATTACATAAATGAAGATAACATCAACATACGGTGGACTGATATTTTCGTACCCATTCCCACTTTAGGAAAATTGTGCTGCACCAAAGAATATCTATAGTTTATAAACCTCTACCGCGTAAATCCTGGAACATTACATTAACATGAAACGGTATGTTAATAAGATTATATCAATGGTTTCTTCCATAGCAGACTCAAAACTTAGATTAAAAAATTTGTACCTGTACATACTTTAAATGTATTTATGAACAATCTTACTTACTTTTTAATGAAAGTATTCCTATTAGTTACTTTGTATTGAAAAACACTTTACAACAAAAAAGACTACGAAAATAATCCAGGGTAACAAAACGGTAAAAAAGAAAAAGGAGCGGATATGGAAAATGAAATTAATTTTCTTTCACACACCAACACAACAGGACATTAAGACAGTTGACACAAGGAAATGTGATTTTTATCACCACTATTCCATTCTATTGCTGACATTCTATCAGGAAAAAAATACTAGGTTAATGCTGTTGAGAAAAACACAGTTGAAAGCTGAGAAATTCATGTGGTTTCAAAACAGTATTTATTCTATGCAAGTGTCATCGTCGGAGACTTTCTTCCCAATTCTTTCCAGTTTGTGGTTATCGCACTAATATGATACTTGTACTCAAAAATTCATTACATCAAAAGGGCAAGTGCGAGTAATACACTTAAACCTTTTGATTCCGCTTCAGGGCTATTGAGAACACACAGCCTCCAAACAAAATAATATTAACAACACCTCTGTCTCGTACCACAAACGAATGGATAACATCTTGAGGCCGCGACCTCCCCCAGCAGGCGAGCGACACGTCACGGCACTGCACGGCTTCGGGCGATGCGTATATTTAGCGGTGACTGCCCATACACACGGACTGCTCTCCCCGATAGAATAGACGAAAAATAGAACGGGGCGAACCACATAGGCGACCATGCGCGGTCTGCATTCGAGTGTGTTTGGCTCAACACTAATAACACAATCTTACTGCAAGGATGAAATTTAAGAAAGGAAAAATGTACAGAACATTACTAGTCATAACAACTACATATGTACTACTTGTTTTCCTTCCTCGCGTATGAAATATGAACATCATACATATTTCCACTACGCTATCTGGAGTGAGCAACAAGGTTTGAGTGATCTTGACAGTTAGTGAACGATGGTCGTACCTTCAGGAACTTGTTTTCTGCTTCCTCTCGGGGAAGTACGAGAAAAGGAAACTCATACAACTACATAAATGCAAGGTTTCTGAACAATTTTTTAAAATAGCCGCGATTCTTATGAAAAGTGTCTTTTTCAGACACATTAATGAGTACAAACACGAGTATCTACAGAAATATTTTCCAATGCGATAAAATAAATATTCCCTGTAATTTAATTTAACGTTATTTGGAAATGCGGATTGTGCACTCTCCTTTTGATTTGAATCATCTCATCATTATCTTAAAAACATGGAAAACTAATTCGCATTATCTATGACATGTTGACAACTGATATTTTCTTTTTTACTTCATTACCACTGGCAAGTATAATGAAACAATAACTCATATCCCCTTTCACCTTTATCAAGATGAATGTTGGAACGTTTGTTTGAATGTTGGAACGTTTGTTTGAATGTTGGAACGTTTGTTTGAATGTTGGAACGTTTGTTTGAATGTTGGAACGTTTGTTTGAATGTTGGAACGTTTGTTTGAATGTTGGAACGTTTGTTTGAATGTTGGAACGTTTGTTTGAATGTTGGAACGTTTGTTTGAATGTTGGAACGTTTGTTTGAATGTTGGAACGTTTGTTTGAACGTTAGAACGTTTGTTTGAACGTTGGAACGTTTGTTTGAACGTTGGAACGTTTGTTTGAACGTTGGAATGTTTGTTTGAACGTTTGTATGTTTGAACGTTTGTATGTTTGAACGTTTGTATGTTTGAACGTTTGTATGTTTGAACGTTTGTATGTTTGAACGTTTGTATGTTTGAACGTTTGTATGTTTGAACGTTTGTATGTTTGAACGTTTGTATGTTTGAACGTTTGTATGTTTGAACGTTTGTATGTTTGAACGTTTGTATGTTTGAACGTTTGTATGTTTGAACGTTTGTATGTTTGAACGTTTGTATGTTTGAACGTTTGTATGTTTGAACGTTTGTATGTTTGAACGTTTGTATGTTTGAACGTTTGTATGTTTGAACGTTTGTATGTTTGAACGTTTGTATGTTTGAACGTTTGTATGTTTGAACGTTTGTATGTTTGAACGTTTGTATGTTTGAACGTTTGTATGTTTGAACGTTTGTATGTTTGAACGTTTGTATGTTTGAACGTTTGTATGTTTGAACGTTTGTATGTTTGAACGTTTGTATGTTTGAACGTTTGTATGTTTGAACGTTTGTATGTTTGAACGTTTGTATGTTTGAACGTTTGTATGTTTGAACGTTTGTATGTTTGAACGTTTGTATGTTTGAACGTTTGTATGTTTGAACGTTTGTATGTTTGAACGTTTGTATGTTTGAACGTTTGTATGTTTGAACGTTTGTATGTTTGAACGTTTGTATGTTTGAACGTTGGTATGTTTGAACGTTGGTATGTTTGAACGTTTGTATGTTTGAACGTTTGTATGTTTGAACGTTTGTATGTTTGAACGTTTGTATGTTATGTTTGGATGTTTGAATGTTACACCCGTACATAATTTTATATAATACATCAAGATTCGTGAAATTGAGGAGGCCTGGTCCCGCCGAGTCATAGCGCAATTTTAAATTTTTGTCTGTTACTAGTGAACAGAAATTCTGGCGATTTTTTTTTTTTCATGAAAAATCCCACGCGGGTAATATTGAGCTAGGGCGTCACTATGCGAGGTGGATTGCTATAGTGGAAATAACTATTCATCAAACTTTGCTGAAAATATAGGAATCGACCGGGATAAGACAAATCTAAATCAATCCGGACGAGTTCAACAAGTACTCATAAAATAAAATAAAAACATCGAAACTCCCATGGACAGCAATCCTCGGCGCTCTTGATATCTACCATTCCCATGTACTCAAAGATTCAGCGTTCTCCGCTAAATATAATAATTCAAAAATACCATGGTTGAGGCTTTAGGGGATAAACAATGTTTTATATGAACAAGATCACTAATAATATTCTAGTAATAAATATAAAGAGAGCTAGAGTGTTCCATTTTGTATATTATGTACAACGTATATATATATATATGAACGCAACAAGAACGTGCTCTGAGGTTTCGGGTTCCAAAAACTTTCTTATTTAATGTTATAGACCAAGTGATGAATCTTCGTACAACATTCATGTTCGAAGTGGACCTGAATTGTTCAACAAGAATGCCTACAGAAAACGTATAGAAAATATACTGTTAACTATATCATCCTGGAGGCACACTCAAAATACTCCACTTGTCACACAAAAACCCATCAAAGATACAAAAGAATTTATGGTAATATTTTTAAACGATCTTCTCAATAGAGAAATTACTCCCTTAACTACTGCATACGTAATCAATGGTTGCGGTGCAGTTGCGCCCCATGGTCAAGAAATGTCTAAGAGTATTATAAGGGTCTCGCGGGTGGTCGGTATAGAATTAGTTTTGCCCCTGGTTAGCTCCTGCGTTAATTTCCTTATCTTCGCAGCCAACCGTCGGGTCTACGGCCATCCTTTGTTATCCCAAGAGCTATAGCAAGAGTTTTATTATGTTTTTAATTCATTTTTATGTTAAAAAAATTATTAACATTTATTTAGAATGCAACATTAGAAATTTACTATGTGAGATTTTTTGTAACTCTCAGATAAACACTTTCGTGAACTTTTAAAAACAATATCAGACACGTTTAAAAGTTATATTATAGAGAGTAGTTCGTCTAATTACTTCTTCAAAAAAATCATAATTTTCCAGACTGTTTTGTGAAATGTTTGTTGTTGTTTTTTAACGTAAAACTTGTTATTCACCTGATGAGGACTGTGTCCACAGTCGAAATGTATTTAAAAACCGTATTTAAACAAGAAAATAGTCTGAAAAATAACGTGTATATATATATATATATATATATATATATATATATATATATATATATATATATATATATATATATATATAAATAAATAATTTTAGTTCATAAAACGGCTAGACGTGATATATCGCCCTCACAGAAGGTATCACGTAATGATTCCCTGCTTTTCATCTACTACTATTTGGCTATATTTAGCTTATTTCTTAACAACCATGGGGGGTGGGGGGTTGTCTTATAAATTTATGCAGTCAGTACCAGTATGGGGCGTGTCCGGAGAAAGAAAATAGAAATTTGTGTTTGGAATTACACCATAGTACATTACAATATAAAATATTATATTATCATACTAAACAATTTTTCAACATAAACAAATTAATTCTTTCAGCTTCAAATAATATGAATTTGTCAATGAGGATCAAAATATCGCGTAACAAATAAATAAATATGACACACAATTATTATTCGTCGGACAATAATTTGCCAAACCCCATACCATGCCGGCCCGATCACTCGAAGGTGTGAATGTACTACACCATGGCCCGCAGGCTAAGGTAATTTTGACAGCGGTGGTGTAAATGAACACACAGATTGTAGAAACAAAATAAAAAACATCAGTTTCGAACCAAATATTTCCAATCAGGGTGGTCAGAATTTTTCCAAAACAAAATTCCCTGACATTTCCAGGTTTTCTGACTTTTCCAGACTGACCTTCTAGTAAATGCATTTCTTACGAAAAAATAAATAAAAACGTTATGATACAAAATTAGAAGTATAAATAAAAAATCTGGCTTCTCGGTGTTTCATTACTTGAAATTATCTTTGAAATAAAAAAAAACGTTTAAATCATCTAATAGTATTAGGTGATACGATGCCAAATGAGGGTGCATCTCCAACATAATATTATAACTATGTATACGTTATTTTATAAACAAATGTTATGGTGTATCGAATTGCAATTATATATAAAATATATGTTTTGTAAAGAAATAACTACCGGATCAAATAATTTGCCAAAATTTTGTAAAAATAAATAAGTATATGGACGTCAGTCCCCGTGACGTGTCAGCGTGATTGCTCGTCACCAAGTCATCCCGGGTTCGATACCCGGGCGGGGTAAGATAAAAGTGTAGCTTTTCATATCCATGTCTCAGTTCTTATAGCTGTGGTGTATGAAAAGTTCACCCTCTGCGGCTAACAACCGCAGTTGTAATACTCGGATACAGCAATCTGGATTCTATCTAGACGCTGTTCCTCCTAACCCAAATTCATGAGTGTCTAGTGAGTAAACTCACACAAAAACTGAGCCTTACAAGCACTGGTTATCGTGGTCCAAAGTTGACCAAAACGAGAATACATAAATACATACATACATTACATACATAGACGACATGTGTCAATTAAAATAACCATTACGATTATAATAATAAATTGTATTTCACACTTTGAATGTATAGTATGTACTGCCAGTGTATATGCATAGATCAATAAGTATTTTACAATTTATCGTTATGTGGTCGAGTTTGAACTTTTTCGAGAAATTTGAAGCAGATTCCAATAGTGTGTTCATAACAAAAATTATTAATTATTTAAAAATTGAATGACATATTGAGCGTATTGCAATGACTCATTAAAGGGCAATTTTCTCCCAATCCTTACCTGCGCTAGGGGAACAAAATAATGAGGAAAGGTTTAGGGGCGCAATTCGACAGGAACCTTCGAGCTTCGTGGGGGCGCAACTCGACAGTTCTGATAATCAATATTAACACTCCCGCATTACATCAGAAAATTTGTGACACCGAAAGCAGAGTGACCCACTAACCCATCGTTAGCTTGCGCCAAAAATCATTCCAATGATTATTTTAAACGTTTCGAAAAACAAGTGACGGAGAATTTACGTCCGGCATACATCCTTCCGCACTTCAGTTGATAATCACCTCTCCCATAGCGATTACTACGTTGCTTTGCTATTTCGTTCGTGCAAACAGTTTAGTTACACAATTCTACTAGAGAAATACTAGTTGTTTCACATAAATATATTGTACTGCTAAAAATAATCTCAATACGTGAAAGGAACATTTCTCCGAGTGAGAGATCAAGTTTGTGTTGAAATAACGTGTGATGGGAATCAAACTAGATGATTGGGGATTCCCCAACATGAAAAGCTCGACTTATTTCTATCTGCAGCAAAGATTTACCAAAAATAATAACTCCAGAATAAGTTTTCTTCAATTTATCTACAACAATGACACTCACAAATCAAGTTTTTGATATATTACTTTAGGAGAGTCAAGAACAATTTCCCCGGTGGTGGAGGAAGAGCTGCCAATCGTTTAAATAAAAGACGAAGTTAAAGAGTCTCTTGTTCAACTGCTCTTCCAAATGACACTACTTCGAAGTTGGCAACAGCAGCAGTCAAAATTTAAACCAATGTGAAGGATGTATATCACGACTATTTTGTTTGACATTTCGATACGTTACGCAGGGATCTGACATTTTGTAGAATCGGTAACGTAAAGAGCAGATTATTTCCGAAATTGCAGTACTTCAATACTATAATACTCTCGGATAAAACGCCATATTGTACGAAAACTCTAAGAATCTACGAAGATTATCTCAAATCAAAAACTGGTTTACGTTATTAAGATTCATTCACCAAATTGACACGTACTTGCATCTATTAATGGTATTAACTACACCACGACTTCGATCGCAAGGGAGATCACTTCAAAATCCTGCCAGCATACTTCACTTTTTTGCTTATGATATGACTAAATGATACCATTTAAATGATTAACCCCAAATCTATAGAGTGTAAACACACTACATCACACTGCAGCGATTTGGAGACCATGTGTTCCATGTTTGAAAGAACTGGAACAACAAAACGTTCAACTTGAGAGAACAGTGAAACCTCCTCCTCTTCCACAAAAGAGTAAAAATGTAACCTCCTCCTCTTCCACAAAAGAGTAAAAATGTAAGTTCTCCGTAAAAAAAATAAGACAATCCGTCCAAAAACTCGATAAATATTCAACGCTGCACAAAGAAAGAAATTTTCAAATTGAACAAAATCCATGAACTTATTATTATTATTAATAGCTTATGGGTCTCGGCTCCCGTTAATTGTGGACCATTTTTCTTTGGTTGCGACCCTTTGGGTTGAGCCACATTGAGCCACATTAGACGTTCCGTCTTCCGCTACCAGATGGCAGTGGAAGCCGGAACTCTGCGTGGGTGCATTTTTCGCCGAGAATTAATTTTGCCGAGAGCACCAAATGATGCTCAAGGAATCTTTTACATGCAATATAATCATATTACATGCCGTGTGTGGGTTTTTCGCACCCTAAAAATCCGTCGACCTCGACCGGGATTGAACCCGCGCACTTAACTTAATAATGATAATAATGAACTTAATACTGAATTTCGTTTAAAGCGAATTTACGAGAGCGAATGAAAATGAAGAAAAATAAAACACAAGATTGAGTTTAAACGTAAAATTATCTGTCCGGAAGATACTGAAAGAAAGCCAAGGTTTCCTTTCCGTAATATTTTATTCTTTAAAAAAACTCTCTAGTCGCTGCCAGCCCCAATTAAAAAATAAAACCACGCAAATTTTCACCAACTCATGAGTCCCAAAAACAAATCATGGAGAAATATAACTGAGAATAGGACAATGGTGAGTGAAATTAACATTAAAAATAAATTACGGATTTTTACATTAGATTCCAGCGGAAAGTGTTTAAGACATATTTAATACAAGAGCCACAAACATAATTTATCATGCAGCATACATCTAATCTATTCTTTCCCCAGACACGGAAAAACGAGCATTGTCTTAAGTTATTACTCATTTCTGTCGGAACAACATAAACGATTGAAAATTAAAGTAGATTATGTGAAGTAACTTCATTTTATCAATATAGTTGAAGAGTCAATAAGACAATATAAGAGGAAACATTAATCGTTTTGGTATTCGCCATATTTAAAAACGATTGATACATGAGCGCCCGCGGAATAATTCGCGTGTGAAGTATGTGATTTTTGACAAATATTCTTTCACAAGAGTCATTTATATCTGAAAAAAAAGTTATTCATAATTGTTGATTTCTTGGGTAGTGTGCTTCAGTAGTTTCCTTCATTCCTTCTTTTTTTCTCACTTTATAAGTATCTTTACCGAGCGACTATAACACGTTATGAGCGACAAATCTGTTTGAACTCGCACTACGCATAAGTACTCAACGAACTGAAACTAAACTTCCACAGTCGTATTCCTTAGCGTGAGGAATAGGATCTAACCTATCATTGCTTGTCATGTGAAATCAGAAATTGGAGTAAGAACCAATTTCCGTTCCTATTTTTATCAGGTTTGTCTGAAATTCACAGAAATAATAATCAACGGAAACGCGAATCATTAGCATGGACCATGGCTGAAGCTGGCCCTGATGAGTCATACCACATGCGTGTCTCCGAAGAGGGAGGCATCGAATCCATCACAAATACAGACTTGGAAAACTGCCGCCAGTTTAATAGAGAATAACTTTATGAAAACTCATCGAATTAATAACGATAATGGGAACAAATACTCCTCACAAAGACTAACTCCAAGAATTAGGGTAAAAATTTTAACGAGTCTTTACTGTAATTTACTCGATTATCTGCATATCCGGTTCTTTCCCAAACTGGAGCTTATAGTGACTTTTACTTCCTCTTAGTACCTCAGCGAAAATTATATCACTCATTCACAAAGTTTCTGAAAATTGTGAAACAAGTACATAAAGTCAAATTTTCTTAATAGATTCTAAGAAAATTAGGAACTTCTGCAACGCCAGTGTAAATAACGACACGTATCGAAAATACGACAGAACATCTTACAAATGACTCATAGTCAATTTAAAATAAATTTACACATTAAAAATAACTGAGATAGTAAATGAAATTTCTACTTAAGGAAATAAATTTGATGGCAAAGCCTTTTAGACAGAGTATATTGCATAGCATATAACTACAGCTTAATGGAGACGTTTTTCTCATCCGCCCTCAAACGTAAGGCTGATTTTCTTCCCTTCTCGCCCAGACTTCAATTGAAAGGAGGACACATGGGGGCTAGGCAAACAACATAATATACATTACTATTTACTTGAAAGACTTGGAATATCGAAATAGGTTCATCCAAATTTATTTACTTTATTGATTTCAACAAACATGAAATTTGGCATTTGACACGAGTCACTACGACCTTAACGAAAATACGAACTCGAAGAATATAAAAATAAAATAAAAGACCACGTATATTCATAAGTTTCCATCAACTGCTAATAGTAAGTTATCCATCAATAATATGAAGGAGTAAGGACCTTCGACTTAATTACAAGTAGCACAGTTATTTTTCCCTATTAAAAATTAAATATCGCATTACTGCAAACGACTTGAATTGATCTTCCCAAACCCCAACCCCGACAACAAAATGACGTTTGGACCCTAAAACACATCGTCCGTCGTACACAGACGAGGCCCAACAGGTGTGCTGTAGAGCGCGCCAGGTACATTCGGCAACGCCGCAGCATCCCCGCCCCACCGTCGTAGCGCATGCTGCCGCACCGCGCGGCTCCACGTCTCTCCATCCCCCACTTCCTCCTTGTTCGTCACTAGACCTGGAATATTCACCTCAATGCGGCGCCATAGAAAAATATTCCACCTCGACCATACGCATCAAACACCAAACGCAGTGCGTGGAATCTGGTTGACGCAACGTTGTTCCTGACACGACGCATTCCGTGCGCGCCTCGAAGGCGACGATGGCGGAGGTGGTGGTATGCTCGGGCGCAGGAGCGAAGGCGCGCTGCGTTTGGTGTTTGCGTTTGGTGTCTCCCTGCACTTACACACATACATACATGCCCCTGCGAGACGGTGAACGCGCGTGCCCCGCCCGTAAAATAAGTTGCTTTTACTACAGGGATTATCCAAGACTTTCTCTCTACATTACTATCCAATTGTTTCTTCATTACAACAATTCGGAGACTCGTCCTTTAACTGTGGACCACGTTTGGATTTTAAGCACATCATTATACCGAAGTAACTGAAGAAATCCTTCCAACCAAAACAGACAAATGAACAGCCTAAAATGGAATTTTAAATAGTTCTAAAATAATGAGGAAAGTCAAAATACAATGACTGTGAGAACACATTAAGTTTAACGTGAAAACAATCTACTAAGAGGCCGAACACCCACAAAAAATAAGTTCACAGACATTAACATCTCGATTTATACTTCAGTTCAAAAGAATCTGACAGAACAATTCAATAAGAGTTCAAAATTAGATTTGTTCCAGCTTAACTTACCTCAAAAAATATCGACAATTCCAACTTTAGCAAGACTTCAAAATTAAACTTCGAAGTATGTACAACTTATATTCCTTAGAAATACAATTAAGCTCTTCGTTCTTCCAATCACACAAACTTTAAAACAGGGAACATCTAGGTATAATTGACAGGTGGCATGGTTGATGAAGTGTCACACATTTCATCAAAACAAAACGTTTTTTTACCAGAAAACAATCGCTAGATTAAAATACAAGAAACTAGTTTGAACACGAAATATTGACAACACAACATTGACAGTAATTTTGACAAAACATAAAACGTAATGCCAACGGAATTCAATACAGTTAAGTAATATTCCAACATACTAGCTCTACTAATAATCATTGTGTTGACAAATTTTTTGTTTCCAACCAAACGAGGTACGATTTCTTCCTATTACTACTAAAATTTTGTTGTATCAACATTTATATTAGAACTCCAAGGATTGGAACGTATTCTGAATTCCATTCATCGACACAGAATCTAATAGCTTCATATAGGATTAATTAGCACATAGAAGGCTGGGTAAATTTTGTTATGGTAAATCGAAATGTTAGGTTAAAGAGTTTGGCAGAACTTACATAGATGAGGCCAGAGTAGTAGCGATCCTTAAGATTGTGCAAAACGGACGCTTCGTTGAGGCATGTCAGCTCTGCCATATCTTCGACTTTGTCAAACTTAGGTGGATTCATTTTCTGGATATCATCCTTCGCCACAAATGTGCGTTTGCCGGTCTCGACGATTTCAACTTCCACTTCGTCGCCGCGCTCGCCTTTGATGCCTGCGGCCACGAAACCATGGGTTTCGTGGGGCACCCAAACAAGCCTCTTCTGGGTCCATTCCGCTTGTGTGGCGGGATCATTGAACATATTTCTATCAACAGAAAGATATTTTAACTCCGGATCCGACCGGTCAAGTTTTGTATCACTATCCGCCATGATGATTCTTTATGTTATGCGGTACGTTCACCACACTGCTTGAACACACGTTAAAACGAATGTGCTTCGACAATTTTACACCCGTCCACGCTCAAAATGTATAGATCCTCGGCATAAGCACAATACTACACGAAAATAGTTCCTATGTACACTATAAAAACAATCTTTCGTCAACGAAATACCATGGAAAGGCTCTGTTGAGCCTACCACTGTACCAGATGACAGTTACAACGGGAATGTTCGCCTTCGCCGGCCGACGCCCGATAAGTTGCGACTTCAGCGTCCAGAGGCGCTGATGGTCGAACTAAATTCAGGGAAAGTGCGCGCTGATTGGTCGGTTGTTCAGGGCCGAACAACTTGCCCATTTTGAACGCGATGCAGCATCACTGAGTTATTACTATCAGATGGAGTTAGTAAAAAGTATATATTACATCCCAAAATATCGAAAAACTATGTTTTAAGTCTTCCGCTAAGATAATTAAATATTATTTCTCACTTTTTCTTTGCAATATTACTATTTATTTTCACCGAACGTTTAAAAGTCCAAATATGTTATCCCTATGGTATAACTCCATAAATTAAACGTGTCTTACAACATTAAATATTTTTTAATATAAATTAAATACATAATTCTCGCGATACGTGAGAAGATGGAAGGATAAGTTTCCTAAGGATTATGACATTGTATTGTGCGAGAAAAGACGCTCCCCTCAGCATAATGTCTCTAATTATTTAGGAATGATTCATACAACGGTCTCATTAAAACTATTTTACTTCATGCTTTAATGTATAGTCGAAAAATGTAACCTTTACTATACAAAATAAAACGTACTTAACGTAGTTTCCCAATATTTTAATAAATAATCATTTTCATTTAGGTCAATACTCTTGGAGTTAAAACTCAATTGATTTGCGTTACAAAATTTTAATGAATATTACATAAATCTCATTCCTGACAGCAGTGCCATAATAGCTCAGTAAAGTGAACGTAATCTATATTAAGAAGTATATCCCGCTGTAGTCCAAATGATTCATACTGATGAGTCACTCTCATCGAGCAAGTGGCGTAAATTATAAAGGCATTGAGCAAACATAAAATAAGACATACCAAACGGTATAATTTATAACATTGACTTTTATTTGGGATGCATAATGATGGGATATGGAAGGAACTTTCCCTTCGTGAATTTGTCACTAGCTGGCACATCCGAGAACGCTGAACGACGAAAAACCATATGTTATTAAAATACCACTATTGGATAATAGAACATATCGAAATGAAGAAACAAGCAACAATTTCAAATAATAGTAGTGAAAAATGAGACATGTGTAACTTTTTGTTATTAAATTATGTATTTGACAACAAGTGACAGAACTATCTCCCTACAGATGTGATCATTATTAGCGTTGCGGAATGAAAACTGCAATTTAGGAGTATTAAATGATATCATTACAAATCACCACCACTTAATAAGAAACAATTTCCTGTCTGAATGCAATTTTAACTTCCGTTATGGTATTGTTATTTTATACACTATCTCTTCATTGTTTGAAAATATGTAAACGATAACAAAATAAATAGTGCAAATATACATAAGTGTGATGTTTGATATACGAGTGAAGGAACCGACCAGAACGCCCTTGTTTTTTCCTTTGCAAAGGTACTTATTCATTATCTTTATTTTTCTAATTAAATCACGTTTTATCATAATTTTCTTGTGATTTAGTAGTTAAATTTTAAAAAACTTACCGTGGATATCCAATCGGTACTGATCTATTCATCCGAAACTCCATTGCATGTCAATCTTATTGAGAATGCTGATAAATCCCCCACGCACCCATCTCAAAGTAAAATTACAACTTTCATACAACTCATTTTGATGGTGGCTGACTGCCATCTCCACGTATGGCATCTCTTTGCATTTTGAATTTCCCTCGTTTCCAAAGATAGCTCACGACTTACGCAAGAATAAATGACTAGCTGTATCCGCGATGACGTACATTCCAAAGGCTAATTCGATAATTTAATCTTAATCTCTTTAAGTTCTCTTTTACAACATGGCTCTGTATGTAAGTCGTATTTTTTAGATTGTTTTCAGATCACTAACTCACATTAAAAATTCCAGTGAGTTTTAAAGCCATCACACACAAGGTAAACTTCAAATAACAAATGTCATTCCCAAATTAACTTCCTTACCCTTTTAAAATTACTTAGGTGTCCAATTCATTGCTATTCAATTTAGCTCTTAATTATTTATTCTTTAATAATTGAAAACTCAATATTTTCAGAAAATTATTGAATATATCATACTTTGCAGGTAAAAGAAGTATATTCTGTGAAAACTATTTGCAGAATTAAATCTTTGATTGTCAAATCACCACAAATAGTCAATTATCTTACCAAAAGAACCATGTATGCTGGAGAAAACATTCTTTTAAATGAGGTACTTCCTCTCGTTCAATATATTTTGTACCATTATTCACCCTTCTATATCACTATTTCATTATAGTATCAGGTGGTGGATTTACGAAGTGACACTATCACAAAACCAACCTTATTGATGAGACAAGCTATGTATGATGCAGAAGTCGGAGATGATGTTTTTGAAGAGGATCCAACTACTATTGGTAGTTTTTTAAATTTAACTTATTATTCTCCTATTATATAATATTCATTTTGTAAAGAAAATCAGTTAATAATCACTGCTTTTGTAGCTCTT
This sequence comes from Laupala kohalensis, assembly GCA_002313205.1. Lineage (NCBI taxonomy): Eukaryota > Metazoa > Arthropoda > Insecta > Orthoptera > Trigonidiidae > Laupala > Laupala kohalensis. The sequence continues at coordinate 255,134 of NNCF01126402.1, read as the reverse complement.
GAAAAGAAGGCTGCATTACTCTTGGGGAAGGAATCAGCCCTTTTTTTGCCTAGTGGATCAATGGGTAATTTGATAGCAAGTATGTACACGTATATATCATGTTTGTATTAAAGACATTAATGTACAGAATTCATGAAAACATTTGCTTACAGTAATGGTACATTGCAATAGCCGTGGCTGTGAAATAATTGTTGGGAATAAATCTCATATATTCAAATATGAACAGGGTAGTTCTGCTCAGGTATTTATAACTCTGTGAAATTTCATTTATATTGTTTAAAAATTATTTGTTGAGGATTGTATTTTTCAGATAGCAGGTGTACAGCTATGTACCATTAAAAACAAAAATGATGGAACATTTGATTTGAGTGAATTAAAGAAGCATATTAGAAGGGAAGATATCCATCAGCCAAAAACAGCACTAGTGTGTGTGGAGAACACACACAATGCATGTGGTGGTAAAGTTTTACCCATTCAGTGGCTTAATGAGGTATTTTAATTTTCATTTCAAACTCTTCCAGTTTTATTAAAATTATTTGTGTGAGGTAGTTTGTTGTCCTCCATGTTGTCACACACATTTTTTAATTGTTTTTCTGTCCATAAATTAGTTATTGAAATGTATAGCTTGCAGACATAACAAAACAATTAAGTATACCTATGCATATGGATGGTGCTCGAATTTTTAATGCCTCAGTCCATCAAGAAATATCACCTGCTAGAATTTCACGTGATTTTGAATCGATTTGCTTTTGTATTAGTAAAGGGTTGGCGGCTCCTATTGGCTCCCTATTGTGTGGAAGTGAAGCATTCATCAAACAGTAAGTTATCTTCATTCATTGTCTTGATCTCTGCTTTCTCATTTTTATTACTTCTTTAATACTCTAAATTGCAGAGCAAGAAGAATGAGAAAGGCTCTGGGTGGTGCTATGCGTCAAACAGGTGTAATAGCTGCTGCTGGATTAATTGCTATAAGTCCAACGATGATTAACCGTTTAGCTGAAGATCATGATAGGGCTAGGAAGATAGGAAAAGGTGAATTAGCATGAGTTACTCACCTCTTGTAGATTACTATATTTCCTTCTAATAATTATGTCATTTTTTTAGCAATCATGGATGCACAGAGCAAGAATATTACAGTTGATACCAACAATATTCATACAAATATTATATTAGTCACTGTCAATTCAGCAAAAATAAAAAGTCAAGACTTACGCAATCGTTTACTCACAGTATGTAGAATATGTGTTATAATTGACACAAGTTTTGTCTGAAAAGAATGCATGGTACTATATCATTTTTCAGGTATCAGAACATGAGAAGAAAGTATTTGGAAATAAAGCGACCATAATTCGAGCAAATTCTGTTGATGAATGTAACCTGAGATTTGTTACTCACGCTGATTTGTCTGATTCTGATATAAATGCTGTAATTGATAAGATGAATTTTGTAATTCAAGAACTTGATAATAGTTTTACAGTATGATCTTTGATGAAACAATTTTAAAGAGTACAGAGGTTAGATTAATTATTCTTTATATTCTTGTCAATTATTTGAAATATTTTAAACTGAGAATTGACATCAGAAACATCTGTATTAATCAGTATGATTTTCTTTTTTGATGAATACAGATGTACTCTTAAGGAGAAAAAGGTGGGATATTTCTTCAGGAAACTATTCTATATTCTACAAGACTTTGAAGACATTTTATTTTATGTTGGTATTTGTATTAATGGAGGTGACTGTATAACACAAGTGTATATTTACAATTGTTAGTGTTTACTTTTATATTAAAATGTATGAAAGTAACTTAGAAATGCATTCATATACATGTAATTTTTTATGATTTAAAATATTTCATAGAGCTGATTGAATGTTGTATTTATTTTAAATTAATATCTATTGTGGTAAGGTTCTGATCACTGTGCCTCACCCATATTACTGCCCATAGTGTGAATAAGGGGCATGAGATGTGAGCTGCTGGGAATTAATGAAAAAGAAAAGTAAACAAAACAAACCTGAGCTATTAAACATACAGTGAGTGTTCAATAGCACTTCATGTCTCATCCATGGCAAAAATAAAAAGTTTACTTTCTCTCATGGCAGTTTCATAATTTCTACTAATATCAGATTAGAAGTAAGAAAAACTATTAAGGTGTCCAGTAACACATGAATAAAAGTTTTAAGTTATGAATAATTAATTTAAAACAATAAATGGTATTATGTCCTATCCATGACACTTTTTTATGATCTATGACTATGCTGTCCAACTTACCTTAGCCTGCAGGCCATTTTTACACACATTCGATGGATCGGACCGGCATGGGATGGGTTTTAGCAAAATGTTGCTCAATGTATAAGAGCAATGGGTCATGTTTATTTATTTGTAACGTGATATTTTGAATCTTATTAACAAATTTATATTATTTCAAGCTGGAAAACTTAAATAGCATTTTTTTAAAGTATTTTTAATTTTAGTATTATTATTAAATGTTTTCATATTGAAATGTATGTCAGGATAATTCTAAGCACAATTTTCTATTTTCTCTCAAT
>NNCF01126402.1:224614-252553 GCA_002313205.1 Laupala kohalensis | reverse complement strand
GATTTATATCATAAAGTTGGACCCCATACGTTTTATGAAAAATTCGATGTAAAAACTCGTAAAAAAAGGACCATAAAAAATGTTTGCTTGCCGGTAGTTTGACAGCGCTGACCTTTATTTGAGAAACACTTTTAATGACCTTTAGATATGAATTAATAAATGAACTGCTCTTAATTGCAAAATTGAGAAAGTTTGTAGCATGATGCCAGCTTGAACAAAACATTCTAAGAAAACAACATAGTAAAGTTGATCATAGACCCAGCTATCAGAAAAAGAATTAGTTTGCAGAATGTCGCATGAACATGATGGCAGAGGAAGCATTTTATCTGTTTAGGAAAAAAAGTTAGTTGTTGAAATCATGTCTTCAAAATTTTATGAATTAAAACCTAAAAATGTTATTCTGTGCTCCAAAATGCTTCATAAAGTAGGTATGGGTAAAAATTTCAAAAATTCCTCATTGAGGCTGTTCAAAAATAGATAACTCTTCAATGTTATGTCATGAAAATAAAAAGGTACTCAAAAAATGGATTACTTCTACTGTTACAATATTAGCCACCTATCTTGTGATAAATCCAAATAACTTATTGTAATTTAACTCAGATTCTGAACCAGTTGTGGATGATAACAAAAACTATTTCTCACTATATTGCTGAAAGAGAAATAGAACAAATAAAAAATATTTTTTTAGTATTTAGGAATTTTTGGTATTCTTGAAAGAAATAATTGAGAAGATTGTGAAGAAAACTAATTTGTCTTATTTCTCAGGAAAAGTTTATCTGATATATAGTTTAAAACATGAAAACTTAGTTATTTTAAAACATCATGGGTATATAATTCACAGAGCTTTAAAAAATTTGGTAGATGTTAAAAGCTAAGTCTATTTCAGGTCCCACCTGTGAAACAGGAAAACAAGCAGGAAACTTCTAATGTTAAGAATCAAAAGAAAGATAATATAACTATTTGTTTGTTTACCAAAAGAATATTGACATTTATTTTCACAATTTGAAATATTAGCTTTAGAATATTTATAACATAATGCTTGTATCCCATCTGTGGCAATGGAATTGCCTGTATAACATGAGACACAGAAGTGTACAGTAAGTCTTATTGAAGGTCCTCATATTGAAACCGAGAACAAAAGTGTTCACGTCTAAATGTAAATATCCGATTTAATATGTGAACTATATATTTATTAATAAGCATAGCTATTATATTATTTATTTTGACTTTAATGAACTTTTAGAGAATATTTAAGTTCAAATTTAAATGTTAATGCTATTTTCAGAAACACATTTGGAAGAAACCATTATTTTGGGGGGGCATGTAAAGGATGAGGTCTGAAAAGGACCATTACAGTTGCCTGTGGAGGATTTAGGATTTTATTTCGGAAAGGGCTCAGCAATTTACAATTCTGTGAGAATATATCTTTAATATATTTTGTGGGTACTTGTATAATTGAAAATAGGAAAGTAAATGAAGTATTATAAGAACAATGATTACAATTATTATTATTATTAGTGGAGGAATTGACATTTTTATTAAATGATCAGAATTACATACCCTAAAATATAACTCTAATTAAAATTAACTCATATACATTACATACATCAAAGATTAATGAAGGAGAAACCTGATATTTTTTCAAAATCCTATAAAATTATATATCCTACAACATACTTCTTATCAGTAGTGTACTAGGCAGGGACAGAGCTCTGCCTAGTACTCTGCTCCCTGGGTCTCATCATGTAAAGTGCCTCCTATATAGTCACCAAATATTATTTATGCTCAATGTAACAAACATTATTCTCTGTAGGGGTAATGTTTATTCCATGTCGAGGAGTTAAGACTTAAACAATTGGTATCAATGGAATGATGAGGAGAATATTTCAGGGACGACAAGGTCACATTTTGGTTTTGTCTTGGGGAAGGGTGGGGGTGCAGAAACGTTTCTCACCTAGAGCATCCAATCCCAGGCATGGCCAAAAATCAATTTTTATTCACAACCCAATGCTTTCTTACCAGGAAAACTTTGGGTGTTTTATTATTTTTCAGATATTATAGTGTGCTGCAAATAATACATTATTATTCAGCACCCATTCTAGTGAAAGACTAGTGGTTTGAGTAAATTAAATTACTACTATACATTACTGCAATTTTATACACAGACACGCGCACGTGCGTGTACACACATACTACAAATTTTTGGTGATGCCGACTTGGGTGTGTGTGTGACTGAAACCAACACACACACACACATACATACATACATACATACATACATACATACATACATACATACATACATACATACATACATACATACATACATACATACATACACGCTACAAATTTTTGGCAATGCCTGGGATATACCCAGACTTGCAGGCCGACTTGGGTGTGACTGAAACCCACCAGAAGCTTGCGAGAATGAATTATGAAATAGAGATTTTGGGGTAAAGCAATGAGAACAATTAAATTAATAATAATATGTAATGTAATCAAGAACTAATAAAAGATGGGTTTTGGCAAATTCCCATGGTATAACTTTGTTAAAGTATTTTGTAAGATTTTGTTGATGGAAGATGAATTCTCGACTGAAATGTGACAATCAAATCTCAAGAACTTGACCCTGTTAATCCTAACAAAAACAGTGCAGCAATGTCCTAATCTGTCACTTCAAATGAAAACTTTTCCAAGATAAACCAACAAATTAATGCTTTTTTACTTCAACTAAACAATTTTTTTCATGAAAGGAAATTTTTTAAAAAAGTTTACCGAAAAGGAAGAATGTTTAAGGTATTCAATTACCTTCTGGCAAACTTTTCACTTCTATTTCATGCCATCCAGATTCTGTAGATAACCATTCTCGTGTGACAGTTTTTTGTACTGTAACCAAGGGAGGTCCCTCCTGATAATTTTTTCAAGTACTAAGCCAGCCATTGTGCTTTCAAAAACTTTCTAATAACAGGACATCAAGTATTTGCTGTTGTAAATTTAGTTTTAAAAAATTATTTGAGAACTTCAATAATGTACTATTAAAATATTAAGTTTTATATTCAGGCTCAGCTTTAGGCGAAAATTTTTTCTGCACTCCTATAATACAAATGCCCCCACTTCCCCAAGACAAAACCAAAATGTGACCTTGTCATCCCTGAAATATTCAACTTATCATTCCATTGTTACCATTTGTTTAAGCCTTAACTCCCTGACAGGTGGATAATAATTGCCATACAGAGAATAATGTTCATTATGTTGGCACCTTTGATTTATTGGCGCTCTTGGAGACCTTAATGTAAATTAGAGCTACATAATTCTGCTTCAGCCGCTGTTGTGTTTTATATCCGGTGTCCTATGTATTCTTGTTAAAAATTGCCTGAAATGTATGTTCGTTCCAAGTGAACTATATGCTAGAGATGAAAAGCTTTTGGCTCACTTTTTAGAGCCTATCCATGGCAAAAATGAACAGAAATATAGCCAGTGGCAATTATTTAAGATCAACTGAAGCTGCAAAGGAGCTCACAAATAAAAGCCATAGTTCATAAACAACTAGTGATTTTTGTTCATATATTGACTTGATACAAAATGTCGTGCCACGTGACTATATCGACGACAAAATGTGACAATCAAATCTGAGATCTTTTGATTGTAATCCAAGATCGACTGCATTTGTTATAATGCTATAATGCGTATGGGGGAGGCTAATTTTAAGATGAACTAATATCTGAATATTAATTATACCATTGAAACAGCATAAAATTATGTGCAAGCTATATAAATTTCACATATCGAATGAAACATCAATATTTTAGAGCAAAAAACGCAAAACTATGTTAATGCTTAATTTTTCGCGAGCCGCAAAAAACCGGCCGTATTTCGCGTAACGTAGAAAGCTTACAGCTCGGAAATTAATGTACGAAATCCTATCAAATTTTGGAAACCCTCTAATATTCATAGATCCAACAACCACATACAACTTCATTAAAATATGTGATAGTGGGTTACATCTCTGGTTGATTTCACGTGGAATGAACCTATAGCTATATCGCTGTTAATAGTGAAACAAAGTTTTTTGTGCATGTGAAATAGTGCCTTTTTGTGCATGATTTTTCAATCAATTGCCTTACTTTTAAAGATACTTCATTACTTTCCTTATTTTTTGTTAAGTTTGATGTCTATTTTTGGCTTAGACTTAAATTGCACACTTCATCCAAAATTTCTCTTATTTTCCGAAAGCCCGGGGAGAGTAGAGGTGCCGAACTCCGCGTATGGTCCCCTCTGAAAAGACAATTCACAACCGCCCTTGCCTATAAACTCTCAAAAACATTTTCCGAGATAATCTTTTATTTTGAGAAAACAATTTTCATATTTTGTTTTAACTAGCAATCAGCACAAGTGCAAAATCGTATTCCCAAGTTGAGATAGTTTACTTTCCTCCATTGACTTTCTGATGTACGACTTCACGCAATTTTAGTTCGAAAAACGCTTCTAATCACTTGCTACTGGCACCGGATATTCACGAGCGGCCATTCACTCTCACCAGCCTCTCACGTTGCAAAGTGGATATGGGCGCTGGACGCGCTAAAATGATCTGGGGAGCAAATCAAAAGAGACCCTTTTTTTTCTGCGAGTTTCGATAGCAAATATTCATAGATCCTTATATGCAATACATATTACATTATACGTCGTTCAACGACGTACAATCGATGGCGTATAGTGTATAGCGCAATAGCCTTCGACGCTGATTCAAATCCCGCTAGATCCAAGAAGAATTTGCAGTGGTGGTGGACGAAGAGAGTTCGCGATATGTTATCTCGGGGTACTCCCGTTTCCCATGCCTTTCATTACACCACAAATTTCCCTAATCATCATTCACCCTAACCAACATTCGTATGCCGCCTAGGTAAATAAACAATATTTGTGACATTTTATTATATTTTTTAAACAATTACATATTAAAATTATCTATTTTTTATAAATATTTATATTTTATTTTTACAAAAAAAAATTACAAAAATTCTCAAACGGGATCATGTACATAATTTTTCGTGCGTGCTTTTTTCGTTTGTGGATCTAATGCAGATCTGACTACGTAAAACATAACATTCGCACCCTCGCTTGTAAAAGATATTAAATGGTGTTGCAAATAATTATCATCAAATCCATATTTATTAAGGCACTTTAAAAGAGAATCTGTTACTGTAAAAGCTGTCTGATCCGGTAATTCTACTAAATCAATAAACAAATAATGCGAATTTTTCGTTTCACTTATTTGACATTTGAAATAAATAATCAATGTTGACTTTTTACTGAGAGTAGTTGCTTCATCAATCATAATCGATATATTTCCGCGATTATTTAGAATTTCTTGAACAAATAGAGCACTCTCAATAACGTCATCTACCCATTACTTCACTACAAACTTGAGGGGAAATTGAGCGCTTCACTTAAAACCAAGGCCTACTCAATCGGACTAATTACGTGAGTTATTTTGTCTTATTTTCTGTCATTGCATGTCAGCCAAGGATATTGTTTTTCTTCTCACTCCATAAATCACCATTCCAAACAAAGAGCCAGTTCGGTGATCTTATTCAGTCCTAAATTTTTCATTCACCTTTTCACTTTCGCTATACTTTTCATGTCTCCATATTGATGATGGACGAGCACCCATGTTAGTGTTTGTTTCACATACTTTTTATTTTTATTCTCATCTTCAAATTTTAATTTTTGTAATTAATAAACCAAGTATCAGATAACAGTAGCGAAAAATGTTTGGAATAAAAATTCGAAATTAATCTCTAGCTCTTTTCCAACTTCAGGAATCTCACAGATGTGGTTTATCTATTTGCAAAAAAGTTTCCAAATAATATCTCAAGAAGAATTGCGGAGGGTGTACATACATTTTCATTGGTTCATACAATTAACAAATAGGTATTTGTTCTGTGAATTTCAGGGAAATGGAACTGAGCCGAGCAATTCTTCGAATATTCTATAATATTTTTTCAATTCAATTTTAATGTTTTTCTTGTGGGGCTTTAGGGCTCGTCAACAGCAAGGTCGTTAGAGCCCTTGCAGGTGGGGAAAAATGCAGTTTCGCACCATAGAGAAGAGACGTAAAGACTCTTCCCTGTGTGTGGGACTCGCCGAATATCTCGACCATACCCACTAAAATAACCCTCCTGAATTCAACAAATATCCATATACAAAGATGAGACAAAAGGAAAAGAAACAATTGCCGAACACATTATACCATAAAAAAGATCTTATATTTTAATTTTCAAATTACGGAAATGTAGAATTAAAGGAAGGGAGACAGGGAAGAAGAAAGAAGAATACAAATTTGAACCCTCCCGAGAACTTGTGGGAGGAGCCCCGATCTACACATAAAATTCAATAATTTATTAACATCATTCGTTTCATTTCCAAGAATTGTGTTGGTAAATCTGCAGCCATACCAATTACTCTCCGTATTCTCGTGTATTTTCTGCAATCAGTTAGTAGGTGACGCACTCGTTAGAGAAGAGCTACACTCCTCACAAACGGGTTCATCATCAAGAAGCAAAAGATTACCGATAAGTGCGACGACAATATCCCATGCGCAGGCGGGTTAGCAAGACCTCGTCGCGCCTGGCTGACCTGCAGGAACTGCTCCATGATTTAACAGAGGATTTGATAAGTCAGAGCTTATTCCCTTCAACAGTCAACCACTCATTGTTCCATTCACTCAGAATCCTTGTCTTGATAGAATTTAGGAGTTTCCTTTTTGGAATCGTGAAGAAATCCACACGATTCTGGAGGTATGCCGCTTTTGCGAAAACGTCTGCTTCCTCATTTCCTCTGATTCCTACATGCCCGGGAATCCAGCATAACATTATGTCCTTTCCATCACTTTGGAGCGAGAAAAGCACACCCTGGATGTTCTGAGTCAGCTTATCGACTGGATACATAGTCTGGATTGCTTGAAGGGCACTTAGAGAATCAGAACAAATCAGGAAATTTGATCTGCGGGAACACTTTGTTGATCGCAGTGCTCAATATGGCGTAGCACTCAGCGGCGTAAACGCTTCACCGGTCGCCAAGACGGTAGCCACGGGTAAACACCACGGAGCAGCCGACACCATCAGTCTTTTGTTGTATAAACGGGTGGAAGAATAGGAAGGACGAAATACCGCGCTGTGCACCAGATTGTCGGGTACAGTTAGCACATGGCAAAAGTGTCGTAGCATGAGGAATTGCTGCCGGAGGTAAAGAGATGGTTCGCCAATCTCGGCATACAAACTCGGAATGGAACTAGTCGGATTCCTGCATGGTGGACACTATTCAACTTCTCTAAATAACTTCCGCGAGCAGAGTTATATACAACACAGTCGTAATTGAGCCGAGATCTTACAATTGTTCCATAAAATTGGAGCAAGGAGGAGCGATTGGCGCCCCATTCCCTGCTACTCAGGCACTTCTAAAGATTCAGAGACTTTAATGTTCTCGCTCTTAGGTCTGTAAGATGTTCAATCCAATTCAGTCTCTGATCAAAGATTAGACCCAAGAATTTCACAGAAGGATAAAACTTTTAGAAAGTTGAAAGGACGAGGTGAGGTTCTGGCAGAGGGCTTGGTATCCTTCTGAAAAGAACACTCAACAGAGAAACGAAAGCCAGTCGTCTTCGACCAGTGGTATAATCTATTGAGGAAGATTTGGATATGTCGCTCCGGACCTGTGACACTGTGATGAACAAAAGATAGCAAAGTCGTCGACAAAAAGAGAGTGTAGGACAGAATTCTTTACAGCGGATGTTATGCTGTTAATAGTCACTGGAAATAAGGTCACACTCAGGACTAAGCCCTGAGGAACCGTTCTCTTGAAGAAGGTCCGAGGTGTCTCTTCTATAGCGGAAGAAACGCTGATCCTTAAAGGACTGTAATACCACAGGAAGATGTCCTCTAAATCTTCAGACATAGAGTTCATGACGCCAAGTAGTATCATAAACCTTGTGGATGTCAAAGAATATTCCGAAGAAATGTTGTCTACGGACGAAAGCATCTTGAATTGCTGTTTCCAGGAGAAGTAAGTTGTCCAGGGTGGAATGGAACTTCCTGGAACCACACTGAGATCGACTCAGCAAGTTATGCCTTTCAAGATACCAGAGGAGACTACGGTTGATAAATCTCTCCAGTTTTACCGACGCAACTCGTCAAGGCGATACTTTGATAACTAGTGATAGCTGTTTTGTCCTTTCCTGGTTTTAGTAAAGGGATAAGCATTGCTTCCTTCCAGGAATTAGGGAATACTCCCTCGGACCATAAAATATTAAAGATATCCAGAAGGTATTCTTCCGATTCGAGACTGAGTTGTCTGAGCATTTCATGATGAATTGAATCATGATTCTGGAATTGGATCTGGATTCTTTGATGGTTCTGCGCGCTTTTGCTCTAGCAATCCGATACGCGGCGAGGTTTTCCGGAGATGGACTACCCTTAAATTTCCTCAAGGCTGTTCGCCTTGCCTGAATGGCGGACCGACATGCGTCGTTCCACCAGGAGACATGAGGTCTTCGCGGAGATATAGATGTTTAGTGAATTAATTCTCGAGCGGCGTGATGAATCACCTGGGTCGAATGGTCGACCCTCTCTTGGACATTTCCGTTTCTCTGAAGACAGCCAGAGAAAGGTAAAGTGTCCAGTTAGCCTTTCTGAGAATCAATTTCTGTGGCTTTCACTCAGGAACAGTCGCAAATTTATGTAAGGACAACCAGATAGGATGGTCGCTACCATGCTGATCATCTTCTACCTTCCATTGGAAAATATCAGCAACTTCAGGAGAGCAAATGGATAGGTCTATAGCAGTCCATGACCCCGTGGCAAATGCAAAGTGGGTCATCTCCCCGGTGTTCATTAGTCATAAGTCTTCTCGCTCAAAGAGACAATTCAACAGTCGGGCCCTGGGGTAATCGCTCGACGAGTCACACAGTACACTGTTGGTGTTGAAATCTCCATGGAGGAGGAATGGTCGCTGGAGCTGATGAATTAAATCCCTGAGGGAAGTCTCGTGTCGGAGGAAAATAGATTGAACACACGGTCATAGTTGGTATGCTGCGTATTGAAACTGCTAAAGCCTGGATTTGAGTTTGTAGAAGAACAGGTGAGCAGAGGATAGTGTTTCTAACAAACACGGCAACTCCACCTCTTGCTCGATCTCCCGTAGTGTCGTCATATCTGAAGCTGCTGTATCCCCGGAAAGAGGGAGAGTGATCTGGTGAAAGGTTTGTCTCTTGCAGGCAAATACATATCGGAATACGACGCGCCAAGAGCTGTTACTCTTCACGTTGAGTTCTATAGCGATTAAGGTTCCACTGAAGTATGGAAGCCATTATGATTTAGAACCTCCTGGGTCGCGTTCCTGAATATGCATTTCCGCGTCACCCATCGGTCAATGCACAATCCGACTCGGAGGAATGTGTGGCAGAGACGTTTATTTCGTCTCCACGACTTGTAGGACGGTGTAGTTGTTTTTTATTTCAAAAAGTCTTTAAGGTTCAAGAATTTAGCCTTGAAACCCTGCTGTTTCTTTCTTGGCACTTGTTGGAACTACTTTCACACTGCTGGTTACTTTCTGTGTTGAAGTAGAAAGACAGGGTGTAACTGACGTTTTCGGCTTTGCGGGAGCAGCTTGAAGACTTTTCTTGCCACATTTGCAGTGGCATGTGCACGACGTTGCCGTAGACACGTCAGTGCAATCTATCTGGATTGAAATGTAGAGTAACAGGAGTCTTCTCTGCGGTGGAGTATCTGGTAGAAAATTCAGGGTGTAAAACTCTGTATTTCTTCCACGCTTCACCGTACGGGATTTTCAAGAAAGGAGACGCACTCCCTGCTCCACACCGGGTGGTGCCTGTGCAATTAATGCATTTAATGCAGGCCCCGGGCATGAAACGCCGGGTTCGTGTGCCTCCTTCCCGCGGGTATCACGGCCCTTACACGATGTTGTCGTGAGTCCAAACCTCTGACACTTAAAACAGCGCAGAGGATTTGGAATGAAGGGTCGAACTGGTAGGTTTAACCATCCCGCTTTAAGATCTCTCGGCAGTTTAGGACAGTCAAATGTCACGATGAAAGAGGTGGTCTTCTCAGGAACACCACCAACCTTCCTCGTGATCTGACTGACCTCTACAATGTGGTCAGCTTTCTATTCCTTTACTAAATTATTACAAGATATATCGATGAAATCCCTGCTAGTGATCACTCCCTTGCTACGGTTAAGCGTATCGTGAAGCTCACACTTGACAGGGCATTCTCCCAGCAGTGTGCATTGAAGGAGCTTTAAAGCTTGCTTGCTTGCTTGTTTTAGTTTCAAGTAGCATCGCTCCGTTTCTTAATCGTTTAATCTTTAGAGAGCAAACAAGACCTTCTAAACCCTTGAAAATGTAAAAGGGTGAAATCTTTTCAAAACTTTTATTTATTCTAATCATTAAGACAAAAGCATTCTCATATGGAATACTCTGTAATTTTTCCATTTTATCTTCTGAAGCGGGAGAACTATGTACCCTCGGCCGCTTCGAAGACGTTTTGGTGGAATACTCACCTTGCGGCACACCCACTCCGCAAGGCGGGGAAATAGAAGCATCTGTCACTTTGTCCCGCGAGTTCGGAGGAAAATATGTCTGGTGACGTGGATCTCCGCATCACGCCACTAAGCCTTATTCAACTTAGGTGCGGCAGTTGCCCCAGAGGTTGTCCGCTAGCGAGTGTTTATCCTCAACACCCATTCACCTCATAGGTGCGTAACACTCCTTGAATTTGAGTTTTTTAAATAGAGATTTAATCCATTCTCGCGACCCGGCCGATGAAGGCAAGACATCCGCCCTTTTCAACGTGCAACTTTCCACCATCGCGCCTATGGTGGTCGCTCAAGCATGTCCAAAGCTTACGGTGTCCGAGGACTGGTGGCGCAGTACCAGTCTCCAGCTCGGAGCCGTGAGTTCGCCAAACCCATACTCAGTCGAAACTGAATCCCCTGCCGGGAATTTAAATGGGTTTAACAATAATGTAATTCGGATAATGTACTTCTCATTTGTATTCTTTTCATATGTTTCTATAGATTATAGACCGTAACTAATTGTATAATTTTAAGAAGATGCTTACTCTAGGTGATACTGTTTGTTGCGTATCAGCCTTCCCTGGAATTGGCAGGCGCCTCTTGCTTACAGGTGTGCCATGCGCTTGCGCCGTGCGTCAAAATTGACGCTCCCGCCTTGAAGATATATTAATTCTTTTAGTAGCCTGCTTGCTACGGCGGCGGTCTGACCTGAGCAGACGCTTACCCCCTCTCCTGAAGGGTAGTTCAAACGTACGCGGCCAGGGCGCTCCAGTGACCGGATGCGAGAATTGCAGTCTCAACGCGATAACTCGGAATTCCGGCGTAACAGCGCGACTGTCGGTTGACTGTCAAATACGACCTTCACATGTTTCATTTTTTATGGTATATTTTTAATGCTGCTTTTCTACGAAGGAGAAAGGATTCGTATTGTATCGTATATTATCGTTTTATGCTCATTTTTTCATATTAAAACATTTATTCTTCATTCACATTCTTTATACTGTGAATTATTCTTAATTGAACATATTATTGTCTAAGCAATTGAATTTCTTCACGACAATGAAATCCTGCTTTTTATAAGCGCCAATGATATTAATTCTTTTTTTTCAACAATAGGTGTATATTCTTTATTGGAGTGATCTTCTTCCACTCATTCTTGTAAAACACTGCTTCAGACTCAACGAGGCAGACGCTGCGTCGAGAGCTGAGTCTTCAAGCTATTATTCTGTGTTTGTGTGTACACTAGGCATCTGCCCTGAGTAGGCATTTCCCCACTCAGGAAGGGAGAATTTCTTTTAATAGTTAATCCTACCACAAAACACTTCCGAAAATTCGAAACGGTCGAGTTACGCACCTGGAAATGGAATACATGGATTATTCCCGCTAATAGGGTCGAGTGGCTCACGCTGGTTGCTTGAAGGGTCCTGTCGAGATGCACACCAAAACCTTTCCTCATTCTTTTCCTCCGCCAGCGCAAGTAAGGGTTGGGAGATAATAGCCTTTCACTGAGTCATTGCAAGACGCTCAATAGGTCATACTTTTTTAATATTTGATACATATTTTTTAAATAAACAATATGTTGGATCTGCTTCAGGGTTCATGAAAAAGAGTCCAAACTCGACCACATTTCTATAAATCGGCAAATACTTATTTTTAATAGTCTATGCATACATACTGGCAGTAATACATACTTTCAAAGAGTAAAATAAAATTTATTATTTTAATCGCAATGGTAATTTAAACTGATGCATGACGTCTATACACTTATTTATTAAGTGTACAACATTTTGGCAAACTATTTGATAAGTTCGTCATTTCTTTACAAAACATATTTATTTTATCTCGCAATTGCTTATCGATGCCAAAACGTTTTTTCATGTATAATGATATATTGGTGATCGCCCCAACTTGACATCGTGATGATATATTTGCTGATGACACTAATTTACTATGTAAACACGCCAATGCTCAAAAAGTTTTGTCTAACCTTTTGGCTTTGTTCCATGCAAATCGCCTCATTGCAAACACTGACAAGACAGTGTCTATGTCATTTCACAATAGTATCAAAAAATCTCAGGTCTCCATTTTCAAGACAACCTCAAATGGAATTGTCACGTTGACAATCTTAATTTCCAATTAAGCAAATTGTGTTACGCATTCCGAATCTTGGTTAACGTAGTTAGTCCACATATTTCCAGTTGCGTATATTTTGCGAACGTTTTTTCCATTTTCGTTACAGCATTCTGGGGCAATTCCGGTCAGAGCATTCAAACTTTCAGAATTCAGAAGAGGATAGTTCGAATAATATGTAAATCTCATCCCCGTAACTCTTGTACTCTCTCCTTTATTTAAGGAATTAAATATCTTAGCACTTCCCTGCATTTATATTTATGAAACTGTTGTGTTTGTTAAGACCGAATTACTGAAGTGCTACCCTTGCTTCATGCGAAGCAGTCTCGTTCACGAACACAATACTCGTAATAGTAATAATATTCATCGCCCTAGAGTGTCAACCATTCTTTGACAAAAAGGACCATACCATTCGGGACTCGTTCTATATAATCTCTCCCAAAAAATATAAAAGATATTATGAAATTTATTATCTTCAAAACCACGGTTAAAAGCTAGCTCCTGCACCAGTGCTTCTACAATGTAAAATAATTTATTGGTTTTAATAAAAATTAAATCCGTCATGTACTTTATCACGCCATTGCTGTAGTACTTTTAAAATAACTTATAACAATTTCAAAAACTATTTTCTTGCATGATTGTGTAGTCTTCAGGCCTATATTAATTTAGTTTTATGTGTACTCAATTTTAGCACGGTTGTGTACATTAATCCTGACCCAGGTTTTTCCCCGGTTTTCCTTCGGGTAGGGGCAGATTTCTTATACAGGTTCTCTATGCTTTGTCTAGGGGCGGGTCTATTGTAACAATAAATCGTTTATTTTGTGTTTTTTCAACTCTTATGATTTTTAAACACTATACTCAGAATAATCTATAGTTCGATAATAACTTGTACATGTAAATTTACAAACATAT
Source organism: Laupala kohalensis (assembly GCA_002313205.1). Lineage (NCBI taxonomy): Eukaryota > Metazoa > Arthropoda > Insecta > Orthoptera > Trigonidiidae > Laupala > Laupala kohalensis. The sequence continues at coordinate 238,924 of NNCF01126402.1, read as the reverse complement.
TTGCGTTAAATTACAAACATATTGACATTCTATTAGTATTATAATTCGCAGGTAATTTTTTNCTTATCTAGGAACTTTTGCTGAAATTTTTGAATCCGCCTCTGCCTTAGGGCCCTTGATCGGAATTGATGGGATGGTCCCTTGCTTGCTTCCGGAGAGTAAATTAGTTTATTGTCCTCCACGTGGTCGTAAGCAGTTTCTACTACTTTTTTGAGAATATTTATATTTATCACCTCCTAATGCTATTAAAAGATATAGATGCTTTTTTTAAATTTCAAAGATAATTTTAAGTACTAAAATACCGAGGAGACAGATTTAATTTGAACTTTTCTTTTTTTTTAAATAAAGTTTTTAATTTTATTTTTTCTCCGTGAGAAATGCATTTAAAAATAGTGAATTTAATTTTGATTTGCTGAATGTTAAAAATGAACAAATAATATTTAAAACTATTGCGTAACAGAAAAATATCAATACCATTTTTCTAGAATATTTTATGAAATTTGTTTCAGGTACTTGAAGGAAGATGTACATTTCGACATTTAAGAGAATATGTTCTTTGAAGGAGGTGTTTTCTTTTACTGTAAGGAAAAACTAAGTCGCTATTTTAAGTTTAAATGATAGAATTGCGAAGAAATTTGTAAGTTTCAGAAAAACAATATATTCGAATAACTATTTTATCAACGTAAATTTGCTAATGAACCCATAAAATACAATCGTTGCACCACCTTGCTTCGATTCTTTTCTATTTTTATTGCTATTTTTATTAGTAATAATTTTCGCTGATGAAACTAACAATTTGTTTGTCTCAGAAAATCTGTATTGGAAAACGAAGAAACGTAAGAAAACAGTCGCAGAATCCATTAAAAAATCTTTAAATTTATTTACTGTTCTTGAAGTTAAGAAATAATCTAAATATAACTGAATTGTAGTAGACATTAAGAGCGGGGAATCATTAAGCGATGCCCTCTGTGACGGCGAGATACCACGTGCTGCCGTTTTACGATCTATAATAATACCAACAAAATAATTTCATCGTATTCAGACTATTGTTTTGGTTTCACGTAGTTTTGAACACTACGTATCGACTCTGGGCACAGTCCTCATCAGACGAATAATTTAATTTAAACTAAAAATTAAATTAAAAATTTTTTAAATTAAAAAACAACAACAAACATTTCTGTAAATAGTCTGGAAAATGATTAAATTGTTTTATTGACGAAGTAATCAGACGAACTATTCTCTGTAATATAATAATATCATATTTAACGGTGTCGGATTTTTTTTAAGTTCACGAAAGTTTGTATCTGATAGAAACGTAAAAAATCTCATACCGTAACTTTCTAATGTATTCTAAATAAATATAAATCTGGGTATTTTTACCCTTAAAAAAAAGAGATGAATTAAATAAATGTGTTACAATGCTTTTGGGGTGACAAAGACGGTTGTCTGCGAAGAGAAGGAAAATTAACGCAGGGGCTGACACTCGACAACTCGACACCGACCTCCCGCGAGACCCTTATAATCCTCTTAGACATTTCTTGAATACAGCACGCAACTGCACCGTACCCCAGAAAAGTAATGCAATGTAATGTATAATTGATGTAGCTGATGTCGAGACATGCTGATGAACACCTCTGTTTATAGAAAATAGTCTCTTCTATAGAGAGCAGAATATGTGACCTAGTTCACTCGGAAATATTTAAGGGATTCGATCCCCTCTAATCTATATGACATTGGCGGAAGTAGATGTGATCTCTTTTTCCGGTGCTTCGTTAGGCAGGATATCCATTCTTCCCTCATGAAAAGATATGTAGCGGCCGGGATTTTTTATGTCTCAGAATTTACGCAGTAAGAGCAGTTTTTCTGATGCTAAAGTGTAGTGAAAATTATTTTTCGAAGTTACTAGGCCTTGTAATTTTGATATTGTTCACAGAAACTTTCACTCTGAAGCGTCGTTCGGCATATTGACATTCAACGAACGCTAATGCCATAAAAAACCCTAATTAAATTTGCACTCTTCTCACTTCTTTAATTTGTTTGTTTGTTTTTTGTAAAAAAATAAAATTTGACTTATTACACTTCGGGAAACTGTTTCTATGCGTAAACATACAAGCGTCTATAAAATAAGAAAAAACTAATATTATTGCACTCTGTAAACTGTAAATTACCAAGGAAATGTCTATTCAATTTTTGGTAACCAAAAATCCAAAAGGGGTGCAAAGTTAATATTTGATATCATTCACTCCACTTGAACGTGACACGGAGAAACAAAAATTGATTATAAAATGCAAAGAAACAAATATTTTTGAGTTCTTTAAGCGGCAAATAACTAAGAATATATCTATTCAATTTTCACCTGTTTTTAATTTTTAGCCTCCATCATATTTTCTACAGAGAAAACATCTAAATAAATGATTTGTTCGTAATTAAAAAACAACTTTATATTAATCATTATTTTGTTTTTTATTGGTTTATTAATATTTATTGTTCATGATGTCATTAATTGTTTTCAATTTCCTACACTTAATTTTTGAAATGTCATGCCGATATAAGTTTTAGTTACTGTGTTAAAAAAATTAAGTACCGTAAATTCAGTAATGAAGATAAATTTATGTTTTATTCAACTACTTAGTAGTAGCTTGAAAATGTACAAGAGTAAGTCATTAGAGTTTACTGACATTGACCCATACGGAAAGCACTGGATTGCGAATAACGACACATAGGTGTCCATGTCAGGAAGATACCCACACTTGTCGAGTTTGGATGGGATGAAATCTCGATAAAGGCGTCTGGGGGTGTAAATCACTTGCGAGCTGCTGCGAGTCGTTTGTTGTGTGAGTCGATTAAAAAATAAAAACAAATGAAAAGTATTATGTAATGTCACAAATTAGTAGTTGATTATTTGGCAAATTCTTTTTTCCACTATAAATGTGTATATTTTTTAATTTTGTATTATTGATTCATAAAGATTTGGTATATCGAAGATTAACATTCTAGATTTAAAATTTAAATGTAAGTAATAAACAGAAGGCTCACGAATCTTGACGGCTGGCTCAGCTAGATATAATAAAATTACCTCACTAGTAGTGACGGAACTTTAGGGTGTTTTGTACATTCGAACAGTTTCACCGAGTTGTTTCTTGGCTCAATGGTGTGCAGTCTCATAAAAATATAACAATCGAAGTACAGTAACTATATTTTGTATTGAAAATAGATTTTTCTACTTGTAATGTCAGATGATTGAATGCGACAGTTGTAGACGTAGATACGAAGTCAGGAGGCTTTGGCTTCTTCAAGTTAACTGGAAGGGACTGCTCTTAGTTAAATCGATGAATGTGAATGAATTTTGTGTGATAAATACTTTGAGCTTCATATGAAGACACATTTCTATAAAAGTTATAAAAATTCTACTCCACGTGCATCTACAACTAATAGATTACTTTTAAAACGAAATGTGGAGAAAATTTGACTCATTCGTTTAGCGAGACTCGTTGCTCACAGACGGACTGACGGTCGACTGGCCGTAATTCTTAGGACTTTTTCGGAGGAATGGTCACTTAAAACATATATTTCTGACTAAATCTCGCGATAGAATTTTTTAATGATACTTTCTATGGTCAAGTCATATTTTGAGAATAGGGTGATGTTGGAATTTGGTGGGTAACAAATATTCAGGAATCCAACAGTATGATGTCCCGAAGGCTCCGTCAGTGGTCCAATGTTTTGAAATATAGTACTAGATAACATGTCATGGGAATTAGAGGGAAAAAAGATTAATACATTTGCACATGCAAATGATTTGGCAGTTTTGGTATTTGCGGACTCACGGGCAAAATTAGAAAAAAAAACGCAGGAAACGATTGACATCTGTGTCGAGTTATGTACCAAAAACAGCTTAACATTGTCAGCAAACGAAACTAGATTAACGTGGTTTGGACACCCGAAAGGAAACAGAAGAAATTTTATTGCGCGGATAAATGGACAAAAGCTACAAATAGTAAGAACAAACAGATACTTGGATGTTTTATTAGACGACCGGATGAATTTTGAACCACACATCAAATACATACGACAAAGGATAGGGAAGATTATGAGAGTGGGTATGTTTTATTATGATACAAAGCCCAAGGATTTGAAAATTTTGTATATAGGTGCCTTAAGACTAGCAATAGCCTATGGCAATTTAGTATTGGCGGCGAAAATTGTAAATATCAAATTTGAATGGAGTTTAAAAACAATGGAGAGAAAATGTTTGTTATCTATAACAGAGTGTTACAGGACAGTATCTACCGAAACCCAAACCGTCATAAATGGAATTCTACCATTGGATTTGCTTACAAAAGATGAAATACCTACTAAACAAGGAGACAAATAATATTAAAAGTTCAAAAACTAGAAGTAACGAATAGAAAGGCAAAGGCAAGAATAACAGAATTCCTACTAGAAGCATGGCAGATTAGGTGGAGGAATAGTGACAAAGGACGGCAAACATATCAGTACATACAGGATGTAAAATATGCACAAAAGAACAAGAAATGGTTTGAACCTCCTAGGGTAATGGTAGAATTTATGACTCGACATGGGAATTTCGGGAGTTACCTGACACGGTTTGAATTAAAAGAAAAAGGAAATTTTCATTTGGAGAGAAAAAAGAGACACCGCAACATTTTTTGTAGGATTGTCCATTATATGCACAAGGAAGAGCAAGTTATATAAAATAATATGGAAAATACGATATGCAGACAACAAGAATTAGTAACACTCTAATTGCGACAGAACAAGAATTTAAAATTTTCAGTGAGTATGTAAGTAAAATAGGAGCACTACGAGAGACATATAGACTAGAGAGTAGATATACACGCGCCTCTTCGTTGCGGGGACGGATGCAGAGTTGTGTTGCCTTAACATCTAAAATGCAAACAGAGTAAAATATAAAATTAGTTCCTTGTATTGCACAGGCAACACAGACAAGGAGACTGTACACAGTCAAACAGAATGAAAAAAAGATACTTTCTATACTTTTATTCATCAATTTCTTTTACAGGTAGGGACTATAAGGGATTTATTTTCGTTATAAGTAATGCACAAGAAAATTAGGAATTAAGAAGAAAATGTATAAATGTATAAATGAGATCCTTGAAATGGCATTTGTTAAAGACAAGAAACCTTTTGGTGATAATTAAATAAAAAACTGATACTTTCTATATGCATGAAAAGGTAAAAATCACATGCAGTAGCCTACACATATAAGAATGAGCGTGCGTGTGCGGCTAAGGATTCAGCCCGCTTCACCAAATTTTCTGTATATATTGTAATGGTGATTTAATCCCTTACATTTTGTTAATAAATAATTGGAAATATCCATTAAATTCAACCGCTGCGTACTCATGGAGGCAGGGTTTTTGAAAATAATTGGAGGGCAAAATCCGGAAGTTTACAACACAGCCTGGCTGACAGTGAGTGCAAGTGAATAAGATCATAAAACAGACCCTTGGAAGGAGGATGCCTATGCATTAGGACGCGCGGCACCTAGATCAAAGGAACAAAGAATAGGGGTGCGAAATAAACCGAACAACGGACACTGTAAAAATTTGGGAAGCAGATGGCAAAATTCAAAAATGAGGGTTATTGAGTACTCCAAGATTACCCGCAATAACAAACGTGTCCGCAACAAAAACGTTCATTCGAAGAGACAGAGACCACTGCGTATTCATGGAGGATCGCGAACAAGTAAATGAGTCGCCAAGGACCCATCGACGCCGTGGTGGGCAAAACGAATTGGTTCGTGCAATATTGAAAAGAGCGAGAAATCCATAGAATTAGGTGGAGTGTCAGGGGTTGAGACGAAGCGGAAACATCTCACACAATGAGATGACACGATGCCGCGTCATAACAATAAGAGCTTTCGGAAGCTGGAGACACATAGTCGAACCGAGGCGGCGGCGAAGAAGTGCGTCATTACATTTAAAAGCTGATCGTATGATTCGTCGAGAGGGAAATGACGAAACACTCAACATTGCCAATCCGAGTAGTTCCGCGTAGAGTAGATATCACGAAAAGATTGGTAAATATTAACACGTGACGCGAGGGAGGGCGTGACTTGCTCCGAAAAAAGTTGACAGAGTAGGGGTGAGGGGATAAAGAGACGGGCGTCTTACAGAGTTTTGCATAGAGACGGATTTCTTACAGAGTTTTTCAGAGACAGATCACTGATCATCAATCACTGGCGTCTAGAACATTGCTAGATATTTTTAATTGAGTTTGGGATCAGACACTTCAAGGTTTCTTTTGTAGTGCGCTGACACTTCGAACATTTCGGGATTGTCCCGCTTCAAGGCATATCATATGCGTGGTGAATCAGGTTTTCCCTGATCACTACATTCATGGGATTGATCGTCTTAATTGGGGAGTACGAGCGCGCTAACTTGGACTCCGCTTAATGAATCATCATATCTACTTAGTTACCGAGGGGCTTCGGCATTAGTAATCCTCTTATAATGTGTTCGACTCGAATTTCATTACGACATCAATTAGCTAAAGGGGCTAAGTGCCGTAATTAGGCCATCAAATGGTTCGTGCTGACTGGAGGCAAGCGATACGGTTCTTCAAAGGACGACGCGCAGACCGGTGGCTCCAAGGCAACAAGTCAACAGCCGTAGGGTGGCGGTTCTGCTGCTACGAGGCGGCATTCGGGTCATTGATCCCCGAAGAGGCATGAACAACCACACAGTTTCGAGACTGACAGGCCATCCACACTACCCACAGTAAGGTAAAACATTCTGATAGCTATCAGATAGCAGCAAAGTGGCGAGCTATTGTGAAGAAAAAGGTGCGTATGCTCCGAGGTGAAAGAACCAAAGCTATGAGTAAATTTGGTGACAGTTTACGGAAACAATTTATATTGTAATCAAACTTAATCAATCCATTTATTAGTATGAAATCAATGTGGTTGGGACTAATAGTGTACCAACACTTATGTCAATCAGTAAACAAATGTGTTAACGTGTAATTTTGGGGGAAATGTACGGGGTTTAATATAAGTAGTTAATAGCTGTAACTTAATAGTAAATAAAACTTAATTTATCGATGCTGTGTAAAACTATCCTGTGTATTTTATTGAATAAATGGGCTAAATACGCCCCATCCAAACTTCCCAGGCACCAGCTAGCCTTTGGCACCCAGAACATGTGGGTCACTCAATCAGCACCCTCACAGATTTTATAATGTTACAATAGTTTAAATAGTCCATGAAGTAATTTACGAATTAAAAATAATTATGCGCAAATTACAAGGTTAAGTAAAGCAATCACTACAATTGAAATGTCTCCCCGTTTTAATCCCAATGAATAAAAGTTTTTTGTTTATGAAACTTCTTTTTANCTGTCTCTTATACACATCTAGATGTGTATAAGAGACAGATATACTATTTTCGTATTCTAAAAAGTAGCTAGAAGTAAAGCAAGGCATTGTATATCAAATTTTTGCCTTGGGGGTGGTGGGGGTCGAGCCCCCTGAGCATCCCCCTGCGTACGCCTCTGATCAAATGTCCGCGAAAACCATCCCGTATCTCATCCCCATTTAAGGGTATGAGTTTCAAATATTCTATAACACCGCAGAATATTGTGTGTTAGTCTAACCTACACGGTCCTCCGTTATTCGGAGTAATTCCCTTTTAGTCGACCTTCAAACAATTCAAGCAGTTACGAAAATCTGTGTTTTCTTCATTTAAATCGTTGTCACTGTGACAAGAATAATGTCGTATTATGTAAATAATATTTAATATTCCATTAAAAAACGGACCTACCACGTAACAACTAGTGTCTAGGGAATTTCCACCCCTATCGGTCTCATCCTTCCTTTGTTGCGGGGAAGAAAATTACACGCAATAGATGAGGATATTTTAAGTCCGATGTCACGCTAAATTTACAATCAGTCGCTCGAAACAATTTTTAATTTGTTTTCAACCGAAAACGAAAAAGCTGTAATAGTCACCCCTCTAATCAACACTTCACCCTCATTGAAATGGTTGGGCCGAAGTGCGACTAGAATGACTTTAAAATCTGATGACCTTGACAGGTAAATCCCTGCAACGTACAAGATGAACTCCAGGAACTGTACGTGAATTAATCTAGCTGACACTCAATAGGCTCGTCCTGATCGGTAAGCAACCCACAGCACTGGGCGTGTGGGACTTACCTTAGAATTCACGGACGAACACAATTTTGTTTTCAGTCATACTCTATCAAATAAAAAAAATGGACTCCGTAAAAAGCGGCAGAAATGACTCAAAGCTGCGGAGATGGTCCTACTTGTAGCATATCTTGCTCTTCTACTGCATGTAATATTTTAGCTGATCATGAACTGTTACTTAACATTTATTCACTCTGACACAACATGCATCAAAAGGAAATATATATTTTTAGTTGCATCAACTATCCCAATTTTATATTGTGACACAGCCCCATCGTCACAATTACTAAATAGTCCCCAAACCAGAAAAGAAATACAAAACGCTACATTTTGTTGCGAGTGACAGTCTGAAGCATATGATTAACTGAGAATAAGTTTTTATTACTCCCAAAGGATGATCGTTTGCGGCACAAGCGAGGAGCGTTTCTGATGAATATTCGAGAGACAACTAAGTGAGATTTTAATCCTTTCTTTCCGGTATTGAAACATAATTTAACTTGTTTTTTTAAATTTGTATTAATTACAAACCGGTATGTTGAAAAATTACAAACCGGTATGTTGAAATTTTGATTTACATCTTGATTCACTAAATTATCCAGTTGAACAGGACTAAAGAAACGCATCTTACCGACGTTTGGAGTTGATTTATGAAGAAAATTTAATTTATCTTGATTCCGAGCAGTATCCTCTAAAAGTGCCTAGTTTTCTAGTTATAAGCAAGAAAAAAAGGACAAGTAGTTTTTTGAGGTCCATTTGGGAATTTAATGAAAATTTACCGCACTCTAGCGTGATTCTATGTTCGTCGGACAAACAATTGGGTAAAGATCTGTTCCAAGAAAATAGCATAGACCTAAATTTGTAGGAAATTTAGTGTGCAATATTTTTGGATACGAATTATTCTCTAGAAGCGTGTGTAGTTTGAGTTATAAACAAATAACTAAAAACAGATCTTTTCGATTTTTTCTCAAAACGTACAGGTTTTACGAGGTGAAAAAATTGCAATTCGCACATTTACATAAGGAACGATTGAGAGAAAATCTTTTTTTTTTTCGCCAAACTACCATATCACTGAACGACATACCTAAATAATATAGTTGTTAATTGATGTTTTTGTGCTTATTATATTACTTTTTAATGAGTTTTCTCACACTATGAATTAATGGTGGAAATATACCTCTTTGGGGAATTACCCTCCAGGTACTAAGGACGTTTGAATTATTATTTTGATGAGAACTCTTCAAATTGTACCATGTAATTCGTTCATCACAATTGCAAGTACGTTTCCACAATTGGACCATCACAATTTTTTTATATTCATGGCTACTGGACCAATAATTGATAAGATCAAATGCTGTCGGGGAATGATGTTGGGGGCACGGCGGTCAGGCTTGATCAATCGCAAAAAACAACAACTCAAATTATTAATCTTAATTCCGAGTATGACCGAATTATATTCCAAAAGTAACTTTTGTGTCTAAAATAAAGGATTGTATAGAGATAATTGTGATCGCCACTTTTGTCGATATTCTGAAATACGGCAGTGCAAAACTGGAGAACGAAATCAATTGCATGTACCTGATACTCTTATATCCTCATGTTATTACTATCTACATAAATCTACAATTTATTCTAACAATCTACCTATGGATTTCTCAAGTCTCCTTCGAGTTGAAATGTCGTTACGAATTTAGTTATTGACAAACTGTCAACATGTTTCAAATTGATCACTCAATCAAGAATTTTTCTGTAAGTTTCTCAAGCTCATCTGGGCTCTATTAGAATAATTATTGAAGGGATTTAGTAGTACACTTGTTGCGGTGCAGCGGGAAAGCGATACGTCAACTGTGTGATGACGAGGTGTGCATGATTAAGGTGCTAGAATTGTTCTAGAATCAAGCGTTGCAGGCATAGAGTTAGGACCTAACTCTAGGGTTGCATGTGACGCCGAGGCGTCTCCCGAAGTATTTGTGGACAGAATCACCCTTTTGACAACGGAAGCACATTGAATGCGAATGTAGTGTCTCTGCCAGCTGCCTTTGGCAGTGTATCGAAAGGGATTATGGGTACGCAGCGGCGCCCTTTCGATACAACGTAAAGCGATTTGACGATAAGGTGGATTATTTCTAATGTGACGGGCTGGTAACTTAACCAAAGATAAATTAAGCTAAATGAAACTAGTCTAAACTAAAATAACTTAATTTAACGTGATCTTAACTGGATTAAACTAAAAATTGTAGACGTATGTAAAATTACTAATGCTCAAACGTATTGTGGCAAAATTAAAACATCAATTAAATATTACAATAACTTCTTTAATTCTCGCTGAAACGTGAATTATCCAGTGCCAGGAAACTAATTCCAAACGCTAGCGACAAAGATTTCAACTACATTTTGATTAAGTTCTTCGTTAATTAATCATGATGAAATTGGTAGATAGTGCAATGTTCACAAACATTGGCAGTGATGAAAAATTAGCTCTGTACTTGAGATTTAAAAAAAACATAAGATACCAATTACCGTAACAATACTATAGCGTAATAAGGAATTTTCTTATTGTTTCAGCAATATTTATTTTCGTAGGTGTACTAAAATATCGGTTTGTGCAATAATTTCACTATCTGTACGACAATTTATTTGACTTCAAAGACTTCAAGAGGAATAATTTGATATAAAGTTAAGTCATTTTCAAATGTTATTCTTTTTGTAAATAAATAAATAAACTTTATTGTCAAAAAAGCAATTGCAAACTGCGTGTGACCACGTAAGGGGTAATAAATTAAGTTACTCTCCGGAGACAAGCAAGGGACCATCCCATCAATTCCGATCAAGGGTCCATGGGCAGTGGTGGATTTAATATTTACAAAAGAAATTATTTAATAAATACCTACTGTTATTATTCAAAATAAATTGTAGATATTAGTGCAGTAAAAATTCAAAATTAATAAAACAAAAGTATTAAACACATTCCCGCCGAAGGAAAATCCGCCACTACCCGGAGGAAAACCCGGGCAAGGATAGGGATACAGAGATAATGTACACAACCGTGCCAAGGTTGCGTACAGATGGAAATAATATTAATAAACAAAGGGAGCAAAATCAGCATGCATGAAAAAGGAATTAAATCAGTATCTAGAGTACTACCTACTGTATAAATGTACTACTATAAATACCTACTGTATATAATGTAATAATACTGTAATAAATAATTGGTCTTCTTTGAATGACTGTAAACGTACATTCATTGATTGATGATCGTATGAAATGTATTATATAGTTGTGGAATATATTTAACTACAAAAGATGGAAAAAGAGACGAGAATAATATAATCCATTATTTTCCATTTTACGTCACTATGATTCTAGAAAAAGTAAACATGCTTGTAACAGCAGGACCTGTGCAGTCTATTTGTGAAATATTAACATTTTCAAGCATTTTGCTAGCCGGAAATTCCTAAGGAGATTAAGGGTCGGGCCAGTAACCGCCAAATAAGGAAAAGTAACCGCCACTAAGCCTTCCCGTTCATTGTGTAGATGCTGAACCGTTTTCATGTACTTCTGACAATTGAGTAGGAATGCCCTCAGAAGAATGTTGCAGAAGCACGTGGCCAGTGTGAATGGAATATTTCCACCGGATGCAAAAATAATGGTCATCCCCAGAAGGACGCTGGCATATCGGTAAAGATGCTGTGTTCTCAGAAGCTGAGGGGTGACCAAGATGATGTAGAGTGCTCAGTACGGTAGCGAAGGTGTAGTCACGTGACCTCCACTTCCGTATATATTGGGAGGATTGAAGATCCTCAGGGACTTTCAGACTTTTCTGCGGAAGTGTTAGGAAGTACCCAGGTTAATTGAGATGTGACCTGGTTAGTATTGGTCGTCAGACCACTGAGAATTGCTGCGGTAATTCAATTACATTGCTATTAGGCGCGAATGACGTAACTTGGAACAGTTAGTTATTTCGGAATAGCAACTTGTAAATTTTTGAGATTCGGATGATCTGGGTAGATTTCCGAATTAATTGATAACACCAGTATTTATATCTGCGTGTAATTCTCGCTTTCAGATAGCAATAACTCTGTAATAACAAATTCAAACTTGTATTTATGATTTGAGAGTTCGTTCAAATTTGTAAATACGCAGATTTCAATTTAACTTGTATTAAAGGAATATTTTATTGTTATTACACGTGTTTGATTGCTTGGGAAACCAAGCCGGTGGCAGCGAACTCTACCATAAAGGTTGTGGTTTATGGTTGAATCCCGCTTCTACCCAAAAAATACCCACATCGCATCTGGGCTTGTGGTCTCGTGTAACAATGCTACATTAACTTTTACGTATCATTTAAAGTCCAAATAAAAATTAAAAACTCGAGAGAACGGTTTTCCCCGAAAACAGTGTTTGCTTACTTTACAGATTCTATTCGCGCGGTACTCCGGTAACTTTATTGAAATTAATAAACTTCCAAGTACAAACACTGCCTACAACTAGAAATGCAGTTTTTAAATAGTTCTTTAAGTTTTGTTACATATTGCGAGTAAAATGTAAATACTGTGGTATTTATGTTAAGTGAATAAATAATACGTAAAGCTACATATTTTATAGTTAACTTGTACTTGAATCTTTAATGTAATTACGTGTTTGGTATAATTTTTCTTAATTTTTTACGTAGAGATAAATATTTCCAGATTAGATGAGATATCTCAAAAAATAATTAAAATCATTTTTTTCTAATAGGGAGGAAATATCTCCCTACATCTGACCCAAATGGGTGCAGTTCATATTTCGTGAAATATTGGATTCTAAATCGTCACATATTTTACGGTTAATCTTATCATTGATTTGTTAATGTAATGCAGCCGTTGAGGTAACGAAACTTACAAAAAGAAACGTTCTGACTGGCCAGGAAATTGCACTCATCTAAATTCACCCTATTATACGAGCTCCGCGTGGGGTGGAAATTTAACAGTATTGGCGAAACATGGTCACATGATTTTCAAAATTATAATCACGTGATTGAGCTTCTGAGGGACAGAGTGTGGAAGGTGATAAAAAGAGGACGCAAAGACAGTCCAGGGACCATTCAATCTTACTTTCGACTTATTCAATGAGTTAGAGCTTTTTCATTATTGAGAATCTTATTCGGCTGTTCATTCGAGAAACTTTGTCAGATTCTTTCGAGAAACATTCAATCTGATCTATCTTTTTCATTCGAGACATCATTCTATGAGCATCATGCTATGCTCATGTTAGAAGTTTTCTTGCTCTCAATCAGTCATTCGGAGCATCATGTTCTAATTAAAGTTCATGAAGTTTAACATCGGGATTCATCCGAGAACTATTCGGATTTCAACAGTTTTGTTTCGCAACAAGTGGCGATAGAAAAGACTTATCCCGTTGCGTGAATTTGAACGAACTTCTAAAAATGAATGGAACGGGGGCGGTGGATGCTGCGATTCCGAGGACGAGGGAATCCCAGCTGGTGCTGATACTCCCTGGAACCGCGGGGTTGGTCTACTGAATGGACTGCTGGCCAAGATGAGGAATGACGAAACTTCTTTTTGTAAGACTTTAGGGCTCGTCAACATCGAGGTCATTAGAGCCCATACGACGAAACTGTTTTCAAGGGCGTGTACCTCCGCACCTATTATTTGAACTGATCTGGTCATCAATGCTAAGGTAACCTGAAAACACTGGTTGCATTCAGTCTTAGATTTACTACCAGCAACAAGGAACCCGTGTACTACGAACAAAAATGGTTAAGGAGCATGCTCAGAACTTTTGGAATTGTGTAAATAATGACGGCATAAAGATGAGCGACTATGACAATATTCATTAAATTCATTGATAATTGTAAAGGTTATTACTAACTGGTAGTAATTAATATCGGGCTTTAGATTTTGTGGGATTTTTATGTCACTTTTTTGGGTTGTTGGGGGTGTGAGCATGCTTGATTTAAGTCAATTTGTAACTATTGAGAATAAAAAATTTAGTCAATTTGTTTTATTATGCGTTTTCTTTCTGGGATAAGGAACCCTGTGTGTTGTTCCTACTTAGTTAAATAACCCGAATTCACTTAAGAAATCAATTAGAACTACCTAGCCAGGGATTATGTTATGAGAC
>NNCF01126402.1:185964-222746 GCA_002313205.1 Laupala kohalensis | reverse complement strand
TATATATATATATATATATATATATATATATATATATATATATATATATATATATATAACCTTCATTGTCAAAAAAGCAGTTGCAAACTGGGTATGACCATGTGTGTGTGTGTGTGTGGGGGCAATAAACTACGTTATTCTCCGGAGACAAGAAAGGGTCCAAGGGTAGTGGCGGATTTAATAAGAAATTTTTACAAAAGAAATTATTTAATACATACCTATTGTTATCCATTTATTATTGAAAATAAATTGTAGATATTAGTGCAGTAAAAATTTGAGATTAATAAAACAAAAGTACTAAACACATTCCTGCCCAAGGAAAATCTGCCACTACCTGGAGGAAAACCGGAGGAAAACCCGGGCCATGATGGGGCTACAGAGATAATGTACACAATTGTGCCAATGTTGCGTACAGTTAAAAAATAAACTATTAATAAACAAAGGGAGCACAGTCAACATGCATGAAAAAGAAATTAAATCAATATCTAGAGTACAATGACAAAAGACATTGAAAATAAAAAATATATAAAATTAACATCACTAATGTAACCCGAAGTTATGTGGAAGACAATATTTGTTTGGAAATTCAAACTCTCATTAACTTCATTTATTAAAATCTGTACATTCTTTTACATTATAGAAACAATATGACATTAAAAAGCTTTCAACCAGGGTTTTAAAGAGATTCATTTTATTTATATCTTTTAGATTTTGGGGAATAAAAAATTCGTTTTTTTACGTTTTTGTGTGGCATCTACAGCAGTTCAAAGTGTGGGGTCTATAATAAAAAATCCGATAGAGGTGAGGGTTGGGAAGAGCTTAACACGAAAAATTATCGAATATGTCCGCTAAGAAAGGATATTACAAAAATTCACCAAGGGGAAATATACTGTTTTCTATTTTCTTTAAAATTACATCTGTGAAAATAAGGGTTGAGGGTACACACTAATACTATAAAACCCCCAACAATAATGGATAACATTCCCAGTGGATACCAATGAGGATATGGGGAAAACAAAATTGGAGTCATATTACAGAATTCACACGAGCAAAGCTGTGGGTACTCAGCTACTTCAAAATAAATTGTAGATATTTGTGCAGTAAAACTTTGAGTTTAATAAAACAAAAACATTGATGACATTCCCGCTCAAGGAAAATCCGCCACTACCCGGAGGAAAACAGGAATAAAACTCGGGCCATGATAGAGGACATAGATGCTCAAAATTAACTCCATGAGATTTACACTGATTAACTTGGAGATCCCTCATGGAGGCCGTGATGTACCTACCCATCTAGGTACGCTGCTGTGGACCAGTGTAGGTTCACTACCAAAGGAATTTTTTAAATTTCGATTTGAAAACTGAATTAGTGTCTGAAATAAAGTGTCTTGACTTTCCAATGTATATCATGAACTAATTGAGATATGTCTGTTTTTGTTTCTAAACATTTGATAGTTTATATATTTGAAAACAGACTTTTAGGTTTGGTACATTTACAGGTGAGAAGAAAATGGGTTGAAAGGGCAAATACCACTAGTGGCATTTGCCATTTGTTCCTTACCTTCTAATACCTTAGCTGTATGTACCTGCACTGTCATTGACTAAAAATGACGGAAGAACTTACCTATGCCATTTCCTCAAGCAACTGAGATGACCTTACAACCCACTGTTCTCCAGGTTTGTCACAGTTCTCATATGTTCCCTTCCTCACAAGTAACTGCTAGGTGGAAGGTTTTGCTGTGGTGATGTGTGATAGTCCACCAGGTTCAATGCAAAATAATTTTCTAACCCATATAAATATACACAAATATGTACTATTATACTATTCTCAGAGAAATCGAACAGAGATGAACCTTATTAAATGAATGGCCCTTTTTCGAAACTGAAAATTTTTGAAATATATAAGTTGTTTCACTGGACTTTCAGCACTAGATTTGTTTCAAACTTTGCTTGAATAAAGGATAATCAATTAAACATTTATATTCAAAAATATCATATATAAATACAAGCTAATTGAAACATTACATTTTACTAAGTATAAATAATCATTAAAAGTTGGTTAAATATATGTTAAGAACTTACATTTTAAAAACTTCATATTTTACTTCAGCTACAAATATCTTTCATGATCATAGATAAATTAACTTAATTTGGAACAAGAACACCATAATGATAAACTTTGAGACGATGTTTGACCCCAATATTACACCAGTGGATAATTTAATGACTTTAGGTCTTAAAATAAAATTAATTTGTATTCGCCGACGTTTTGAAAAATTTATTTTCATCAGGGTTTAAACATATATTAAATTCTATTCAATCACCTACATCGTCCCATTCATACTCCTTCCATTCTCATCCACGAAGCAAATATTTATCCATCCATGCCTCCACTCATGGATGAATGGGACGATGTAGGTGGTTGAATATAATTTAATATGTGTATAAGCCCTAAGGAAGAAAATAAATTTTTCAAAACATTGGCGAATTCAAATTAATTTTACTTTAAGACCAAAACTCGTTTAATTATCAACCGATACATTTTAAGGATCATGTTGACAAAGACAGTTTTATATTGATGTGTTTTTGAAAAGTTCATCCACGGCAGTTTCATTTCAAACCCAAGCATAGTATTATGTATATATTTGCTATATCGTTACCCTTTAATTCAAAGAAAATCAGTATATGTGACAATAATTGTTCTAATTTTTAAATCCATTTACTAATTTTTTGTATTTGTAAATGCCAAATGCATTTTTCTATGAAATAAAATTGCCATGAACTTTTCAAGAATAAATCCCTCCTCCTGCACACATGAAAATACTAATTCAATGTAAAACATGTTTGACACTACTTTAAGGTCTCCATGGAATTCATTATTTTACAAAGATTTTTATTGCAACTAATTGTATCTTCAAAAAACATTTCACACGAGTTTGATCAAAAGTTATATTGAAAAAAACTAAAAACCCTGGTATTTAGTACAAATTTGCAAATATGATAGTTTTAATTATTTTCAATCAAAAAGAGTTAAATCCTACAAAAGGTTGGATGCCATAATTAATCACCTTTCTCCCTTTTGCAGGGTTTGATCAAAATGCAGAGTCAAACGTTACACATATACATAATGCAATACGAATTTAATTGTGGAAATGGATGGCAGAACAGATATTTCTCTGATATGTGTTTTTTTTATAAATGAGATAGTTTGAAGCAGCGCAATCCAAATGGTGGCCCACGAATCCTTTTTTTATTTTACAGTCCGCAAACTCTAGAACATTTTCCATCAAACATTGGAGACCATATCTTTGTATTATAAATCTATGCTGTCAGAATAATATTTGAGAGGAAGCAGAAATTCTGTTTCGAATTACCCCATCATTTCAATATGAAAACATTATGATAATAATAAGATAATAAGTATTAAAAATAATTTATAAAAGTAAATAAANATATATATATATATATATATATATATATATATATATATATATATATATATTTCAACTTCAAAACTTTCAAATAATAGAATGTTGTTGGTGGGAATCAAAATATTAAATGAAAAATAAACAAACATGACTCATTAGTTTTATTTGTTGGGAAACATTTTGCCAAAACCAATCACTCTATGGATCAAAAGTGTATAGAAAATGGCTGCACTAAGGTAAGTTGGACAGTATGTATAAAGCATTCTGTCCAGAGAGCTGAACAAGTGGATAACACCATTAAAGATCATTGCTCATCTAATAAATGCGTAATAGAGAAGCTTGACTCTCCTGACACATTAAAATTTACAAAACCATACTGAGCCATTAGGTTTCCAAAATTTCCAAAAATAAGTTATTGATATTCAGTAAACAACAATCAATAAATGACTGTGTATCCTATCAACATGATCATCAGAAACAAAAATTAAGAAAACACTTATTAGATATGTATTCTATTCTTTTCCCTAACAAACCAAATCATTCAGCACTCTTTGATTTAAGCAAAGTTATGGTAGAAGTTTAAACTAATACAAAGGATTTCAAAAATGAACCCTCTCAAATTAATTGTATTTGCCCCTGAAGAACACATTAACAAAATGGAGTTATAAATGATATAAAATAATGCATGCATGAATTAGAGACCTAACTCTTCTTCTGTAATGAACTTTGCATCACTGATGAAGTACATTCATTAAAATATTCAGAAGGGGCCCAGGTTACAGCTCCAAAGAATTTCCCATAAGAATTGGTATCTTTCAGAAATGCACATAAATATTAGTAATCGTAGTTGTGTATGATTCCCCAAGAGACTTGGAAAATACAAGTTCATGTATTATTGGACTATGTAACATTGCAGAAAGGAGTAAACTACATAGGAAATACAATCAGTACAACATATCATGTAGTAAACTTTCACCTAAAATTAAAGTAAAATATCTAAAACCTAATAAATTTTTAAATATCTGTCAAACCATGACCCTAATAAAAGGGAGGTTATTTACTGTAATATATACCAGCATTCATGATGGTTAAAGTGAGTAATCTCATTGGTAAAAGCAGAGTGGCAAGACAAATACAACTTAACTGCATTATGGTTCCATAACTGATTTGTGTACTAAGAAGAGTAAACAGAGATGATAGGGAGTAAGTTAGGAATATGGCAAGAAAATATTATATGACCTTACATTCAAATTGTTTCTACCTTGTTTTAAATTTGCTTTGACTAAGATTTTCTGGTAAAATTTTTCACAGTACACATCCATCCAATTGCATGATCTCTGAAGGATTAATAGTATATTGTGTGCAAAAAGACACTATTGAACAATTTGATTGGGATTCAATAAATTTATCTAATCTGAGAAAAAGACATGTGAATAATTACATTTAATAGAGTAGTGACAACAATTTCCCGCTTACGTGCGCTTACCCAGAGCATCCGCCACAAAATGGTTAAAATCTTTGAACACAATTTGTGGTGTACTCTTAGTAATGTTTCATCTAACACATTTTTTGAACTATTCAGAACCACTGGTATCAGTAAAAATGAGTAGTTTTAATGAAGATTCAAGATTTGAAGATTGGCATGAAAAAAGAAAATACAACTCAAATTTAATGGTATTGTAAATATTTTAATCTAAGAAAGTAGTGCCAAACTTCATACATTCATACAAATTCTCCATAACCAAAAGTAATATACATCACTTGTAGAAACATACATTGTCAAATCTGTTCATATTGGATTGGATAATATTATGTCAATACAGTTTATTCTATGTTGAAAGCATTAACAAAATTGACAAAGATGTAACCACTTACTAACCAATTTTCAATTAGTAATCCTTTGAGCATAAGACTCAAATATTAATTGTAAACATGGTTTTGGTCTTCTCTCATCAATGATCATAAAATGGAAGGGTTCCAAGGCACACCAGCATTTACATGATTAGAATAATAAAAAAAGCTCAGTAACCCTTTGACAAAATTGATTTTGTATATTCTTATGACAGATCAACTACATGGTTAAAGCAGTATTAAAAGTAGATGTAATTCCAGCACCATCTTCATCATCTGCATCCTCATTCTCAGATTCAAATGTATTATCAGGGATGTCATATAATCTTATCATTGGCTTGTTTGGATCCTTCATTATAAGATACTTACCATCTTTCTCTTTCATAACTATATCAACAATACAACGCAAAATACCCCATGCATTATCCATATTTAGAGTGATTTGGGTAGCAAATTCATTGGGTTTAAATTGCTGTGTGCCAAGAATAATGTGCTTGGTTGAATCACGCACATGAGCTCGGGCAACATATCTGAGAAAAATTAAAGAAACAACCAGTAAGAATAAAAAAGAATAGTAAATCTTTTGAGGTCTGTGAAAAAATACAAAGTCAAAATATTAACCCAAATTGTATAGGAACATTGAAAATAAGAACTTATTTACTTATGAAACCTCCATTGTTGAAGATTGCTTTGAACTGTCCGAAAACATAAGTAAAATTTTACAAGCACATGGATCTATCATGAAGGGGCAATATTATTTTAACCTCATTTAAAACACAACCATTGAAAAAGCATTTATATAAGTAACTAATGAAATGAACCATTTAGTAGATTCTAAGATATTTCAGAGTAATGTACAAGAGATTCATTTGTGAGAAAGAATGTATTAACTAAATTCATTTAAAAATTCAAGCAACCAATTTCAACGATCATCATCAACAATGGGTAATATATAACATTTCGCAAAATATCAGCTAAATTATTATTCTCATCCTTTGTATCTTACTATTTCTAAAAGGGAGCTTTTTGTAATTATCCTCCTTCATCCCACCCTACTGAACTATCTGCCAAAAAAGAGAACTATTACAAACAATTTTCATTTTTCGTATTCCTATTCCACAAGTATACTATTTGTATCAATGGTTCAAAAAATTTAATTTGAGTCAGAGATAATTATATTTTGTAACAATAGGACTAAGTTTACTTATACATAATCAGTCTCAAAACTTACTTTCCTCATTCCACTGTAAAGAGTTATTAAGAGTTTGTGCAGACATGGAATCTTAGCCTGTGAACCTAGTTGTTTCATAAACTTCTTTTGAACATACATAAATAAAAGCTAATAGTGACATTGAATACTTGGTACACAGTAGCATCCTTCCGAAGTGAACCACCCCACTTATGTCAGGTGAATTCTATAGTCCACACAGTAAAAATTATTTTCAAATATGTATATAATAAATAATTACTATGATAAGAAATCATACATATTTCAAAATATATTCTCAAGGAACCATACAAAGGGTTTTAATAACATAAAAGTATTAATCATCTAAAAATTGGAAATTTCACCATAATACCAGAGAAATAATAAATTTCACTATTTCTTTTGATATGGATAATTGAGGTAAAAATGAACATGGGGCAATTCAAAACAAGCACAATGAACATCCATGTGAGTGTAGTTGATACTAAAAAAATGAAAATCAAATCTCCTGTTGATACAATGAGAGACTTTTCTGTTGACAGTTAAAGTTTTCTCATGTTTTGGAGTACTATTATTTCAGATATCAAGGAAACTCATTTTTTAATAAATTATCATGAAGTTACATAACAAAATATCAAGATGTTTCTGCTCCAAATAATTTTCTAAGGCCAATAAAACCAAGTTTTGTGGGGCAAGTACGCACAGTACAGAAGATTTGGAGCATGAAAAATTAATGTACTACCGTATTTACCCGAATACGGTCCCCCACGTTTTTTCGAAAAAATCTCTCTAAAATCTTGGGGGAGACTATATTAGGAGTTTACGACGGGGAAATTGCTAATTCAAA
Source organism: Laupala kohalensis (assembly GCA_002313205.1). Classification (NCBI taxonomy): domain Eukaryota; kingdom Metazoa; phylum Arthropoda; class Insecta; order Orthoptera; family Trigonidiidae; genus Laupala; species Laupala kohalensis. The sequence goes on along the minus strand of NNCF01126402.1, from coordinate 215,414 downwards.
CTTTCGTGGGTGATAACGAGTTAAGCGAACACAATACGTAACGTAACACAAAGAACATCGATCGATGATGGTGGAGTTTGACGTTCATTCGAAATAGAAACCGAACTGGCCCACGTCTAGGAATGACCGACTGCCGTCACCATGCCGATCGTGACACACGATTTTTTCAAGAGCCGGGGATCTTCGAAACAACGAAAGTTGGGCGATCAAAGATGCTACGACACTAACATGAATCAGAGTTCTAAATAATGCCGACATATACAAATAAAGCAGCAGAACGTGAATTCGTTGTAGAGCCGAAGTCCACGTGGTTCAGGCGACGTGAAGAGAAATTGAACTGCGTCAGTTAGCTTTTCAAGTACTTTTGATTATACTCACCAGAGCCAACCTTTTCACACGGAATTTTGAATGGGCATTTCCCTTCAGAAATACTTTTTAGAAAATTGATTTTACTCAACTTCAGTTTCTTCTCTAAATTAATAATCTGCTCCTAAAATAAGGGGGGATATATTCGGGTAAATACTGTAAAATAGATAATACAATTTATACCATCATTAATTATTAATTAATTGAAAAATTACAATAACTCACCCCAGCTAGAGACAGTTCAAAGTATGAAACTAAGAGTATAATGATTTACCACTCTAATACAAATAAGATTAGCTATGAGACAAATGAGCATCAGATAAGTAAATCAAATCTCATTCATCTACTTCAAACAACAGAATAGAGATTAAATGATTGTATAAAACACTAAAATGTTTTCCAATACCTCCAAAACCAAGGGAATAGTTGAATTTGTTCTTTGTATTTTAAAAATGTATAGCTCACATATATGTTAATCAATTATGATTATAAAACATGGATCAATGCACCATCACAACAAATACTCATTCAATAAATATTAGTGACTTATATCTACACATACTTGGTTTAGAACAGTGGAACTTAAGCATCCTTGTGGGCGATAAAATAAAATAATAAATACATATCACAGTAATATAGTGAGAAACTCATTACACCAGATTATGCATAGGTTATTAAAGATGTGCCTTAAAAGAACTCAAATTACCTAAAAACACATCAAGTCAATTATAGTGTTGTCTGAAAACTTATAAAAGGAAAGTTAATAAAATATTGGTAATAAATGTGATTATGAATATCATTTCCCATACCTAAAATTGTTTCTTAATAAATTTACAAATATAGATTTTCATTTTACTAATACTAGAAATATTTGCATCAACCAGGGACAACTCTCAATAGAAACGTAGATACAAAAAGAAATAACTTACCCAAATTTAATTTGGTCTGATCCAGCCAAAAGAGCTTGCACTGTCCATTTGGCTAATTTACAAGCATTATTTCGCAGTTCATTAGCCAGAACAGCACCTCTTTGAGTATCTAATTTCTGTCTCCATTCTACACCACCTGATAACTATAAAGTAAAAACAAAATATATAGACTATAACATGACATATATGAAGTTTACATTCTGTGCATTACAAATATCTAATGTTCTTCCATAATTTGAATTAACACGATTAAGACTCCACATATATGTCTATTTATGATCAGTTATGTACTATTTCATTTCGTAAAAGTGACTATATACAGTACCCTAACTCTGAGCTGACTTCTAAGAACATAAAAATTGTAATTTTACATTAATAATCCACATCTTGACCCGATAATGAGTTAGGGGTGTTCTGTTCCTGGGAGGTTTGAGGTGAAATTACAACTTTGTGAAAAACACTAAACACCAGAGTTTAGATATGCACAACATCCTCTCCAGGCTAGAACACTACCTGAGATGAAGAATTATTTGAATCTGGGTAATACTACTCATTCTAACACAAAATTTAAAATTTCTTTTGGGGATACTACTATTGCATTTCAAGTTATTCAAAATTGTAATACAAAGTATTTTAATCAAACTTCACTTTTGGTCAAGAAAAGAGTCTTCACATAAAAAAGATGTAAAGAAACAAGAGGAAGCAAATGAACAATCCAAGTACATGGGAGGACACACTGAAGATGATTTAAAATTTATTTTTGTACCAAAATGGCTAAATTACTTTTAAAATAAATTATGAAAATAGCATTAAACTAGCACTGCAGAGAACTCTGTTAACATATTACAAACAGCACTTCTTTATTTTCCTGGTTTCCATAGTACTGAGCACATGATGCAACTTATATGTCTGAAGATATGATTAAGTAACTAATTTTTCAAGTTTAAATTCAAGGTAATTCTTTAATTTATGTATTTATTCTATTAATTTGTTTATTATGTATAGTTTATAGAATATATTAAATGATCAGCTATTTCCAAGGTGCAGTTCTTAGTTTGCGTATTGTTAATTACATTCTTCACAAACATGGTTAATTCACAACTGTTACTTTGATGATCAATTTTCCATTATTTATTAGTGAGAAGGATTCTTATAGTAGTTGAAAGGAATTTATTATTTTTTGAGTTTTTGGAAGTCATTTTATGTGTTGAAAGCTTCTCTACAAGTAGTGATGCAGTTGCTTATATTTTTTGTCGAAATATGTAATTTTGCAGTAATATAAGTCTTTACTGTTACTTCAATAGAAATCCTTTGTTATTGATGAATATGAATTTAAATTAAGTGTGTATTAAATTTGAGAAGAGAAAATCTAACTTAATGAGTAGATTGAACAATAGTGTGGGTTATTTATTGAATCTTGGTTTGCAAAAAGAATTTGTGACTAATTGTATGAAGTCAACTCTGGGATCTTTTACATTCAGCTTTCTTTAATGATCAGACTGAATGTGTCAAATGTAAAAAAAAACATCAAGCAGAATTCAAGACGGATTATTTGTGCCATAATTCAAAACCTAGTATTAGTGAAGTCTTAGGAACTCTCGATAGTATACATGATAAAACATTGGAGTTGTTTTACTCTCTTTATTCACTATATTCCAAGAATCTAGAATATTGTTTTAACAGATCAAGAACTTTTCCATTCAATATAAAACTGCATCTAATTTGTTTTATGTGTTGTTTTCCCAACCAATTTTGGAGATCTCTACAAACTAACACCACTTTGGTGCAGCCAATTAAAAAGTTTATTATTTGCTGTCTAGACTTAATAAGAGTAAGAATATGAACCTTTGAGTCCCACTCATTGAGGGCCTTAATAGTGATGAATTGCAATTCACCATTTGGTCCTTGCAAGACAGCGTCATGCTCACAACGAGCTATGAGGACAACTCCATTGTCTAAATCCCACTTCCGGTACCGATATGCAACGGAAGCAACTTCATCAGTTTCCTCCTCCGAGATAAAAGGATTTGATTCATCAAATTTAAACCGAGGCTCTCCCTATTGGAAAAAATATTAATAGATTATGATCAAGAATGTCAAGAACGTATTGAACAAAATTTCAGTAGAGTGAGATTCTTACAACTCAAAACACAAAAACATCATACTTACAGTTTTCAGTACTTGTTGTGAAAAATTATGATTTATAAAAGTGGCTTCCAGAGCTAAGCTACGAGGGGAATTTAAACTATTGCCATCATCCTGAGGTGGTTCCACAGAAGTTTCATTCACAGTAAGTAGATCTTAAAACCAAAATTTAAGAATCAATACATTAATTTTAAGGCAATAACAAAGGAAAATGTACTCAGTAAAACTCACAACACTTACCAAATTCTGTATTATCTCGTTTATCCAAAAAAAGTTTGTCCCCTATCTTTTCAATAACAATATCCCAAGAGTAGTTAGACCTAGTACAGCACATAAGAGTGGCGAGGATTGCATCAGTTGCAAACACTGTGCCTTCTGTTTTTGATAACTTACGAATAACAGGATCATCAGTAGTTGTTACAGTGTGAAAAATACGATCTATTCGCTGGAGTGGTTTTTCACTTTTAACATTGACTCTATCATATGCTTTGTCATAGTATTCAAGAGAACCACAACACAAACTAGAGAAAAGAAAAACTTAATTAATCTGCACATATTTATGTACAAGTAACTTAAAATTCAGGAAAAGGGTACGTACACATCCTCGCCTTCCTTCACATTTGGAAGAGAGAGCTTTGCCAGACGAGGAAAATCCATTTCCTCAATTGTCACCCAATCTGGCCTTACAGTCACAGATGCATCCCTACTTTTAAGGGGAGGCTGATTCTTATTGTTACGGAATCCAGTTCTTTGAGGCCACTTACGAGGTTGGCGTTGGTTTCTGTGTATTTAAAAATTCACACAGTAAAATAGCAGAAGACAAATAAAATAAGCATTAATTAAATTGATTCTTATAATGAATTATTCTTACGCTAGACGATCTCTCATCTTCAACCCTTTGGCCAACATTTGCATCTGATTCTGCATTCCTCTCTGCCCACCCCTTCCCCGCATATTTCTCTGGTTTTGACGGAACCTGCCTCGCTGATATGGAGGTTTCTGAATCCGGGACGTGTCAACCAATTGAAAGGTACTCTCATCTTCATCATGAAAGTAAGCATACTGACTTCCACTTCCGAACTGTGACTGATATTTACCTACAAAAGAGTACATGATAATGTGTATTACAGCTAAAAGGTCTAAATTGTTTACAAAAACAAATAAGATTAAAATTAACTTCCCAAATTACATAAGTAATACACAATATTTACACATTAACAAATAACTTACTAGTATATTTTTTATCTTGAAAGGCGGCACCAGTCCAATCAGAAATCTACAATAGAGCAAAACGAGACCAAAACAACGCCTTTAAAAGAAAATATTTTTCATAATCATATTCCATCTGGAAAGTAATTCACGTGCTTACCTTGCCTAAGCGGTCTCCTTTCGAAAATGGTTGATAGGGCATGTCTTTGAACCTGTCCGGCATGTCGCAAGGCCCCCATCCCGTAGGGTTATCTTGAATAACTGGGGCGCTAAAATGCGGTACGTCTTCGATAACTGCAGCCTCTTCAGTCATTGTAATACAATTTTCATTAATTGTCAAATTAATATAGATCACGCCTCGCTATGCCAGGTGCCCACCTCCACCGGAAGACGACAACCGACGACTACTAATTATCGATGTATCGTTCTCATGTATCGAGATGAACCAACGAGAGGAAGTGTGTTGGTATCGCCTCTTGTAACTTGCAATCGCTTTCACAGATACCTGGCGATTGCTGTGACGTAAATGAGAAAACTTGCTCGTGCGATGTTCTCACTCTAAACATTTGCCATTTACCCAAATCATTTGATCAATTAATTGGATGTTGAATGTGTAAACATTCACATTCCTCCAGTGAAAATTTCCTAATACTAGTTGATTTGAATTTCCTACATTGAGCTCTTATTTAATTAATTGGTCATAAGTGCTAGTTAATGTAAATGATAGTAAAATGTGATGAAAATTTGTAAAGCAGATGCTAAGTAGAAACGGAGTAACTGATCTGACTCCATAAGTTTCTCCTTCTGTATACAGTCTGCTTGTCTATGACATACGTTCTCGTTGTCTCGAGAGAACCTACGTCATATCTTCGATCATATATCTTTGATAATAGAGATACGACGTAGAAATATGACCGTGCAATACCAAACAAAGTCTACATAAGGAATTAATTATTCCTTACTATATATTATTATTATTATTTGCGAATGGACCCTTGTATGGATCACGCAAAGCCATATGATTTAACTGTTCATTTTCTTCTGTCTCCACACTTCCTTCATCCTTTCGCTATGATTTTTTTCCCTCTCCTCTGTCCATTTAGTTCCTGCTCTTTTTGGGATTTCATTTTCCGACTGTACTTTCCACGTATCTACCTTCTCTCTGTATAGTTTTCGGTTCAAAATGTAGAATCTTTTTATTCGAGCTTTTTCTAAATCATTTTTTACTTTCTGGATCCATGGGATGGCCTTAATTTTTTCCATGTATTTTAGAATTTTGTTAGGTAGTCTGGCGGTAGGTAGTCTCTGTATATGGCCGTAAAATTTTAGTCTTCTCTTTCTGATGTCTGCCTCTAAGTTAGTTTTTCAGTTGTTTTCCTGGACCTTAATCTAAAACCATCTTCCGTCATTTCAGGACCGATAATTTTTCTTATAGTTTTTCGTTCTTCTTTTAATAAATTTTCTAAATCTCCTTTTATGTGAAGAGTAAGAGTTTCACTAGCATACAGGGTTTCCGGTTTAATTACTGTGTTGTAGTGCCTAATTTTGGTGCCTATAGAGAGACATTTTTTGTTGTAGATATTGTGGGTTCTTCCGTATGCTCTCTTCAGTTTCTGTAGTCGAATGTTTTGTACTTTTTTTTCTCCACCTGTAGGTTCGATGATTTTGCCGAGGTACTTGAAATGTGAAGTTCTGTTGACTTTGCCGTATTGGGTGTTTAAGGTTTGTATATTGAGTTTTGAGCAAATGAATTCGGATTTTTGAAAAGAAATTTGTAGACCTACTTTTTTCTGCACACTCTTGAAGGATTTATATGTCTTTGACAGCTATGGTCTCATTATCTGCTAATACTACTAAATCATCTGCGAAGCCGAGACATGAAATTTTGACGTCATCTTGGTTTCCAATAATTTTGGTTCCTTAGTTCATTTTCCCATTCCTGTATCACCTTGTCAAGGACAATATTCAAAAGAAACGAGGACAAACCATCATCCTGTCGAACACCAGTTTTTGTCAGGAATGGTTCGGAAATTTCGCCCATAAATTTGACTTTTGAGGCAGTATCCGTGAGTGTTTGTTTGATTAGAGTGTTTGTTTTTGGGTCTAATCCTCGTTCTTTAAGGATACTCAATAGAGATTGACGGTCAAGTGAGTCATATGCCTTTTAAAAATCTATAAAGGTGCAAATTATTGGACTATTTCTGACTGCTTTATATTTTAAAATGGTTTTTAAATTAAAAATTTGTTCTGTGCAGGATCGGCCGGGGCGGAAACCTGCCTGATATTCACCTATTGTATTATCTAGTTGTTCTTGGATTCTTTGAAGAAGACATGCTGAGAAAATTTTGTGACTTGCAAAAGAGAAATTCCTCTATAATTGTTCACGTCTGCTCTGTCTCCCTTTTTATGAAGTGGGTGAATAAGAGCACATTTCCATTCTTCGGGAAGTTTTTGTTTTCCAAATACCCTCAATAATTTGTGTCAATTCTTTGAGAGAGTTGAGGCCTAGGTTCTTTAATAGTTCGGTAATGATGCCATCTTCTGTAGATGCTCTATTGTTTTTTAATTTATAAATATGTCTCTGTATTTCATTTTGCGTGGGTGGACCAGAAGCTAGATTCGTATATGACGTGATGTGTTCTAGAAACCTTGCTCGCGGTTCGGGGCAGTTAAGAAGTTGGTCAAAATAACAGGCTAGTTCCCCACAATTTTCTTGATTGTTAAGAGCAAGTTTCCCATTCTGTTTTCTAAAGCATAAATTTTGTGGAGTATATCCGCGAATTTTGCCTGCGAAAGTCTTGTAAAAATCCCGCGTGTTCTAGTTTTGGAAACCATTCTCGATGGAGATTAATTGATCTTTCAAATATCTCCTTTTGGTTTGTCTGATAGTCTTTGCTACCTGTTTTCTGATTTCGTTGAAGTGTAGTTGATTTTCAGGAGACTTATTGCTGTTATAATTCAGGAAGGTCCTTTTTCCCTCTTTTCCAGTGCTCTGTCACAGGTATTATCCCACCAAGAGTGTTTCGTATTCTTCTTGCGAGGGCATAGTTCTTTTGCTTTTTGAATAATTTTCTTTTGAAATGTTTCCCACGTGTTTGCTGGAATGTTTTCGAATTCCTCCTTAAAATTACTTTCTTTTATGCTTTATGTCAAAATGATGTAGAAGCGTTCTCTTATGCTGTATTTTCCGGGGAGTAAATTTAATTTTGACACGCACCAAATAATGATCTGAATCTGTTTGCCCCACGACGAACCTGAATATAGTGTATTTCTTTCTGTACTGGGTATGATATTGCCACATAGTATATCTGGAATTCTTCAAATTCCTGAATAGGTGACCTCCAAGTCTTCATTTTTTGGCTGGTATTCTTAAGGAAGTGGACATGGTTTTAAGATTATTTCGTTGGCATAGTTCAACAAGCCTCAAACCGTTTTTGTTTGTGAATTTGTGAGCTGGATATCAACCGACTGTTTTTCGATACTCTTTTTCCTTACCAATTTGCGCGTTAAAGTCACCTAATAAAACTTTTGTATCCTCTTGGTGTATTTTCGATGTAACTTTCTCTAGTTTCGTCGAAAATGATTCAAATGTATTTTTAAGCGGAAGGTTTCCATGGCCGTTACGAGCTAAGTCGTGAAGGATGAGGGAGGGTTCTCAACTGTTGGGACGGGCGCGTAGATTCCTCGTTCTAAGAACCAAATTTAAAAAGAAGCGGTTCACAACGTATTTGTTTTGAAAAATAACGCGTACATCGAAAACAGAGTTCATGGGAGAGAATACTAGTGGCAACGGAAATTTGCTAAAGGTTTTTAAAAGGAAAGGTCACGTCAGTTTGCAAGTTCAAACTCGCAGCGGCCAGAAGAGTGCGGCATACAGAAGAAAAGGTTTTATGATTTAAAGGGACATACAAAAGCTGCGTGGGTGTAAGAGGGTATTACTTTAGTTCGCGCAGCGGCTGGCGATCTAGGAGCGGCCAGCGTACACCAGACCGCCAGAGGTGGAGATTTTAAAGGGACAATCTCGGCCGTTGAAATTAGAAAGTTGAATAAACTTAGCATGTTTGTGTTAAAAACCGCCGGGTGAAGACCGCTCAAAAACGGTTGAGAATGACGCCGTTGAGCGCGGAAATGTTCCAAAAACGCAACTCGTCGATTGGCCTGGCATGTGCGTTCTCAAGTCAAAATTAACCTATGACAAGTAACTTCGTGAGGATATTTTGAGTTTATTGGAAGAGAAAGTCACACGATTTTTGAAAACGTAGATCACGTAACAGACGGGCAGTGGGAGCAAAGCTCATTTATACGAGCGTAGAAGCGAACTTTGGGGATTTTATTCCATAAGGTTCATTAAGTCGTTTCGGAGAGTAACATTCTATTCCTGCATTACTCTTAGATTCTTGTCATCTGATTTCTGAGACATTCGTTCGGAGAGCGAGTCGTGTTGTTCCAAGTATTTCGGAACTTCGTGCATTTTTACAATGGCATTTTTCGGAGATTTTTCCGAATAACTGAAAACTTTTTGACCTTTTGGGTCTCGACACTCAGTTCAGCTCGGATTCCCACGAGGTGGTAACGTCTAGTTTATTCAACTCTCAGAAGTTATTGGAACTTTTTTCGGTCGGGAACTATCGAAACTGCTCGATCCCGCGACGCGCAACGTAATTCTTGGAAATGACGCAACGCTGCAATTCTGAGAAGGGCATTCCTGGAGGAAACGATGCCGCAGGCCAAGACGACCACCAGGGGCTTGAATGACCGGCTGTCAGGCTCGGTACCCTCTCCCACAACAACAGGCACCGATCATGTGCATGTATTTAAATTGAATGTATTTGTGTAAATTAAAATATTAAGTCAATTATTTCATGAGTTTTCCTCGTCTTAAGGAACCCCAGTATGTGTTCTCACTTATGTAAATAATTCAGAACCCATGTATTTAATTAGTTGGAACGACTTTAGCCGAGGCAATTAAAATTATCAGGTGAGTATGAGTCACTACGCTATTTTATTAACCAGTTTTACACGAAAACACACACACACACCCTGCTGTGTTATATAAAAGCAAGAAAAATAATCCTATTTTTGCACATCCAAAGGAATGGACTCTGACATGGGCTAGGTGGATCCTTTTATGATGACACTTTCTTTTTTTCCTGGAGATCTGAAGAGAAGAACTGATAATTGAGCAAGTCTGACTGCATGAAATGAATGATCTATCATCCAACAAGAGTTAATGATTGAATATGAAGTCAAAATGTGTATGTGTACAATGCTTTTTATGGCCAGGGAATGATAAAACAATGAGAATATAACACTGACAATCTTTGTNATATATATATATATATATATATATATATATATATATATATATATATATATATATATATATATATATATATACACACACACACACACTGTGTATGAAAAAAAAAGAGTTCAGTCGGATATGAAGTATATTCCAGTACAAGAAAATTGAAAGAAGTTTATCACAAGAGTGGTCCTCCAGTATAAAATACCAGTAAATAATATTATGTAGCTGGTCCTACTTGTCAAAAGGTTATTGAACATTTGAGGCACCATGACCCAGCAATTTTCTCTCTCAGAAAAGGGCCCAGATATTTCTACTTATAAAATATAATTCTTTTATTTATATTCATGAAACATTATTTTTGCATTAATAGTTATGAATAACTTATATTTATGAAATATTTTTGAATTTGTGTTCATGATACTGATGTTCCATGATGAATTGTTCCATGTAATTCTTTTCCAAAAGATGTAAAAGATATAAAATTGAATCATGGTTGAAGATTTTCTACTGCATTGTTATTTCTATATTGTTAAAGAATTATTGATTTCAAAAATTATTAAAATAAATTTCAATTTTCACTACAAAATATAAACTTTCAGTAAATATTACTAAAATACAATGTCTAATAAATGCTCATTGTATCTCTTATTCAAAATAATTTATTTTTATCTGTATTACACTTCACATGGTTTACATTCCCTCTGTATGCCCTGGTTTTTTCTGGTTTTCTCTGGGCAAAGGCATATTTTTAACATGAACCCACTAGGCACAGGACTAGTGGTAACAGTGTTCAGGGACAGGAGAGTACCATGTTATTTCTAATCTAATATTTTGACTGATATTAAAAATAACAATTATTTACAACACTTTCAGAACAATAAGTTATACTAGTACCTTTGTATTAAATAATTGTACAATTATAAACCTTTGCCAAGACCTAGCAATTGCAGAACACTATCCTTTGTGAATCCCTTGGGTTCCTTTGCGGCCTGTGGTCAAATGAAGTCAAACTGTACCACTAAGTTGTTATAAGGTTTTCTCTTTCAGTGGGACACATGTCATGATTTGTCTAGGGGCATTGATGTGTTAAATCCCTGGGACCTTAAATCACAATTGACAGGATGATACCTTATTTACTTCTAGAGAGTGACCCCCCAGGGGACATACATCTAGTAAGTACGTGTTTGGCAAACACGGGGCCCCGAGCTGAGTCTGGCATTACTTCCACTTACTTGTGCAAGGCTCCTTCCTTTCTCTTTCCTGACCTTCCTTGGTCACCTCTTGTTCTTTTCGATCCAGACGCAATTAGGGCTAGGGTATCTTTCATTTTCCTCTTTCTTCTTCTTCTTTTTTAAATAAATGTTTTAAGTACAGACTTGAGATATGCTGGGATTTAAGTTTTGAGTTGTAATTCAGGAGGGTTTTTAGTGGGTATGGCTGAGTTATTCGGCGAGTCCCACACGCGGGGAGAGTCATGTTGGCTCTCACTAGTGCGTAACTGCATTTTCCCTACCTGTACAAGTTTTAAGGGCTCTAATGACCTCGATGTTGACGAGTCCTCAAGTCCCCCAAAAAAAAAAAAAATAATCTAGAGAGTGAATTACTTTTTTTCTGAAATTTTTTTGCAATTTTTTCTTCCTTTCCAATCTTCATTAACACCAACAGCTTATTAAAAAACCTGCTGAGAACCCTTCCATAAATTGGCATTGACATCTATCTGAACTAACACAGAATTCATAAAATGTTAAATAGCCAGTTAAAAATAGTCATATTCTCTGCTGTCCTGGTCGGTGTCTGTCACTTATCTCTGCATTTAGCACATTACTTATCCTTATCCATGGCTACTTGTTTATCAGTATATACTCCAGGGTAGGTTTGTCTGGTTTTGTTGCAGATCATCACCACTTTGGGATTTTTACAAAAACTGTACATGCCACACACAAACAACTATTCAGACTGAAATGAAATCTTGAAAAGTCGTTTTCTTTAAATTATTTCTTCATAATTAAATCTTCTCAACCAATAATACCAAGAAAATATATATATAAAATTATATAATATATATTGTCATTATAAAAGCAGTTATTACACTGTAATAAGTATAGATAAAAATTGTTTCCATTGACCATGTAGTTGAAGTTCATGTTATTTCAGTCAAAGCACAAAAAGAAAAAAAGAAGAAGAGGGAAACATGTGCTATATTGGAGTAGGAACTATATTGAAATTGTTGAATAGAGAATTACAAAATATTAGTTGTTATATGCTATGCTATGTTACATGATGTTTGGTTGGGAAAAGTCATGAGCAGCACGATTGTGGTAATAATTGCAAGATGTCATTAACCAGCAATGTACTGCCAGATATGCAGAATCAGTAATCATCCTAAAATCTTTTAAACATCTTAAAAATCTTTCTTTTTTTGTGGGGCTTTAGGGCTCATCAATGTCAAGGTCATTAGAGCCCTTATGGGTGGTGGAAAAATGCAGTTTCACACCATTGTGACTCCTCCCTGTGTACGAGACTTGCCGAATATCTCGACCATACCCACTAAAAACCCCTCCTGAATACAACAAATATTCAAATACAGAGATGAGAGGAAAGAAAGGGAACCAGTTGCCCAACAAATATCAAAAATAAAATAAATTCTGAAAATTATAATTTTCAAACTACGAAAAGGAAAAATAAAATAAAAGAAGAAAGGGAAGAGGAAAGAACAATACAATTTAAACCCTCCCGATAGCTTATGGGAGGAGCTCAGATTTACTCATAAAATTCATTAGTTTATTAACATCATCAGTTTCATTTCTGAGAATTATTGGTAAATCTGCAGCCAGACCAATTTCTCTCGTATTTTTCTGTATTTTCTGCAATCAGTTAGTAGGTGATGCACTGTCAGAGAAGAGCTACACTCCTCACAAAGGGGTTCATCATCAAGTAGCAAGTAGTAAAAATGATAGGACAATGTCCTATGCGCAGGCGGGTCAGCAAGACCACCTCGCGCCTGGCTGACCCAAAGGAACTGCTCCACAGGAACAGAGGACAGAGCTTATTCCCTTCAACATTCAACCACTCATTGTTTCATTCACTCAGAATCCTTGTCCTGATGGAATTTAGGAGATCCCTTTTTGGAATCATGAAGAAATCCACATGATTCTTGAAATATGCCGTCTTCGTGGAAACTTCTGCTTCCTCATTTCCAATGATTCCTACATGTCCGGGAATCCAGCAAAACATTATGTTCCTTCAGTCACTTTGGAGGGAGAAAAGCCCATTCTGGATCAGTTTATCAGCTGGATACATAGTTTGGATTGCTTGAAGGGCACTTAGAGAATCAGAGCAAATCAGGAAATTTGATCCGCAGCAGTACTTTGTTGATTGGCAGTGCTCTCAATAAGGCGCAGCACTCAACGATGTAAACACTGGCCAAGTTGCCAAGATGGTAGCCACAGGTCTTACGGGGGAACACCACGGAGCAGTCGACACCATTGGCCTGCTTTAACCCGTCAGTAAACACAGGAATATAGACACTGTGTTTGTCGAGTATATACAACGCAGCCATAATCGAGCACAGATCTTATGAAAGCTCGATAAAACTCGAGCAAGTTGGAGTGATCAGCACCCCATTCCCTGCTACTCAGGCACTTTAATAGATTCAGAGACTTTAATGTTCTTGTTCTTAGATCTGCAAGATGTTCAATCCAATTAAATTTCTGATCAAAGATTAGACCTAAGAATTTTACAGAAGTATAGAATTTTAGAACGTTGTCCCCCAGGGAGAGGTGAGGTTCAGGCAGGAGCAATGGTGGAAAGAACACAGCATGTTTTTCCAGCAGAGAAACAAAAGCCAGTCGTCTTTGACCAGTGGTATAATCTATTGAGGACGAGTTGGATTTGTCACTGTACCTGTGACACTCTGCGAAAAACTCCAACACTCTTCAAAAAACTCCAACATGAATATTTCTTAATTTTGGTTAATTTATACTTCTGGCTAGGAACATCGACTTGCCAACTAACACAAAATCCTGACTATATCACATGTCAAATAATGGAATACAACCGAATCTTATAAAACAGATTAGGAAGAGTTTGTTGAAAGAAACATTTTAGTCCATGAATTACTTAGACAGTTATAATTTCTTTTAAATCACACATTATTTTCTGATGATTCTGTATAGTCAAGTTCACCATTTACTGGTATGAAATGAGAAACATTTTATCATGAACTTAAAGAAAGATACAACTTAAAAATATTCTGCAATTAATTTTTTATTTGCATTGCAATTCAATTTATTTATACACAGTACTGACAGTGTTTATTATTTTACATTGTTAAAATAAATAAAGATTACAGAAAAATAACATGAAACTTAGCATCATCAAGTTGGTGGACAAGATAAGAGAAGAAACCTTTCACACACAAATCAAGTAGCAAATTTACTATATAAATGGTACCCAAAATTCCACTGCTGTGTACACTTATGGACTAGATGTCAACATTAAACTACAGAGGAAAATGTTCAAAGAGGCCACTTGATGGTGCAAAGTTACTTCATAAATAAAGACCACTCTTATTCTTCCTACACTGGTGACTGATATGCAATAATAATAATTAGCAAAAAGATACAATAATGTTTACAGCAATGTGATTTATATACCAACATGATAAAAATAGTTTAAAATGTACAAGAAAATATATACACTAATAGATTACGCAAAATATTCTTATAAACACATTTTCTATTAAAAACCACATTTCAGAGTATAAAAAGATTTCACAAGTTGTACAAACAATCAGAAGAGAATACCCTTATGACTCAAGACATGGATGGTAATAAAATGAATCGTCAATACATATGATGGCCTACTTGTGTCCTGACCTAACACCCCAAACTTTTTCACACTTTACTTCCATTCCAAAAAAAACAAAAAAACAACAACTCACTTTCTCAGTATGACTATTGCACCTTCACAATAGGGGTGTTCTGAAACCTTCACTTGGAAAGTTAAACATTTTCCAAAAATGCCTAATATTTAAAGAAATGTAATTAAATAATTTCTAAACTGATCCAGACTACATTTTGTGCCCAAACTATAAGAAATTTAATACTGTGTTAACGTTTTGGAAAAAAATCTCTCTTGCTTTAACATTCCAATGTGCACCAAAAATGAGTGACATCTCAGGCTGCCTGAATATTAGAGGAATGTTACCATTTTTAATCTATATCACAAGAAAGACTATCTCCATGTCACTTATAATATTCACATGCACTCAGAAAAATCTATCAGTCACATCAGAGGTAGGACAAGGTCCACAAAATGATATCTCTAGGTTTCTGAACCACGAGACACCAACTATTTGAAGGAACATCAGTATGCATGTTACCATCTTTATTAACATTAAATATTGAGACTAAGTACTCCACAATATGCAGCACTATTAAAGTGCTCTGCAACAAATATGGAAATACAAGATTTAATTTGATAATAAATACATTCAATGAAGAGAAATTTAAATTTTCTACATGCATATTTTTGATAGTTAACACATACAGGGATAAATTGGTCATTCAAAATCTTGAACTTTTAAGATTCAGAAAGTTTACAAGACAAGCACAACACATACAGAGAAAAAGAGATAATAGGCATAGGAAATTCAATGGCAAATTGTACCTGTTGGCCACAAGTGATTTCACGCCACAGTCCAACATTTATCCCTTTGTTTATTAATCAACTCACAAGAAAAATTCAGTGGGAGATTCATAATCCTGTAGAGTATAGTAACGTACCTCTGGAAACCCTCCAATATAGGTGAAAACAGTGTTATGTTAGAGTGTTTATTTACTAGAAAAATGGAAACTGCGCAGCCCAGCTGCACATTCACTGGCAGCATTATCCAACATCAATATTCCTTTTTCACCATTATGAAATAAGAATTAAAAGAAATTGAGTTTGCTGGCTGTGTATAAAAAAGGTGAAAAAAAATAATTATAAAATGCTATTTAAAAAATCCCCTTTTCATTCTCAATTAAAAAGTCGAAATAAATTTTTTCCCCATTTATATGTAACTGTATATGCTGTATTTTTGTACCAAAACATACTACTGGTTTTATAAAGGAAAGAAAAGAAGACAATGTTTTTCCATTATACACAGCATGATAAACCATTGGGTACTAATTTTAAAACACAGTAACTCATTGTTGTGAACTCTATTATTCTAATGATGATTTCTATATTTTTTAGGATAACTTTTGTATCAAAATATAAATTTTAATTCTTTACCAAGATGTCCCCATCATCCGGAATTTCTGAAGACTACTGTCTTCACCATCTGCTACATATGTACAAATCTATTGTGTCATCACTTAATTGCACTAGGCACTACTACAACTATTTTTAACTGGCAGGAGATACAATAATTAGTTTCACACTGAACAAATTATTTAGATTTTGTTGAAAATTAGTTGTTTCGTTGTAAAGACAAAACTGTAAGTGAAGAAAAAAGAACAAAAACAACCAACAAAAACTCTACAAATCTGGTAATAGAAAAAATTATGGAACTGAGTCAGTTCCCAGATACATTGCTGGAATCAACATGCACATAAATTGCATTACAATTTCACTTATTGAAAAATAACTATTTGTACACTGTATAACCTTCGGATCATAATACAGCTACAAAACTTGGAAGCATTTCACAACTGCGTTCAAGCCATTTACTTTGAAGGTTTTTTGCCATATCACACAAGTGATAAAAAGAATTGAATTACAAAAACATTATCTCTTATTTCCTTCCTAATCCATGTTCTTAAAGAAAACTATTTATAAATCAATATGTAAAACCAACAAAGTAAATGTCATGATACAAGAGCACTTGGAATCACAATTCTTTGGTATCAGAAGAAGGTTGAGTGAGACTTCCTGTGGCACATAGCAATTTCTGAGCTCCTATAATTATCTAATTTTAGTCCACAGCAAAGTTTGAAACTATCACTCAACATGAAAACCACACAAGGTCAAAAATAAATGTTAGTATCTTATAGAAGATACTAAAAGAAACAGTCTGTTGAATGTAAACAGTTTGTGATTAGGGTAAACTAAATAAAAGGAATGCCAAAATGAAAGTACAGAACTCACTGAAATAAAGGCCTAGCTGTGTGGAGATTAGTAAATCTGAAATCACTACAATCTTTTCTGTCAAATGGAAAACAGAATGATATTGTGTAAGAAATCTAACAATGTCCACCAAGTTATTCAAAGTAAAAAACTTCGCTATTAAATGAGACAATCATTTGGCTTCCTAGACTCGAGATCTTTCGTCACATTCCTACACAGTATTTACACCACCACTGTCACTGACGAATAGACTCACAAGCTCACACTACATCAAGAGCTAACGGCTGTTATTCTCCAACATTAGGTCTCCAAAGAAACTTGCCAGAAGCAAACACGTATTGTTCTGGCAAAAATAACTTTCATTAAATATACAAATGTCATAATAAACTATAACAAGCATAATGTTCAAATTTTGTGACTGGCTAAAACAATGCTACTTCTTCACACTAACACTCGCAGACTATTAAAAAAACACAAACTAACACAAAGGAAGTCTTAGCTCTTGGAGTGGTGAGTACTATTCTTCTGGGCTTTCTTCTTGCGAGCCGCCAACATGTCGTAGAAAGGATTATGACTGATGCTTTGCCTATGGCAGAAATAAACACTCGTGACCGCGGGATTCATCATTGTGTTTAGGCCACTCAGGAATAGTGACCGATGCTTTTCCTATGTTGGAAATAAGGGTTTGCTTTATTTTTCAATTTTCTGATATTGAAATGTAATATATTTACAGGGCATGCATGTTCAGAACAAACATGCATATAATATATACATTTAATAACAACACCTTTTTAGACAAAAATAAAATAGTTATTGACCAAAATAAAAATAAAATTAACAAAAAAGCACAAAACCCACAATACCAACATGCGGTCATGCATCGTTCATATTCACATAAATGGAGACAACTGTGGTCCTGTGTGCAGTTGCCATCAGGTTGGTTAAGGTTAGGTACATGTGGATGAAGGCAAATCTCAATCAAGTAAGCAGGTCACAAAACCTGTTTACCCTCTCTTAAATACAGTCCTGAACAACATAAGTGTTTGTCATTCATCAGAGATTAAATAAAATGGGTTGTTGTAGAAATTTCCACAAACAACTTTCTTGTTCAGACTGTACAAACACATGCTAGATTTTCCAAAATGAACTTTAAAATGTTAAACAAATACATTAAGCATGAAAAAATGAATATCTATGAGCAAAATCAGTTTTCTTACATTTAACCTGCCAATATGAGATCAGATGCAGGTGCAAGGAAGAATTAACTATTAATTTGAATTAAGTTTTTGCAAGAATTATGAGTGGACAGTTGTTTACAATAATAAAAGTACTTAACAACATAACATAATAAAAATGTTATAATATATTACCTATACTCAAATTGATAACTCCATGACCTATAGAAAATACTTGAATTTTTAATTGAAATTTCACTTCCATTTTGTCTTTAATATTTCACCCAACTAAAATTTCTGTAGCAAAGTGACACTCATATTGAATGGTGTTTTGTAGTAGATTTCTGGCTTGGAAGGTTATCGTATACGAAGCCAACACTCCAGTGAAACCATCACCCTAAGGATTATTTATTTACAACTACAACTAAGTGAAATATATCTATCACTTTGTGCATTTACTATTACTACTGTGAGTGCTTTATGCACCTGCATTACTCTTTTTACAGGCAGGGTTTAAAATGCAAATTTAAGTGCAAAATAATATAAAATAAAAATTTGAAAAAAGTAAAGAAATGTACAACAAAACAAACTAGGACATAAAAACAAATAATTTAAGAAAATTATAAATCTAAAAAACTACTCCACACTTTCTCACCTGACACACTTGATCCAGTCATCTTTATCCTCCGGAGTAGCTGCCGACATTCGATAAACAGTATGCTTTCCTGAACATAATGAAAATGAAATACAGTTAATATTTTACAGTTAATACAATAGAGACAAGAAACATAAAATAATTGATAGCGATGCTATCAAAGTGAAACTAACCAAAGAATATTTCAATTAACCAGGAAAATCCACTCATTATGATCTCAAATCACTTCACCATGATTAACTTTTACAGAAACTGAACAACATAAAATAAATTATGTATAACAGCATAAGAACAATAATTTGTGACCTAACTTAAAAAGTTAAACAAACAAAACAAAACTGGTTCTAAAAATAAATTACAACACTAAATATATGCACTGAGAACTGATAAAATTGCGAAGTTGAGAAACTATAGTGTTGCATAATGACAAGCCTATTCTGATGATTATGGATTCCTTTTATTATGCGATTAGTGAAACAAAAACACCATGAACAGATATTTAACAAATACAATTTGTAACACCTAATATTTTCTCGATTGATATCTGGAGGAGATACTTGTATTTAAATTAAACTGTTAGAGCCAAAAACGAGATTTGAGTCATAATTCTATTTGAATTTGAAATAAGTTTTTGTAGATTAAAATGTGAGCTTTTCTTGACTTCACTTGAATTAACTTGAGCTTACTATAATTTGTAACAACTTACCTTCAACTACCTTTCCTTCACTGTCTGTTTTGCAAGCTTTGATGAAGTCTGAACCACTTGCATACAATTCAAAACAATGATGCTTATGGCGATCTGCAACTTCCCTGACTTGAATGTTTTCCAAAGGAATAATACCTCTTGGTTCCTTATCTGTTGTATACTCAAAATAATAGAGACAGTTGTCATTTAGAATGAACCAACGGCGCTTCCAGCTCTTGTAGCGGCCACCTTGAACATGAAGAAAAACGTTATTGTCAGAATCCTGATCTATGATGAAATCTGGTGAGAATATAGTTATAAGATATTCAACACTCAGAATTTTTCTATTTTTTGAGAATGGAAAAAAAGGAAAGAATTGAAGAGAAAATTTTTTAGTCGATTTTTTGTGGAATGAAACTTTTAGCATTAATACTAAGAACAAAGTTACAGTACCTTGTTTCCAAAGCCAACCCTCTTTGTCGGGATTAAAGAAGGTGTGCATCAAGTCACAACCATCATCTTCTGGTATTTTGAATGGTTCAGTCTTTATACTCTCATACAAACTCTGAAGAAATTAAATACACCAAGTAATAAATGAAAAATTATTCCAAAATCTCAATGTAATTTCTTTAAATTTGATAGAAATTTTTTTACTAATTAAATCATTATAAATTAAATGCTAATTTACAAAAATAAATTATTACAACAATAAGAAATTATGCTGATAAATTTTTTAATAAATATTACCAATGAACAGAACAGACTAAAGATTTCTGAAACTTGTAATACATAGTAAATTTAAGAACTTACAGTGAGCAGTTCCTGAGGAAGATCTCCCCCATTGTTGATCCCTCGATTCATGGAAATGAACTGCTCTACAGTAGGTTTCTCCTTAACACTAGGATTGTGCAAACTTGTATTAAGCATTATTATCGCAAATGATAACACGTAGCAGGTATCTGAAAGAAAATGTACATATTGCAAGTCATTTGGGAAGAAGTGATGATTTTAATAAAAATAAGCATCACTGTAAGGAGTATTAAGCTCATCTGAAACATTTAAGCATCTGGTGTGCAATCGGGTAGTTCTACAGAGAGAATGAATTCTTTAAAATGTCTAATATTATAATAATGGATGTGTTAATTTATGCTGACATCAATTCAAACTTTTGAAATGAACATGAACAACATACAGACTAATATAATATTTTATAGAATGAATTCTTTTCTGAGAAAAGAAAATGTATTTTAAAAATTAATTACTTTCTGATCTTGTAAACATAAAAACCTATCATTTGTTTACAAGATCGGAAAGTAATTTATTTTTGAAAATACATTTTCTTTTCTCAGAAAAGAATTCATTATATATATTCAGCCTGCGTATGTTTGTGCTCGCAAAACTCAAAAAAATTGAAATTTTGACAACATTGCATTCGAGTAAGTGGTTGTTTTTATATACCTATTATATAGATGTCACACCTGTGACAGGTAAAAACAGGCTTGAAAATATATATAAGCGAAATATGACTCACTGACTGACTAATCACAAAATAACAGAAACAACAAAGCCTACAGACTTTAAATTTGTCAGAGAGATTCCTCTTAGGGTGCATACTTTTTCAGACACAAAGACAGACAGTCAGACACAGACAAAGACAGTCAGACAGTCAGACACAGACAAAGACAGTCAGACACAGACAAAGACAGTCAGACACAGACAAAGACAGTCAGACACAGAGACAGACAAAGACAGTNCAGTCAGACACAAGAGACAGACAAAGACAGTCAGACACAAGAGACAGACAAAGACAGTCAGACACAAGAGACAGACAAAGACAGTCAGACACAAGAGACAGACAAAGACAGTCAGACACAAGAGACAGACAAAGACAGTCAGACACAAGAGACAGACAAAGACAGTCAGACACAAGAGACAGACAAAGACAGTCAGACACAAGAGACAGACAAAGACAGTCAGACAGACAGACAAAGACAGTCAGACAGACAGACAAAGACAGTCAGACAGACATACAAAGACAGTCAGACAGACATACAAAGACAGACAAACTTAATGCCTAAATCTACTTTTTGAAAATACGGGAACAACAAAACGGATATGAAACTGATTAACACAATACTTCACAAAAAAAATTTCTAAATTAAACTCTACACACATCACTTTTTTAACCGCACTCCTAAATCCACATTCAAACCTGTGTTTATCCCTCATCTAAGACAAATTACCGACAAAATTGTTAACACTCTTTCTTCCTTGGGTTACAAGACAGTTTTCAAAATAAACTACTCTATCCAAAACCAAAAATTTCACGACCAACAGACACCACCCCCACCATGGAAAAAAGTGAAGTATACCCTCTCTCTAATAATTATTTTGATGTCAAATATGTGGGAATGACTGGTAGGAAATTC
Source organism: Laupala kohalensis (assembly GCA_002313205.1). Classification (NCBI taxonomy): domain Eukaryota; kingdom Metazoa; phylum Arthropoda; class Insecta; order Orthoptera; family Trigonidiidae; genus Laupala; species Laupala kohalensis. The sequence goes on along the minus strand of NNCF01126402.1, from coordinate 193,400 downwards.
AAAATCAGAATTAAAAAACACATTCACGTCTTGCACAACAATAGCAATCAATCTGATTTTGCCGACCACCTATGCCTTTTCACCCTCTCTTTCAACATTGATTAAAACACCCAAATTTCTTGAAATAGAAAACACTTTCAGAAAAATATTTTTCTTAATTTTTTTTCCAAATACATAAATTATTAAAACAGAATGTCCCTCTCTGCAATGAACATATAAGCAACCTTTCTCCTTTTTGTCCCTTCTCCTGAAATAATCAATTTACTCGCAGGTCTTTCTCGGTCATTGCTCTAACTGAACCCCTCCCCCCAACCATACTTATCTGTAGTTCTTAAATAGCGTCCCGTCGAACCCTTCAGCACATTTGCTCTTTGATACTTGGCATTGTCAGGTATATTCAACTTACTTATGTTTATGTTTTCATTTAGTTGTAGCTTTTATCTCTTATTCACAGATTTATTCTACATTAATTTGTTGCTCTGTTTCCAATAGACTTTATTACATTTTAATTAATTTTAAATTTTCATACTTTTAACATTTTCAAACTTTCATAAACTTAACAATAAATTCTTGTACTTTGCATTCTTACATATTGTGTATATTTTTTGTATTTGAGACTGAAGAAGCCAGCTAAGCTGGTGAAAGTACTATCTGAATAAATATTTTACTAGCAGACACCACATCTTTCGTTTATTCTTAAATAAGTTTTCTAAAAACTTTTTCTCAATTACATAAGTTAAAATGAGGGATTGATACACACCAATACTATCAAACCTCTACCATTAATGGATAACATTTTCGCTGGATATCAATGTGACTAAGAATAAAGTTAAATATATATTACAAAATTCACGCGAACAAAACTGCGGGTTCTCAGCTAGTTTTTAATACATTTTTTAAGTAATTAAGATACATATGGATTTTGAAGAGATGTTCATGGATTTTGTCCAGTCGTCATTGACATCTACATCATGCACATACAAACTGATGGCTGGTCATGCATTTAGAAATGAAGTCAAGAGAGTTCCCAGTTTATATCACATGCTTTTTGTCCTAAATTAGACTGTTGTTATAAAATTAACCAATTGATTAATAACAAATTGAAATAATTATTAGCGAATTTGGTGTTATTTAATAGTTATGAATTATCAACAATACTTTTTGAATGGTTTATAGTTTGATAATAATACGTACTTGTGAAATGACTTTTCTGTGTTTTATTAATACAATATTTGTTGTTTCATGACGAACTATTTTTTATTGTTAGGAGTATGTTGAAATGTTAAATCTGCCTCTGCCTGAGGGCCCTTGATCAGAATTTAACATGACCTGGCAGAACTACCTTAAATCAGACTAAGATTTTCCTGTTTTAACTTGAGAGTTCACTTTTGTACAAAACTACCCTAGAGTATTTCTTCATTTTATCTCCTTATATATTATCTCCTTTTGATGGTAGCTTTAATTTCCTTCCACGCTGCAATTATTCAAATTCTTTTTGTGAAAATAATAGAAAAAATGTATTGTGTTTTATTACTTTAAAAACTAATAGGGGACATTTTCACTCATTTCATTGCACTAACTAATAAGGAAATAATGTGCATACTGCACAATACTAAATGAATGTCTCAGGTGGACAAAATGTAAATGGTTGAGCCAATATTGCTGATTGCTGCTGTCATGATTTAAAAAGCATACAGTATTTCATGAAACTGACCAGGTAAAACCCCCACATGAAAAAGTGAGTGCCGTAAGCCAGTTACCAATATCTTCCTAACACAATGTGACATAACAATACATCTTTTCTCTTCTTTTTTATTAGTGTTGAGGCCAACACCTGCTTTCTTTATTTCATTTCACCCCTTTGGATCTTTTCAATTTATTTTGGATCCGTGCAGTCCTTATCCTTGACTTTAATACTGTTTTTCAACTTCTAGCGCACAGGTTTGGGGATCTACCAGGTCAGCTTGTCTCAAAGGCTAAGACTGCATGGATTTAAAAAAATATGAAGAAATATGAAAGAGTGAAGCAAAATAAAGAAATACTATACCCAATAAAGAGAGATGTCAATGGTTGTAATCATAATAGAAAGGAATAATAATAACACAATGTGAGAATCAACTTGCCACTAATTAATGAATTATACTTCTTTATAATTATAATTACAGGGAGAGCGAAGAAGGAAGAAAAATGTTTGTACTCTTGATCTCTTAACTGATTAAAAAAACTTACCTGTATTTGTGAAAATATTGGGGTTGAGCTGACAGTAACGTTGGGCAAAGCACTCCATCATTCTATCAATTTTCTGTGCTTCACCAGGAAGACGGAAACTCCATAAAAATTGCCTACAATGTGAAAAATTGAATAGAAAAATGATATTACCACAACACTTAGAATCAAATAACACATAATTGAAAAATCTAAGCATCACTTTCCATTTTCTACTACCATTGGAATTGATGAAGGCAACCTTCTCACCTTAGTGCCTGCACCAGGATGAGATCCGTAAAATCGTGCAGCTCCACAAACGCCTTGAGCACCTTCTCGTTGAAATCGTTCTTTTCTCCCAGGTAGTCGCCGATGGCCGTCTTGTTGAGCCCTTCGCCTTTATACAGGAACTGCGCCACGTCTTCCGCCGTACTCTTCAGCAGTCCATGCTCTATCAGGTACTCGATGCCTTTCTTCGGGTCCATGTTGAACTTCTTGCGACCAATCGACATCTGCTTCGTTTTCGTGTTGTTTTTGCTGCGGGGAAAATCACTTATTTTATTTCTATGCGAGCAAAATATACCAAGATGGGTGGATTCAGTTTTGTTTTCAGATTATTCCAAAAACCTAGATGAAATATACTTAGAACTTTTTCATTTTAAGGACAGCAAGCAAGGAAATTTTGTTTCACACATTCAATATTTCTTCTACTTTGCATTCGGGAGAGTTTAATGAATTAGCTTACTTTCGAAGAATGTTGGAAGAACATGTAAGAATATTTAAAGAATAACGTTTCAGAAGTATTATGGAATATTAACCACGAAAATATGAAAGTGTAAAAAGTGTATCAAGTACCAAGCCATTTGCAATACGAATCCAAAACATCACATGCTGCTATCAAAAGTAAAACTTAATACTTGGATAAAATGTCAAGTAACCGGAGCACCAACCGCAACGTTTTAAGAACACATAATTAAAAATTTTAGGTAATTGTATTGCAAGCTACTTGTGCACTACAGCATGCGATGAGATACAAGTGCATCAAGAGTATGAGGGAAAGCACTCCCGCAGTGACGCCGCCGAAGATGAGTTTCACGGGGGCGAAGAGCGATGACGTTAGCCCAAAAAGGAGTGCCTAGCAACGCACAAGAAGTATAAACAAACATTCTCACTGATCAAAACTTCAGCCTAGAATGTGGTAAAGACATCAAGTAGAGGTGCCGCCCGATCCCGCTCTACTTTATTAACTCAACTTTATTAACTACTTTATTATCAAAGGGTAATCTCTTAAGGTATGCGAAACCAAGGCAATTGACATTTTCCAAAGTAGCCGTTATTCAAGAAACTTACCAGCAAAACTTTAAAAATAAATTAAAATACGAAAAAGAAAACAAACTAAAAGCATTTATGATGTTAAAAGTCGAATAATGAACTATACCTTCTTCTATTAAGGCACGGTGCAACCTATGTGATATATCTTCTTCTAATTGTGCGTCCTCCCAATGAAACTGTGTTAAATGAAACTCCATTTCCAAGATTCTGGAAAGACTTAACAGTCAACTGGAAGTACTCGGCGATTAAACAAAATAGTTAAAGCAGATAAACTTTTACAAACAATACAAAATTTTTCCTTACACCTCTTTTGATTCCAACACAGAACTTTTGTTTTGTTCATCGCAATTGTTCGAAACAGAATTGATAGAAACTATATGTTTACAAACATGACGACGAAATGTTAGTTTCAGACATGCTGCACAAGTCTAGTTACCAGTGATAAAAAGGGCTCTTTGTGAAGCGGCTGAAGTGACAAATAATTGGGCGGACAAAGTTCCGAGTCGTACATTCCTACTATTACCCCAAACAACGAAAAGTAAGAAAATGGTATAGCCATTAGGAACACTCCCAAATACTTTGCTTCACCAGGAACAAAGCGCAAGGATATTCAATCTCTTAAAAAATCTAGATTAACGCTTTCTTTCGAATCGTGATTTAATGTCAAAATATTAACTTTATTCTTGTAACAAACTACCGAAATGTAATTAAATCATAATAAGCTGCAATCCTGTGAATTCTTTAGTTAATTAAGCATCACATCTTCGTAAGTTTATGGGAAATAGATGAATTATCGAGTTATTTTTAAAACCATCTAAATAATTACACTTATATTTTATATTGCACGATTTTTATTCATTTATAAATATAAGACCTATCAAAAAGTTGCTTTGAAACCAGTTATGAAAAAAAACGTCAACTTTTAACATTTCTAATCCTTGCGCACTAGTTCAATTCGCGACAGGTGAATATGTTCTATTTCATAATTGATATTTTTCACAGGTCATAGAAAGATCGTTCCGTTAAGGTGAAAAGTCCAAACGTGATTTACCGAAGATATTGTGAAAGTGTTTTATATCTCCCGTAAACCCACTATGAGTGTTCGTTAAGTGTTTGTGTGTTATAAGAACGGATAATGTTACATCAGCTATTAATACACATTTTTGTGTAAATAGTTAAAAACACACATAAATTATATTACTCGACACTTATGCTAGTCGATATGGAAATTGGTACTTAATTCAATATCGAGTTTCTGTTATTTTTTAATGATTTTGGAAACAGAATTCGCGTATGCATGTCTCACCTCTCATCTCCCGTGTCCATATTCTCCATTTCGGCAACAACTTCTCCGAGGGCATCTTTGAGTTGCTGAAAAAAAAAAGAAAAAGAAAAAAAAATAATTAAAAAACGTAAAAACAATTCAATACGTAGTATCTAGTGAATGAATGTTATTGGAGAAAAAGAAGAGAAAACTGAGAATTATGTTAGAGCAGAAGGCTCGCGGTTAGTAATAAGATCCAGAGCGCAAACACTAAATTTTCAGCCATTAACATTAAATCAATATTTAAATAGCTAGTGCAGTTAAAAAACTTCACAATTTTTATTTTATCATAATTTTATTTTTAGTTTTGCGATATTCAAGTATTCTTCCTATTCAACGGGACATGACATTGAAAGAGTATTAACTTGAGTTCATATCTAGTGCGTCATATCAAGCGTGCATGAAAATTACTTATTGTCCTGTTTTATGCACTTATAAATACACCTAATAATACATATAATACTTATTTTGAGTACCTTCTTCAGAATCCGGACCCGTTCCGTCAAAATCTTATTATAATATTTCAGAATTACAATATTTCCTATATGGCGCACATAAGAACGTAAATGTTTTTGAAACAGAACTAAATGGCTCTTACATTCGACCAAAGCGGTTTCTTTTGATAGAAATCATTAGAGTTGAGGATAAAATCCATCCATCTTGCCATCATTTAGTTAGCCGGTATGCAGAGTTCCGCGAAGCCATGATTACGCGGCGTACCTCGACCCTCAGGTCAAGACGGCATTCCACAACGCAATCTGTCAGCAGCCGTTTCCACCCCGCCACGTGTGATATGCCAGACAGGCTCAATAACTACACAAGTTTTTTCTCTTTGGGGTTTTAGGGCTCGCCATCGTCAAGGTCATTAGAGCCCTTCCATAGGCAATATTTTCATTTTTACTATTATAAAAATATCTCAATGTCTTTCTCCAGGGGGGAAATTACCGTCAGGATCAATGGAGAGGAACATTAGCACAATTATGTTAAATCTGACAAACGAAGAAGTGAGAACAAATACCTGTCTACCTTGCAATGGTAAGATTACACAACAAACGACCGATCTAGAAAACAGCGTAGCACTGAAGATTTATTGCTTTGCCTTCAGTGCATTAGTTTACTGTGCGTGATCAAGGTCGGAGCTCAATTTTGTACCTCGTCTTTTTTCCCCATGTATCGCCGTTCGGGGGTCTGCGTGTTTTTGTTATAGTTCTTTACCCGATGTGAGGAATTTACTGTGTAGACAATAGTTTGTGTGTTTCTTGTGTCATAAACTCTTAGATATTTTAAGTGGATAGAACTTTACCAATAATATTTAAAATTAATGTAATAATCAAACTATATTTGATGCCCAACGGTAGTGGATCTTCTGAACAGTAGTATGATAAAGCGTCAAATGCTGGTCAAGCATTACTGCGAGAGGTTTAAGGTAAGAAGAGATGTGAAAGAAAAACTGTCGTCTCGAATTGTACGTTGATATTGGCTTTTTTAATGTAAATTTCGTTCACGAATAATTGCAGTGACGCACAGTTACAAATTATGCAACATTTTTCTTGAGGATTTTCATGGCCTACGTTCCTTGAAAGTGACAAATCTGCTAATTCCCTCATTCTTATGCTTTATATATCTTACAAGTGAAGGGGACATGTATCCGAGATGCTTTTCCTGAGAAATAATCCGATGAAACGTAATAAACTTCGAAATCTCAGTTAAGCGCGTATGAATCTGAAAGGATATGGAATCTGAGTACGGTTCTTTGAAATTTAAAAATTCAAGTTCTATTCTTTTATTTTCCCAATTTTTAGCTGCTGAAATATAAATCAAAACCTAATTATGTATTGTACTCATTTAAAATTATCCTTTATCAGTAAAATGGATATGTGATGAACATTCTTTTTACTCTCTCATATACGTGGTCTAGAGACAGTCTAAACAAGAAAAAAAAAAATCGCGAAATTTTGACGGAAATGTTCGTTTTTAGTGTCTCTAATACAGCAAAGGAATAATGACCTTGAGTCCTGAAGTCCCAAGATAAAAAAATTAATACCGAAAGTTTTTTTTAATACGACGTGTGTAATACCTTATAGCCTGTAAAATATATGAAGGTGGCAGGCTACCTCCCTCCCTCACACCACTTCGTTCATATAGCTTTGACACACAACCTTTTGCACACACAAACATCCTTACCATTCGCGGTCGGAACGATTCGCCTACTGGATATTTCATAGNAAAAAAAAAAAAAAAAAAAAAAGTTTTATTCTGAATTCTGCGCAAAATTTCTAGAAAAATTGTACTAAACAACTACCATTTTCAAGCAATCACTTTCCCTTTATTTTATACTCAGATTGACTGGTGTTGCCAATACCAATAAAGGATGCATGAAAATTGTTGCTTTTTTCTTTGTAAAGTTAGATTGCGAACTATATAGATAAGAGTCTTAAAAGTGTATGAGAAAGCATGTGCACTGGTTTTGCAAATGGGTTTATTATGGGGTTGGGGTAAATGAGAGGGATAAAGTTGTAAAATATTTCTAAATTTTTGGAATATGATTTGGAAGAGTGTCAAAGTGAAGGGGGGG
>NNCF01126402.1:80221-185952 GCA_002313205.1 Laupala kohalensis | reverse complement strand
TAGGGGGGTTCTGCGTCATAGGGTTGGGGGGCACCTCTGGCTAATATACCATTATTTAAATGAAAATTCCTAAAAAATCGTATCGGAAAATCTTAAGTTACTAATTCGAACTTTATTAGTCTGTTAAATCGGCCAAAGATTTGAATATCATTTTACTCCTGCAATAACTCTTACACGTATCATTGTCCTAAAATTGAAGCTCTGAAATGTTTCAATAGTACCTACTTTTACGACACACGACAAAACCGAAAATGCATTTGTGATGGAAATAAAATCATGAGACGATGCCTCTATATACCAATACTAATGCAATTTTTATAAGGTAAGTAATATGGTCAAGAAGTATTGAATATAAGAAGAAATAGTGTTCAGATGGAACAAGTGGAGTTCTGCCAATGCAACCTTAATATAGTTTCCGGTTGGAGTCACTTTGAATTTGTGACTGTCATAAAACAGAACAGTTCATTCGGCATAACTCGGCTGTAAAAAGGTCAAGGTGAAGTTGCAAGATCATTTGACGAAAATGATCACCAAGACGAAAAAACAAACAAAAAGTAACATTTACGCAAAAAAAAAAAGTTCCTATATTTTCTGCAATATTTTATTATAATTTACACTCATCACTACGTACTCTCAAGAAACTTTTTCTCTGAGACTAATTGAAGTGAACATTGAGGCATATATGTACAAAATTGCCCAGCATTTTCATTTAAAAGCGGAGCTCTCTATTTTAGGTCTCATTACTTCTTGTACCCTTAACACGAACAGGTTAACATGAAAAAAAAAAATCAAACGAAGACAGATTTATCAAATCAAAAGAATTATAGATCGAAAGGAAATGTTAGTATAGAAAATAAAATAGATCCAGGAGAAACATACTCTGCGTAAAGTTAAGAGACATTTAATAGGCTGTTAGGTTTTATTTTACTCTCTCTCCAATAGAAGATAATTTCTAACGTCCTTAACATTTCACTTAAAAGGAGTCCGAAAAGAGTTCATAAGAAATATTCGTCAAATAACCGCCAGAAATTACGCGGAATCTCTATTGTCTTCATGTATAACACAAAGTCCGAATCCGTTCAGAAATTAACAAAACATGACAATTACCTTGAAAACTTGTTTGGGAATAAGCCATGGACGCCTGACAAACTAAGCGCAAGGATCGCTAACACTCGCAAGAAAGGCGACCTGCGAAGAGCCTCCGCTCACTCTTGTCGCTAGTAATTGAATGTGAGGTATTGAAACGTTTACAAACTTGTTAAAATTTCTACATTAATATCACCAAATCCCCGAGGAAATGCACAGTTTACATTCCACACGGTTATCAATTTTTACAGTTCTTTTCATACAAGATCATCCAATCAACATGAGAGGGAATATTGCATTCCAGATCCTACAAAAGCACACCAAGAGTCAATGTTACCAAGAGTTGAGCTTCATTATTTTAGAAAGGTATCGCCGGGAATTTGATAAGAGAAAGAGGAGAAAAATTTTCAACAAGAATAAACTGTTTTCCTTCGTTTTCTTGACACCTTTGAGAGATAACATGCTGGACTGTCTCATATCTTTGACTTAGAGTTCTTTTCAATGAAACAACCCTAGCAGGGAGACATGTTCATCAGATTTCCTGCAGATGGGTAACAAACAAAAATTCTGACATCACTCAGTAAGTTGTTTCCCCGCGAATCAAACTGTAAAAAGTAAAGGTATATGTGACTATTACGCTAAGAGCCAAATATTAACTGATAGCGTGACCAACAACGACATATTCCATACGTCAACTTCTCGCCAGTTCGGGTATTCGTAATGGGAGGTACATTAACAAAATTGAACTTCAAATTTTCTTATTACTGGTAAGTTAAATTTTATGATGAAGATCATTAACGCAAACAATAAGATGCAGCGTAAGTGATGTGAAAGTCACCCAGACCTCAGAAATCCGACCCTTCACGCAGTTTTCCCTCGACAAGGGTGGCAGATCTAAGCTGTCTTAATTCATCACTTTGAAAGGCGCCGAGGGGAACACCTCTTCGCACATGTTGGCAGTTTAAAAGTAAAAATATTCTGAAATAAATAAATAAGGGCGTAAGTCTTAAATTATTTATACATGTAAAAACTTCTGGGCTATTGAGCCGTGGTCCAGATGAGAAGTCCTTTACAGACGTTTCTGTTGCTTTTGGACTCCTCATCTGGACCACGGCCCCAGAAGTTTTTACATATATTGACTCCGGCCGTGAAAGCCTGCATTCTTAAATTATTTATTTATTTTGATTATGTAATGGACGTTAATAGTAGTAAAATTCTGAAAGGAATGAGTGCACAGTCCTACAGTAAAAGGCAAACAAATTCACATAAGATATAAAAGAAATATACAAATTCACAAAAGAAAATTGAAGAAAAGAACGACTCGTTTTCAACTTAAAACATCAACTCTCTCAAAATACCGGAACACAACGAACATGAAAAACGATGGTTTAACACTTAACGTGTTAAAAGGGAGAAGAATATTCTAAGTTAATGTTATTGCTCAACGTGATTTTATCTGTATACAAATCTAAATAAAATTAGAGTTAAAGCCACGAGCACACGCCAATAAGGGAAGAGCGGAGTAAGTACAAGGGGAAGTGAGAAGGGTGTGGTTGCGTGGGCGACCTTATACGCTCTGTGAGACTCAGTTTCTAAAAGGGTAACCACACGAAGATGGGGTGTTGCGTAAAGCCCTTTCACGGAACGAGCCCATCCCCGCGGGAAATAATAGGAAACTCCAAAGAGTCACTAAAACGTAACATTATATGCCATAAAACCATTCCATCATGAAAATGAACTTTTATCAATGAAACCGAATCATAAGCGTGTTGGAAGCGGCGACGAAAAATTTCATTTTTCCAAATTCTGGAAAATATGTACTAAGTTTAAGTACGTACTCGTAATTTTAAAACACTCATTTTTTAAAGGTGCTTTCTTCCCATAAAATTAATTTTGAAAAATTAGATGCAGAGATCAACTAAATGATTGTCCATATTTGATAATTATCTAATCGCAAGAATAGTTTCGACTGACAATTACGATGTAGAGAATACAATATTAGTACTCGCTATCTTAAAAAAAACAATTTTTAACCCAATAATTACGTTTAATTCTTCAAATAATTTTCTTTCCATTAATAACAATACTACCAAGACATATTGAGGAATCGATCAAATATCTACATGTGAATACCTCCGGATGCAATTAAAGACCATTCTTGCTTTCGCCTTCGCACTATTATAAACCCCGATTGAAAAACTGAGATAAGTGGTTACTGTAGCTTCCACTTAGCATGAGACCACTACATAAACTAAATGCAACAATTTGTAATCGACACAAATACATTACTTAGTGTAGTAGTCACGCTCTGGATAATACGATCCACCAAACAGGTACATTTTCTTTAACAACCGTCGGTAAGTTCATTTAAAAAATACCAATAATTCGTCACTCGACAAGAAATTGTTTTACAAAGTCTGCCTCCTTGCATTTGAAACATCTCGTCGACTATTGAGAAATGACTAGTATTGAATTTCGTAATATCCAGTTGAAATAAAAAACTCACTCCCAATGTGTTTCCCATACGAACAACAGCTTTACGGTTTGTTTTTAATACATTCCTTTTATCCATATTAACTCGTTAAAATTTTCTATTATTGTCAAAATTTTAAAACTACCATCTGTTTCTGGTATTTTAAAAAAAAACTTCCGAGTTAAAAAGTTGTTTTACGAAGGATTGTAATAATGGATTTCGATAAAAAATTCAGTTCCAGAAAAGTTTAGCTTTTATACGAGGAATAAGTATTGTTTTGTCATAAACTCGTAATATTGAGAATTTTATCTCTTCAATAATTTCCAAATATTTTAGACATAAAATAAACATTTCTTTGCAGCTCCAGCAAAATCTAAAACAGAACAAAACAAACTTATGAGTAGGTTTCAGCACATTTCGACAAATTAGGTCACCTAATACCAGTCATGAATAACCTACTTCAATGTTGTTTTCGCGCCGAATGATCACAATCATTGACGCGGATCCGTGTGGAGAAAGGAAAGGATATTTACTCGATCGTCGGAGCAGGTTGGCAAGGCCGTGTCCGACAGCGTTGCCCAATTACCACGGAATCCGCTACAAAGACAGACGTTTTACGCGTTCGCCCTCAGCAGCAGTGTAATCAATGCGCATCGCAGGAAAGGCGAAGTAATCATAAAATAGGTCAAAATTCTGAAAATTCCGGAGCTGCATTACATTAGAATTATATCAACTTAAGAATACAACCAAATGGCATAAATTCTAAAGCTACAGTACATATCGCTTCTTCAATTAAAACTTTTATGATTATCTACATTTTGGAGGTAACTTTGCACGAGTTTTATTTCATAGGAATTTACATTATTTTCACGGCAATTACTCAAGTATCGAGATTGATTTTCATTGTCCACGACATTCAAATAAAAACAGTTTGGTAATTGGATTTGTAACGATCGTTTTTATAACCATTTTTAGAGAAACAAAACCCGATGCTAGACGGGAAAAGAAAGTTCAGTTAATTATGATCGGATTGTATATTTTTTTAATAATAAAACATTCCATTTAGCATGCGTAACATTGTTACATTTCTCATTTTCCAATGCAACAAGAGAGGCAATTGGTTCCCGCCACTTGAGGATATCAAATCAGAGTTATGTGTATGAAAATAGGGTAGTACAAGTTTTAGGGGGGCGCGGACAGAGGAGGGGACATTGCTATAGACATTACATTATATCATACACAACTAACAACGCATCGTGCGACAATTCTCATAAAAATGTCAACTTTCCATAAAATCATGTAATCATACCATGAATTTTATTTTTCTACATGTCTCTTCTAAAATTGAAATACTCATAAGATACTCTGCAACGTTAAATGTAAGTAAATGCGCGCTCTATCACTTATGGACACTTTCTTCCCATCAAATAGCGGTGGTGGCCACGACCTTCTATTTTTAAAATTATATGTTTGTAACCCCCGTGCTAAGACATTCTGTATATAAGGTAGAAGATAAAAAAAGTTCAACTAGCCCCAATAGGCCATAAGAATTTGAACCTCAGCCATCCAACTAAGCAGCTCGGTGCTCGATTTCTAAGGTACTCTGTCATTTGAAAAAGATCGATAATTCACAAGTACGATGTGAAATTGAATAGTAAAATAAACTCTCTCATAATGTTACAACTACGCAGATGAAAAATCCAGCGAAATAACATTGCAATGCCTTTCTAGTCTCTAATTCATCATAAAGAAAGAAACAATTAGAAACTCCAGATGAAGCGTTGGCTGCTTAATTTCACATTAATTGGAATGCGTCACATGTCAAATCGACTTCTCCCCACAGCGTTATCAGTGCGTTCGTGCCTGCGTGGAGTGGTAGCCCCTTTACGTTGTTGCGGGAGGCGAAGCATTCCAACGACCTCCAGCACTTAACGGTCCACGGCTGCGCCACCGTGAGTGCATCCTTGAAGTTCGTCTCAGCTTCTAAGCCATTCGCAGTTCTCACCAAAATGAAAGGTTCTGGTTCATGGCTTATTTGTACTGCTTCTATGTGGACCAGTCACTTAAATGAATTTAGGTATCGTTGAAAGGTGTCAGAAAATTTTTTCGGTGCAATAATTTAATTTTTATTTATTTCATGTTCTTCGGAGAGGTTCAGGCCACGAGGTGATGGCTCTTCCACCAAACCGTTAGACTTGGGAAGGAGAGGTGATGGGTTGTCGAGGAACTTCTTAAACATACTAAACTGCAGGGTGCAGTATAAAGTTCACCTGATATGTCCCACTTCTACTTGTATGGCATTGTGTCTAGTTACGGATGCAATCCATCACATTCCTCAGACTTCACTGAACTTCCTAATTGCTTTCGTTACTTAACAAAGAAAGCAGTGCAATATACCAACTATCTGGTACAGTTCTTAAAAAATGGAGCAAATTTGTTATCTTCAATTCATAAATTTTTATGTAGAGTAACGCAAACTATTGTATGGTATTAATTTTCGTAATAGAAGTATACTTGGGCTTGGACTTCTCTAAAAAATAGTTGAAAATCTATTCACACATGCAAGGTTATGAGCAAACATACGAAAAACACAAACTGTGTACGATCTGAATTCTTAATAACATTTTGTAAAATAAGATTCACAACCGCAGACCAGCCCAAATGATAAAAAAAAAGTATTTTAAAGAAGATGAAACTATACGTATTTCTTCTTATTTGGACGGCAGACAAGTGAAACGTGTGTAATAATGAAGAGAAAAAACTCTTTTAGAATCCAGGAACCAACCGTGTAGCGTATTTTTGAAGTAAAGTTTTATCATCTGCCCCAGAATGGATCTGAAGCGGATGCAGCGCGTGCGTAGGCGCAGGAGAGGCGGATGGCAGCGGCGTGCACCACGGCGCTCTGCTCGCAGGAGCAAAACACGCGCCGCCAGCCACACGCAGCACCCAGCTCAGCTGCTGCCTCGACCGGAGCGAGCGGAGGAGAGAGGAATGAGGTGATGGCGGCGATTTAGAGCGTGATAAGTAGCCGCCTACTCGAGGCTTTACTGTTTGGCAAATCCACGATAGATATTCACACTCACTACAAAGACGCAATCATTTCTAAATATGGACCAAATTCTCGTGGTCTAACGTCAATGAAATTGGAAAGATACAAAAAATAATCAGTCATTTCTCTCACGAACCTACGATATGAGCCTACTACGGTGGATATACTTAACACATGTTTGATATCAGGGACGCTCAATGAATGCACGGTACGGTCCGCAAGGAATATTCAGTTACAATTTTATACATTATACTGGACCTATACAATTTACGATCCGCAATTATAACTAGGAATTTCCAACATTCTAGAGCACGAAACTTGAGGTTAATCCGAAATAACTTTATTGTTATTTAATTATAATAAAAGCAACAGAATTCGGTGCGGGTACTACTTCACTTTTGAACACCGTGAATATGAATTACGGATGCATTTTAATTGTTAATAACATAGGGCGGTCGACTACAGAATTACACTCCTTCCCGGTATTTACTTTATTATCGTGTCATCGATACATGCCTTATAGCATTTGGATTATCCTAATCATAGAAATGTGTTGCAGTTATCCAAAAAGAAGAGTACTCTCATGAGTATTATAGTAATTGAGGTTTTAGCACGACGAGATATCGCTGATGTAGTTGGAGACAAATCTGACGGAGGAATATAATTCAATAAGATTCAGATTCATTCATCTAAACAATACAATAACGACGAAGTCAAACGTTATGCCAAATGTCAAGGCACAATATCACTCGGGGTGTAAAACGCTACCCATGTGATCTCCAATTTTGCAGCACAACGCGTGGAGGAGGGAGCGGACGCAGACAGACGCATGCTCATAAGCCACTACCAACACTTCCTCAGCGATTACGAGTGTTAAGATCCAGAGGCCACTATCTGCAACGCCCAGCGAACGAGCAACGAGTTTTCTCTCGACGAAAGCTGAACATTTCAGGAACACTCTTTCGGTCGAGAGCGAAACGAAAGCAGCAGCTCAAGATGACAAAAGAATAACACTCAACAAAAACAGAACTTCAAGAACAGTCAACAAACCAACCTTCGCAACTTAAAAAAATTATCTCCACACAAGAAATGACGGTCGACATTACATTTCTGAACAACTTTTTCTGCTTTCTAACATTGCCGATCACACTGAACAGTCTCAAAAAAATTGAAATTGTTTCCAAAATCTTTAAGAAGTCATCTTTTACGTGAACAAAAATTATTCCAATGCACTGCTAACCTGAGGGTCCGATAGCATTGATCTTTGTAGAGGTGAGTCCATTAAAACATATCGACCAGCCGGCCGCCTTACGTCAGTTTCGGAGCGCGCTTTAGGCTGCGCACTGCACTGCAGACGACCCAAGGGGGGCAAGCGTCGTGTAAGTCACGAGGCTTGTCGGAGAGTCTGCAGAGACAGTGGCCAAATGCCAAATGCCGAATGCCGACGACCTACAGCTACACAACTTTGTTTTTGACGTCTCAGCCTCGACACGAAATACTTGAATAACCTTTAACTTTAACCCAATAGTCGAGTTAGAAACAAGACTTTTTAACTGTTGAAAAATATCAAGAATCTTTTCATAAACGCAAAAGGACTAACACGTTAAGGCGAATTAATACTTGCAATACAAATGTAAGAGCACAGGCTAATATAACTTCTCCAACGAATAAAATGAGCGGTCTGAAATTAAAAGCATTTCGCGAGCCACGAAATGTGTTATAGACCACGAAATGTTAAAAGCCCACATTAACTTTCAGTTTGTTTGAGAAAGCTAGATGATTACACACTCGCTATTGCAATCGTTAAAACTACATCAGAACTGCTTTTCACACGAGTTTTAGCGATTAACAAATTTGGACATATTCACAACACCAAATGCACAATGGCTTCTAGTTTCTATTATTATAAATTATTCTAAGTTCTCAGTTTTGGTTATTCACATCACGTACAACTTACTTTAACGGATTACTCCTAAACGTACTTTCCTAACAAATTACCGACACGTCATAAAAGTAGGTTTGTCATAAATGTGTCCACTCGTATAAGAAAACACATACTTACGAAGAATTCTATTTGCTTCTATTACCATACACTTAGTCTTCGATTATAGTTGTCTTCTGATAAAACACGAATACTTACATAGAAAATGTACTTCATAGAAACAGTGGACATAAACATGTATAGATATCAGTACTTCATTCACATCTATTTCTAAATCTCTACAAGATGTTTTTGAAAGAAATTTCTGAAGACAAAAGTTTTTGTACATGGCAGTCCCCATCACAACTTGGACTGCTCACTTGCACAAATCTCCTTGAAAGAAAGATTGCGAGAATGTAACACTGACTGCAAAACATATCCTTCAATATTCAACATAACATATTCAAGATAACAAAGATTGATATTATACACAGCATCCAGTCTGGAAGCCAATCGAGACAAAGTAAAAGAAAGTCACAATAATAACTAATAAATTATTAACAAACTGTGCTCCACTTGATAGAAAACATTTTATGTGCATTATTATAATGTTAGTGTGTAATTGTCGAAGCATCATCCACTGTTTATCTATTAAGAGGTACATTAACATACATGGAATTATTTATTTTACAAATCCGGTCCACGGTAAAAACGTTTTGGTATGAAGTATAATCGAACAAAATCAGTATAATAGAGCATTGACAATAATATAACAATATCCAACAACACGTAAACACTTTCACATTTTGTTATTTTCATTACGCCAAAATTAGATCGAAAGAGCATATTGTGTTTTTCTAGCCTCCCTAAACATCTCTCATATTTAGACGATCTTTAAGAACGAAAAGAAAGGGGGGGGGAGAGGACCAAACAACATCAATATACCTAATCTAACGGCATTTAAAACCAATCTGCCAGCGTCAGTCCTTGAGACATGTTTTACCGCTGTAGCATTCTTTACAAACAATACCATGGATGTAAGAAATTCGAAATATTCCAGAAACTTCTACGAACTTTCCGAACGCAATCCAATTTGCGATTGATTTCCGGAGGAATCGCTCGCTAACCCATGCCTTATGAGTGAGCTATCATACAACACCACACACACAGACGGATGCACGTAAAAACCAAGTTGTATGCCATCTTGTCGTAGTTGTTTAACCGTCCGTTGAAGGGCAGTGCTTCGACGTGAATCTCCCTAGTTTCGGGCGTGCAGCCAACAAAGCTTCTGCCCGATTGAACAAACAGAATACAAGAGTTTTTTTGTTTCAGTCTTGAGAAAATACTGTCATCCATTCTTTCAGATTAAACATCTTCCAATACCATCCTAAATTCCATTCGAAGATAAAGTAATCATATTCGGTCATGTAAACCCACGAAATATAGTGAGGAAATTCAATTTTTGGCAATTGCTTAGAAATTTTCACAATCATATTGTTCACATCATAATTCCAGTACTTTTAGTATAATGCTAAAAAATAGACGAGATTGTATGTTGGCATAATTTTACGCAATGTTTATGAAATCAGTAGTAGCAACCCAAAAGAATACAAGAAAAATGTTGAAAACTATTTTTATTCTAGAATCAGGAAATCTTTATAGTCACGAAATAATCTTGTCCACCACAATCGATCTAATTTTAGTTGCCAAACCTTTCAAATATTATTTCGGGACGTTTCAGAAAATAAATTACAAAAAACGATAATCTTAGAACAATTGCTTTACAGAATTTGACATGCTACGGAAATACTCCATCAAATTTAGAACGTTAACGCTGTACCTCTAATTACAATCTACCCTTCATTTTTTAAACAAACCCAGGTAAGGAAACATTCACACGACAATATTTTTGCACGATGTTCCCTCAAACAATAAAGCAAGAGTAGAATGAAAATAAATAGTGAGTGAAAAACTATAACTAGCGAAATATCAACACAAAGGCCAATAGCGGATTTCCTCCTAATTTAGTTTACTGCGCGCGAAATGTATTACTTTTTTATGTTACTTTTATTTATATTTTTTAACTTAGTTACTGTGTAATACTTTCATCTAGTAATTATTATGCATTTGTTACTTTTCAGAATACAATAAGAAATAGTAACTACAATGAGAAAAAGAAAATTATTAAATAACTACAATTTCGGTAACACGACTCATGGATATCACATAAAAACGATAAATACGAACTGTCAGTTAGGACAAGTCAATTCGAAGACTACTACAGTATTTTTTATGGTAGAACAAGTAATTACATGAAATACTGAACGCTCGCAATAGTTGAGAACAGACATTGCAGATGGCCCTTCTTATCACGGATATAAAATAATAGGTGCAGAGCAACACGTATTAGCTTTTTTCAAAATGTAAGCATCGTTCAACTAATATTTGTGCAAGAAAAGTGATCGTGGGTGTACTAAATTCAGCTTAATTCTAATTCCTCAGCTTTCTACTTCCCATTACACTATTATCTGTAAGTGTATTGTATACATTTCGTCCCGAAAATCTTTAATACAACACCTATTTGCTAAAAAAAACAACGACACTTTATATTTTAATGAAAATGTTCTACGAAAACATCTCACACACCTGTTTTTCTTCAAGGTCTTCCTCATTGAGATCCACTTCTCCGATTTCATAGGGTTCCGTGTCTACTTCTACTATCACCCACATAGCGACAAAAAACTACTTTCAACTTGATACAACAAACGCCGGCAGAGGAAACAAGTCCAATATACGAATAAGACACGGGAAAAGTTCTTCCAAACTAGTTATTGATAACTTGCAAGATTAAGAAAATGTCACAAAAATGATACAACTGATACACACGAATTATTGTAACTGCGTCTACTATTTTTCACCCACACTTTACAAATAATTTCCGCAAGCTATCTTTGTCAATTGCTGAGCGAAACTGCTAAGATGATAAAACAAGAGAATTGCAGCAAACGACTGGCTGCTTCTAGACTAGTCGCTCCTCTGGCAGACTGACCAAAGACAAAGATAAACCCTGACAACACACCTCTAGAGAAGCTCCTACCCCAGGACGAAACGCGTCAGCGGAGCCAGAGCGCGTTTAACCGCAGAATTTGACCTAAACAATTCGCCAAGGGATTACACTTGAATAATCAAACCCTTTATTGCATAAATCATGAAATAAAATCGCAAATGTTTCATAATTAGTTACATTTTGATCATCCAAAAGTGAAAAAAATGTTAAATTTTAACGTACAGTAACAGATAATAGTGTTTTAAAATTAAAATAATCAAATACACCAGCATAAGGAAATTTAGTTTACTTCAAATGAAAATAAGTAGGGAATTCCTGAGAAAAACAATTTGGAGACTAACCTTTGGAGTTCTAATAAAAACAATTTTATTTTGCGGTTTGAAATCAGATTTATCTGACCCATAATAATACATATCAATTCTATTGGGTAATTATTGTTTTATAGTAAATCGATCGTTAAAAAATCCAAATTAAACAATAAAAATGCATAACTTAACAGCGATGATGGTACAACACGAGTCTCCAAGGACTCGGGAATGTCAATGACATTGAATGAATTTATTTAAAATGTACAGCGCTGAATACTAATTCTATTCGTACATTTGGACGTATATGTAATACTATGTTTAACTACACTAATATTCATTCTTACTTGCAGGTGATTGATTTACCACCCAAAAGAACAATTCTAAGCCCGCCTACTAGAATTGTTCTCTTGCTTGAGAATCCCGCACATGTTTTCCAGTTAAATAGTTGACTCCGAATAGACCTGTTCCTCGCGTAACAGAGGCGACTTTCTGGACGTTAAGATCCCTGTCTTCCCCGAGCTGTCTTATGTCTGCCCAACTGAACTGCTATGGCTTCCAAAACAAGTTTTATTTGTTCATATCTTTCTTCCTCATTGACAGACTTGCAAACTTCGCATCGAAAGTGTCTTTCTTCGTATTTCTCTCTTTTCCCATTTGTCAAGCCCAAAGACGAAGATGACTTCCCCAACCTCCACAAATACTTCATTACCTCCACAGAGCTTTATCTCAAAACCTTCAGAAACAAACGATTTGTGATAAAACAATCTTAGATGGGTAATATTCTAGAAATAGAAAACTGCCATATGGTCTTAGTTTTTCCTCTATAGTAAAATTACCCATACGCGATTCATTCTGTGAAAAGTCTTCAGAAATATTTTTAAAAGAAACATGTTTCATACATCTATTTTTTTGTGGGGCATACATCTATCAAAATAAATAAAAACCACCCATTCCACAAAAACCCGCAATCGTTTAACTCACCGACAAGTCGCAAACGGACACAGGGCTCATGTCGCACGCAGCAGCTCTCCTTCGGAACGCACGTCGCCGCCATACGTATCGCCACACGCGCACTCTGGTCATGCGCATCATGGCATGAGGAGCCATTAGTGACACAATGAGGCTTGGATTCCTTTACGTACTAACCACACCAACACGATAGAAATTCGGAGCGAATCTTGTTTCGGAGTACTGTGCTACCTCGTAAAGGGTTTCCCATCATCCGTTTGTTTCCAGTGAAAGAGATTCGACCTTGTCTCGTGAAAGATTATGTTCACAAGGAAAATAGGTTCAACACACGGAATACGGAAAACAAACTCCAAAATAAATCTTGAAAGGTTGAAGGCACTAAGGTATTCTTTTATAATACGATTTTTACAAAATCTGTATTTGGAATAAGATGTAATTTCTTTTCACCACGAGTAATGGATATAACTCGCCAGAAGACATGTCATGAAGAATCTCAGATCTTTGCGCCGAGCATTCAAGACTTTAACTGTAAGTTCTAAATAACACGTGAGCCGAAGGTTCCGTTGCAATCACTTGCAGTCGTGTGTGGAAACGAGGAGATGGTTGCTTCCAGTCCAGAGTGGCTGTCGCAGCGACCAATGGCGTCAGCCACGCGTGCCACGGACAAGCACAGTCGCTCACTCGCTCGCGCTTTCCTCTTGACGCGAGCGCCGTCGCCACGATGGAAGGGGAGAGGGGGCACAATAAGACACGAAACGAGCGATAGAGGGATGGTGGTGGACGTACTTTCTCGGGCACGCCGAGGGAACCGTGTCGCGACGATGACTACGGAGGCAGAGGAAGGAGAGAAGAAAGTTCGAAGGAGAAATCGAGAGAAATATTCGGAAATGGATGCATATGGTCTCGCGCTCAACATTACTCAATATTACGAGAATGATAAATACCACATGGTCCTTCGTCCGCTTTCAAATACGTTTGCTATGGAATGAGCTCATTGTTAGATGTAAGATTTTATTTATGTAGCGAGGTTTAGGCCATCAGACTTGCTCTTCCACCCAACCACATGTTATGGGCTAAGGAATTCGGAAGGAGAGAGATTGGGTTGACGGGGAGTGCAAGGTACCGAACCGACATTGGGTCTGGAGTAGGTGAGGGAAACGCAGTCGTACAGATTTAAATTTCTAAAAATTGATTTTACTTCGAAGAATTATCTATCGTCAATGTCGATCTTACCTACCTTACTTACGGATTCAAGACGCTATCACTGCGCCACGGATGTTGGTAGATAATACGATTCCAAGTATAATAAATTTTAAACATGCGTTCTCGAACAACTTCATTATAAAACATTTATAACAAAAAAAAATGGTAAGAATACAGAAGGGTTTAAGAAAACATCTTTACGTTTTTATATCTCATTACAAAATTACTAATAATTGGTTTGAAAACAAAGACATTCTTTAATTGCATCGCGCTGACCTCTCATTGTCGATTAAGTAAAATGCCCAAACCAATAGAAATGGCAAGAAAACTTTCATTATTGCGGTACACGAATTATAACACTTCATCTTAAGAAAAAGAGAATTGTGAAATCTGTATCTGTTCTTAAAGCATTGAGACGAATTCCTTTTGCCGACATCGAAATTCATGATACCAGGTAAATTACAGATCGGAATTATCATATACATGGAAAATAAACGTACACTTTCGTCTATGAGTTATCGGATGTTCGCTCGCTACGACAACGTACGTACTCTCATTCTTGCATAGTTTGACAGTCGAAATACAATCATCTAAAATACGCTGGGGAAGCAAAAAATATTAATAATCAGACCACTTTACACTATGTTCGAGCAACATAGCCGGTGGCAAGGAGAGTGGATTGGAATCAGAAGTTGATTGCCCCCTGAAGCATTTTACTTTCGTCGCTCTCACTTTCCGCGGCCTTGCAATATGGACAGATTCAGTATTCATGATCAGAAGAATAGGTTACGCTCAGCGATCTGGAAAGCGACAGGCGGTTCCCGCGGAGACGAGCACCGACGATCTCCCGCCGCGAAATTACCTTACATTCTAAAACGACGTAAAAAAAATGCAACATGTTTTGCGGTGCAAGAACTGTGTTTTCTCTTCGAAACAGTAATTAACGACATTCCAACAAGAGAATTGATCTCAGTCCATAAAGAAACTAAATATTCATGCAGTAACAAATGCAAAATTTTTGAATTATAAAACATTACAGTACGCGTTTCGAATTTGACTTTCTACTCCAATTAAATACGTTTTGGAACACTGCAATATCAGTAATACGATTCGCTTAAACCGTTACGAATACTTTACTTTACTTGTGATCGTACTAGTTTTCAAATGAGTCAATATATCCTCACCAAAAGAAATAATCAGACTAATCACAAATATTTATTACGTTAAATTCATCGTTGGCACAAATATGACTACTTAAAAATTTGTTTGAATGATCAACGTTAATATTCGACACACAACGGGCCCCGAAGGGGTTCACGTATTAGCGGTGAGTTGTTATATTACTACTACATAATGCTTCATGGGATGTCGAAGTGGTTTTATGTTCTTTATTTTGTTGTATGATGTCTTGCGATGGTTGCAGACAGCTGCGATGAAGACCTAATAAAAGTCGAGACGTCGATTATTTCATGGAAGTTGTATACGACCAAATATCAAGAATACCTATCCCTATTATACAAATCATTCATTGGAGTGTCGTAATGTGAAAGTCACGTGAAAATGCCGAGCAGGGAATCGAACGAGGCGCTCTGGTACTGTACCCAAGCCCATTGCACCACTCTTAAGATAGAACTTCTCAACCACGTGACACTTCAAAAACAAAATCAAAAAAATGTATGAAGAAAATGAAATAGATGAATCATTCAAAGGTGACAGAGTTATTGTTTACAATGAGAGGATTGCTCATCTTTCTGTGGTAATAGATATTCGCTGCACAGAGACGACGAATTCATCTAATATGCCTCACACTAGATGACGCAGTGGAAATTTCTTCTAGTGACTGCTGAAGTAGGGTTTTTCCTACGCTAAACGGAAAAATTAAGCAAGTAAATTTATTAATGTTTGGTAAGCGGTTACGATTATGTACTAAATGATCTTCTAAAATCTCAATGCAAGTGACATAAAATGTAAACTAAGCATTTCTAAATACTCAACTTTACAAAATCACTTCTATCACAACTCACATCTAGCACTTTTAATTTTCAAAACTATAATTATACCGCTATTTTTGGCAGTACACTTATAATTATTATCACTACAGGAAAATACTATTCGTGTAACCGGGACACATTCCGAAATAATTTTAGAATAGTAGTAGTTTCTACTATTCTTGAGTCATAACTTAACGAAGAGAAGGAAGCTGTCCAGAGAATAAAAATATTACGAAATTTAAGAAGGTTCCACGAATGTAGATTGATTCCTGAGTAATCGAGAGAAAGTTTTTGCATACACACATATCCTTATCTATAGTTTGTATAACAATTTCAACAACTAATGGGGATCAACTAAATGGTTTAAATCCTTTTATATTCATTTCACAATTTACAGTAAAGAAAACTTACATCAGTATTCTGCAGAAAATCAAAAGTGATGAACTCTCAAAGTGAATCATTAGCCTAGTATCCAGTACCCAGGTTTCTGAAGATTCAAAATTCAAATTCCTTTTATCATTCGACATTCGATTTCCAATAGACTCGAACAAACCTTGACAGACAACTGCCTAACGCGCATGTCAGAAAGAAGCCTTGAATATTCGACATTCTATTCACGGACTTTCAAATGAATGGGACACAGCCAAATCTCGATCCTTTGTGTACGCATCTTCGATATCACAAACTTGCAATGCATTTTTGAATAACATTCTTAATTCTTTTTATTAGAATTGTATACATTCCATGGCTAACTTACATTGAAGCAAAATCAGAAGGAAGTGATTTACTTCTTTGTTTCCGATTCTCAACAAAGAAATGCACAAAAGAGTGATTCACTTTTGACACTTGACAAGATGGGCAATACTTAATGCCTGAATCGTAAACAACAACAACAACAACCATACCGAATGTAATCCAATTAGATATTATAATAAGAATAGTCCAAACAATGTCTAAATTGTTTTTTTAAATTAAGACAAAGCTTTCTACTACACATTCTGAATAAACGCTAAAAAGTAAATAATAATCTGAAACATACTTTTCTGAAAGAACACAGTAATTATTGTTCATTTTATGATAATAATAATAAATAATTTATTTCAAGTGAGCAATACTCGGTATCAGAAAAGAGACCTCACGATATTATCAATAATAAAAATATGTCCCTTGGCTCAGTTAGTGAAGAAATTTCTAACGATTTATGTCATTCCCCAAAATGTGGTGACTGCCAATAGAAGCATGTGAGATGTATCGAAATTTCTACCACCAGCAGATTTTTCGCTCCAATACGTGAGCAGTGGCGCAATACGAGACGAGGATAGTGTTGGCTCTTTTCCGTGCCAGAACCAACACATGTTCGTTCGGATTTGTCCCCATTCTGCAGTTCGCATAGTGTGTGGCTTTCTTGAAGCCAAGCTGATGCAGTGAGGAGAGATCGTTACGTCTCCCACATACACCGCGAAACATACTTTCTTTTCAAAACAGCGGTAACATTGCCTGAAAATAATTCTACAACCTATTACACGAAAACACACACATACATAGAATAGTTTTTTTGTGGGGGCTTTAGGGCTCGTCAACATCAAGGTCATTAGAGCCCTCATAGAATAGTACTACATACATTTTTTGTCCTTTTTTTTATACTTGTGAGTATTACGGAACATTCAGTGGATGTCATTAAATATTTCTATCCTATATGCTAGCTTTTCTCAGTTGTACGTCGGAGTTTTTATGTTAATTCAGCTAACCACACCAAGTATTTTCTCCACATACTTATCTTAGGGTAATTTCTACGCAATACAGAGTTCGAAGAAACTAGTGCAACTGGAAATAGAGGTAAACTGTTTTTTACACGATTCGTCCTCAATCACTGATGCTACGACTGTACCAATCTATCACGCACGCGCGCATACATGCACACACAATCTCGCAACGCAACTCAGTCAATTAATACCGATAATGAAGTGCTTTTAATATATCTAAATATGGTTGATATTTGGTTAAAATACAAATACTCAATGCACCGCTAAAGACATGAAAAACATTGATCTACAGAAAGGTTTCATAGAAAACTAATACAAACATCCTATTTTGTAGGATTAAGAGAGAAAAATCGGAAGAATAAAACGAGGAAGGCGTGGATGCCAACATGCGCAGCGAGGCATGCAGTGCGTTTGCAGTTCTATCGACTGTCTACAACCGCGTTTATACAAAAACTGGTAACCGGAAGTAGAGCCTGTACACATCGGAACGCGCGATCGAGCGACTGATCGAACATCGTGCTCTCTCTTGCAAGCGACTGATCGAACATCACGAGTAGCAAATTACAATACAGAGAAGTAAAAGATTATTTAGTAATTACATTTGGATGACAAGGAAGAGCAAGTTTTACATTTCAATTTTTAATAGTGTTATATAAATGGAAGGAATAGCGAAAATCGAAGAGGATCTATTGGATATTGAAAGCTCTTTCACCAAGTCTGTTGTCACCTATTAAGAGGTCAAGCCTTGGAAGACTTCAATCAAAAGTTTTTATTTTAGCACCACTCAGGTTGGTGAGCTGAGCTATCTCTCTTTCTTTGAATCACCATGTTACGCTGACGAAATGCGATCACTCTAGTGAAACAACAAACCCGATCGTTAAATATTATATTCTTTCGGTAAATGAGGTGTATTAATGATTTATTCTTTGATTTTACCATGACAGACGTCTTTCAAATACATACAGTAATTATTTGGGGCGCAAAATCGTTCTAGCATTATCTTTATAGAAATTTTTTTTGTCGAGTCGGACATTTTTGAAATACAAATCGGTAAGCTGGTAAACAGACTTAAAAACACAAAATCATCGAGTTCTCTGCAGTCAACAGAAAACTAAACGATAAAAAAAGGCGTTCGTCAAAAATCCCGGTGATTTTGAACGATTTTGGCGAAAAGTTTCTTGTCGTTTCCACGATTAACATTTTTTCAAAAGACATTCATTTATATAAATAAACTATTAAAATGATCCAACAATAAGTAATAAATTAGATATTATTAAAATTCATTCCTATAGCAAAATACCTTTTAGATGTACGAATATATACAGGATGATTCAGAATTACTATTACACAGTTATAGGTGTTGTAGAGGGGACTCAGAACAACAATATTCGGTAGTAAACTCATGTCCGGAAATGCGACACTCGGAAGATAAACGACTTTGAACGACGGAAGGCAATACACATTGACAGAGGACGGTGTCTCATGTCACGTGTCATCAGAGAACAATCCAATGAATTGTTGCGCACGTACATCAGTTGCCACTGAGCGACCGAGAAAGTCGGTGCATTACAAAATGGCGGAATACACCGACATGTTGCTCATCTACGGTGAAAGTGGACGAAATGGTTGATTAGCACAACGCTTGTATCATGAACGATATCCGGGTCGTGCCAGTCCATCACATGCCATTTTTGCAAGATTGGAACAACGACTCCGATAAACCGGTACCTTCAAGGCTAATAGAACCGATTGTGGTCATGACCGGACATACCGCACTATTGACGTGGAAGAGGAAGTCCTCCAACTGGTCGACCAGAACTGTCTACGAGTACCTGCAATATCGCAGGTGCCGTGGATGTATCCCAGAGCAGCGTCTGGCGAGTTCTCCAGGAACAGCAACTTCAGTCATACCACCTCCAGAGGGTGCAGGCATTGGGTCCAGTTGATTTTGCGCACGTGCCGATTACAGCGCATGGTTTCTACACCGTTGTGTCGACGTTCCAGACTTTCCTCTGATCATTCTTTTCATAGATGAAGAGCATTTCACAAAAGGTCTGCTCAACCGTCGTAACAGTCACATTTGGGATGAGACAAACCCCCATGCCACACATACCCATCCATTTCAGCATCGATTCGATAGTAATGTGTGGTCTGATATTAAACATGACCATTTGATTGACCAGTGTATTCTACCGCCCCTTCTAACGGGTCACAGCTACTTGACCTTCCTGAAAGACGTACTGGTGCAGCATTTGGAGGATGTGCCACTGCATATCCGTCGGACGATGTGGTTCCAGCATGATGGCACACCAGCCCACTTTTCACGCGACGTCCGTCAGTATCTTCACAAAACATTTGGGGACAGGTGGATAGGCCGCGGTGGCCCGATTCGTTGGCCACCACAATCGTCCGATTTAACACCTCTGGACTTTTTCCTGTGGGGCAACATGAAGAGTATTGCTTACGATACCCCTGTGGAGTCACAGGACGATCTCCCTGCCCGTGTAATGGCTGCAGCGGAGGCCATTCAGGACACTCCAGGACTTTTGGACCGAGTGTATGTAAATATTGTTCGCAGGTACACTTTGTGCAACGAAACTCGTGGTCGCCACTTCGAGCACATGTTGTAGTTCACGAAGGTACGAGTTGGTTGATGTACGTGCAGCGCGTATCCCTTGATGTTATTTCAAAGTCGTTGATCTCCCAAACGGCGCATTTCCCGACATGGGTTTATNATATATATATTTCCAGTGATTATGCAAGACACTTTACTTCGACCCCTCCAAACGGAACGTTTGAAGACACGAAGATTTGAAAGATGTTTAATGAGATCTCATACATCGAAGGCTGATCACCTTTCAGCAAATGTCTGTAACACCTCAACACCTTAGTTTTACTGTTTAAATTGCAAATGGAAAACTGATCGATGTATTCAAGAGTTCATTGACGTTCCATAATTACTTAATAATACTTCTAGGTATTCTATTCTATGCCAATGAAAATAGAAAGTAATAGACGTAAAAGCGAGATTTATTCAAGAAGCAATAATTCGTAACAGAACTTTTTAATGGCTTATGTGAGATTTATATTATTTTGTCACCTTGGCATACAGGTCCATAGGGTTTGGACACTGAAAAATTGACTGTCGGTGACACGGAAAATTTTATCTTTACTGGCGTCTCGTAGCGTAAAAACCGAACTTAAATTGGGCAATACATTGATTTTCCTCTTGGGAAATTTTGTGGAGTGTAAGACGTAAAGTGTTAGATTACGAAAAGGAATTCTTATAGTTTAAGAAAGTATATTTTTTTCATTATATTCTTAAATGTACGAGAGGCCATGACTATGCGTTAATTCCGTCCTTCCAAGCGGACTAAACAAACTTCGAGGTCGAAACATGTGGCAGTGGGCCAGCAACGAGTGAATCAATCACTAAACATCTTGTAAACATGTAGTCACCCACCGCACAGCTTGCCACGCATGGCTGAGAGACGCCGCCAACTGCATTGCAATCCTCCTGTTTTCTTCCCCCAAGAATGAAAACGCCGTAACAGTGAAAGTTCACTTGTTTGGCGATATCCACTGGCCATTACAATTGAATGTGATTGCAGAAACTACGTCGGGCAAAATATTTAAGCAGTTACATTTCAAAGAAATTACTTCCGAATCTTGATCGAGAAATCCGGGATAAGGTATAAAGAAATGTAACCTTGGTAAAAGAAAATTGAAAAATATTCACAAAATCACCGGAAAAATAGTCTGCCATGTTGATAAAAACGAATTAAACATATTTTGCTAAAAGCGATTCGATCTACAGATATTGTAATCACCAGATCAGGATGAGGAGTGGAAGTAATTTTTTACATACACCCTAAAATTCCAAACTGAAATTGAACTCTGTGCGAACGATTGAAATATGAAAATTCACAATGATTGTAATAAACGTAAGCCAGAAAACTTGAGATAGAAACTTTTCTAGACTGATGGAAAATTTGCATGTAGTAATCAAATCGTCCATCTCTGTATATCTTCAACAAATCAATTACTTATTACAAATATTCCTGACCTTATTTTCCCCAACATCTTACCAAGATTCATAAAGCATTGTCCCATTATTGTGCTGAAATAAGTCTAGAAGTAATAATAAATAATTATCAGTTTCGTCCTAGCTTTGCCCCAATTCGTTTGAAGGTATACCAATAAATTTCTTCCAGTTTACATACAACACATTATAAAGAAATCTTTTGATGGTTCCGCTTTTTAATATTAATTGATTTATGAATTGTAGCCAAGAAAATATACAGCGAGAAATATTGTATCATTGCCTCTCACAATAGATAATCTCATGCGTAAATCGACTGATCAACGTGAATCGACAAGTGATTTTTATTACATTCCAGATGACGCACAGTTTCCCAATCAAATGATATAAATGTTTTGCAACTTCTGCACGAATAAACATTGAAGTGTAACAATTTAATATATTTTTTGTTTCTATAATTGCGAGGTGCTTAGTGAAGAATCTATACAACAAGTAGTACTTCAAAAATTGAAGATTTGTGTAACGAAGCAAGAAAATAATTCTTAAAAATCATCAAAGGTTTGCTATACAACTAGTATTTAGCAAATATGATAAGAATCTTTAATATTTAAGTCAACACACATTACATTTCACAAAACATGTTTTTACGCGCATTAACATGACAAATGATATTTATTGATTTGTATTCAAATGCGCATTACTGTAACCACT
Source organism: Laupala kohalensis (assembly GCA_002313205.1). Taxonomy (NCBI): domain Eukaryota; kingdom Metazoa; phylum Arthropoda; class Insecta; order Orthoptera; family Trigonidiidae; genus Laupala; species Laupala kohalensis. Next base: position 163,369 of record NNCF01126402.1, on the reverse strand, counting down.
GTCTAGTGTTTTCTGCGGTTAGTTGTGAATACCGAGAGCTTTAACGCTCATACTGATTAACAAGGCGGGTCTAATTTCCATAAGACGTGTAGCTGCTAGCAGAGAATTCCAAGGGTCTCAATTTTGATCTGACTTGCCTAGTTTCTTCACACTCACTTATTTGTTGGGACTGGAAAATATTTCATACGAGTCAAAAGTATTCACGCGAAGCATTTCATAATATCTACTATCAAATATAATACAAAAAGTAGATTTAGGTTACTTTCCCCGTACAACCTGAGGAACATTCAATATTTGTGAAAAGCGAAGTAGAATCTTAACTCGTGTGTCAAAATAGCAAACAAGCGCAGCTAAATTCGCACAGACAAAAAAGCAATAAACCTAAGAAGAAAAAGGGATTGAACAATAGAATGGGGAAACCACGAAACGCTGAATTTCTAGCGCGGGAAAAATTCCAGAAGCAGAAAACAATATGTGAGAACCACCGCAGAGCAATTATCGTTAAGTATTTAAAACTATGAGCTAGCTGGAAACTGGAACGAACAGGAAAATGCTTCGTATAACATGAAAGGTTACTTCGAGTTAAGATAGGTGAAACGCCATAGAAATGCTCTTTCATGTTTTTAAGATTAATAACTCAAGATTTGCCATACTTTCTGAACGTATATTATATATATCCACGTTCTAAGATTTTCCTAAGGACATTCATAGAAAGAGATTTACGAAATTTACAGATAAGAGATTTACTCGTTATTCACGATTAAAAATTAATTACTGCAAACAAATTGCTTTAAATAAGAAATACTACAAAATATAGATAATTCTCCCATTTGTAATTTTATTGGTTTACTGTAAGTTTCAATCTCATTAACTCATTCAAAGGGTATTTATAATTAGTATTACAACAATTTTTAAATTGTGGACTTCTAGAGGCAATATTGTTCTTTTCATAAATTTTTGTAATTATATTATTCATCAGAACAAAGAAGTACATTCTTTAATGAAAATATTATTTGTTCGTCACTAACCATCATTTTAATTTCGGTAATACAGGATGAATTCAAATACGTTTTCGAAGAATTTCAAATCTAATTAATCATGCAGCTTCACATGAATAATAGAATCAAATTATACAGGTATCATTACCATCCACCGGTGTCGTTACGCGAACTGAAGTGAAACAAAGCCAACTCCAACGTACCTGGAAAAGAAGAAAAAATATTTATTTCACGTACACCTACATGGACAATAAATTATTATTCTAATTTTAGATATTGAATGACGTATTGTAAAGTAGCAATATAATGGGTATCAAATGTCACCTATCGATGATACAAAAGATAAAACAGATAAAGTACGCAATCATTCAGGGGTATCCAAATTACGGGAACTTGAGGACCAATGAACACATGTTATCAGAAATCAAACAAATGTATCATTATTACTACTATATAAACAATATAGTTTATTAAAATTATTATAGTAAACTTTAGTTCTGAACATTGCATTAAAACATTGTATCCACGATTATAACTTTTTCGTTCTTCATTTATGTTGCAAGCTTTGAAACGGATAGGACACGAAGACCACGGGTCATATTTTGGAGATCATGATATAAATCGATCACTGTTTGATCTCATCGTAATATTTCCAAATTCTTCCCAAATAAGATATTCGAATAAAGAAAAGTAATTCCAAAATCTACAATCGAATGGTTAAAAAATATTACTACTTTTCCAACGAACATGAGGATACTAATGCAAACAAGAAAGCGGTAATCTCGCGATTTCCTTTACTTGCCAAGTTTCCGAATAACGTTAGATACGAGCAATGAAAGATGAATTAAAAATCTAGGGCGAATTTACAAAACAGCAAAAATAATAAAATATATTAAGAATAAATTATAATAATAAATCAATCAAAACACAGTTTAATGGAAAAGAAACTGGGTAACCTTGAAATATTTGTGTATCAACAGTAAAAGGCAAGCAGAAAACGCGGTAATCTTTTTTTTTTTTTGGCTTTAGGGCTCGTCAACATCTAATGCCCTTGCAGGTGGGGGAAAATGCAGTTTCGCACCATAGGGAAGAAGCGTAGTGACTCTTCCTCGTGTGTGGGACTCGCCGAATATCTCGACCATATTCATTAAAAATCTTCCTGAATTCAACAAATATCTAAATACAAAGACAAGAGGAAAGAAAAGGAAACAGTTTCGCAATACATTATATCGAAAATGAAATAAATTCTGAAAATTATAATTTTCAAACTACGAAAAGGAAAAATAAAATAAAAGAAGAAAGGGAAGAGGAAAGAACAATACAATTTAAACCCTCCCGAGAACTTGTGAAACGAGCCCCTATCTACTTATAAAATTCAATAGTTTCTTAACATCATCCGTTTCATTTCCGATAATTGTTGGTAAATCTGCAGCAAGACCAATTTGTCTCCATATACTCGTGTATATTCTGCAATCAGTTAGTAGGTGACGCACTGTTAGAGAACAGCTACACTCCTCACAAACGGGTTCATCATCAAGTAGCAAGAGATACCGATGAGTGAGAGGACAATGTCCTATGTCCTGCGACCTATGCAGAGGCAGGTTAGCAAGACCTCGCGTCTGGCTGACCTATAATAACTGCTCCATGACTTAACAGAGGATTTTATTAGAGAATATTGCGATTTTCATATGCTTTGATATTATTAACAACTGCAGAAATTTTTCCAGTTCTTCGTCATCCGTGGAGCAATGCCGCATCGACAGGAAACACCGTTCCTCGTCGTCGTTGTGTCAGTGTTTGCGGTTAAATAGACGTCACAACATCCTTTGGGGAACTCAGCGTTGTGAAATAGACAGAAGGTCTTCTAGAGAAAATACGTGAAACCGTATTTCAATCCATACACACACTGCAGAATTGGAATGTAGTATCATTCCTTTTATTCATGCATCTTCGACTTCGTTAAATTGGAAGGATGAACATGTAGCAGTTCTATCGATATTAACACCTGTTACCTTATACGTAATATTATCGTCTTTACAAGATTTTTTAATTTATTTACATTTTGTAAAATATATAAACATTTATTACATATTTCTGTTAATGACAACTAGCCGTTTGAAGACGTCCATATATTAAGCAATAGTTTCTTAACATCCTTCCTCCCATCATGCAACTGTAACGATACCTCTTACTACCCCGCCTTTTTTTCACGCATTGAAAAGTGTTATATTGAAAAACCCATTAATTGTTCATTTATATGTTGGAATTAAGAACGTTTACGAACAAAAAACTGGGGTGATAAGTTCGTGTGAGGTAGCAATACTTCGAAAAATCTCATTCAACTCCAATTAACCCTTTTAGAACCGCAACCTCGAAAAATCCTTTCTTAATGAATGAGATTCTACAGTACGAAAGCAACATCTCAAAATTTGGTGTTCCCAACTTCAGTAGTTTCCTCTCTTGTTTTTGAATCATTAAGGGCAATAACGTAGAAGTATACACAAACGTTGAGTCTACGAAATGTTTGATGTATGACGATGTAACATACCCTATTATCTCTGAGATTCGAACCACTAAAGGTTTTTATTAACATTAGGTCATTAATTTAAACGTCAAGTTTCTGAATAACTAGTAAGTTCGCTTTTTGTAAGGATTACATTTCCAGAAATTTTACTGATATGCGTTCCAAAATTTTGCTCGCAGTTACTAAATTTTCGCGCTGTCGTCTCTGGAACCACGCGAAAGTTTCTCTTCAATCATAGTTAACTGTTTTTTCTGCACTAACCCACATACATTTGAGTGATGTCTCGTGCTTTTTTTTTGGGGGGGGGGCTTTAGGGCTCAGCAACATTGAGGTCATTAGAGCCCGTGCAAGTAGGGAAAAATGCAGTTTCGCACCATAGAGAAGAGTCGTAGTGACTCTTCCCCGTGTGTGGGACTCACCGAATATCTCGACCATACCCACTAAAAAACCCTCCTGAAATCAACAAATATCTATATAGAAAGATGAAAGAAAAGAAAACAGTTGCCCAATACATTATATCACGAAAAAGGAAAACAATTTTTTAAATATTATATTTTCAAATTACAGAAACGAACGATGAAAACAAAGAAGACAGTAAAGATGAAAAGGGAATTGAAATTTTAATGTCCTGTGCTGTTTGTTGGAGCACGTCAGGGACGTATGTATAGGAATCGATTTAGCCATCGACCTAGGATAAGAAGATAAGCACCTAACCGTATTTCTGAAATCCGCTTTCGTTGCCGCATGACCTTCGCGCGTGCGGGTGGTTGCCAGGTTCCTGAGCTGAGAAGGACTTGTTATTGTTCCCTGCACCGAGGACCGGAAGCGTGGGCGCGCCACTCGCGGCGCCGCCCCAGCGCATGACGAAATTTCCAACACTGACTGAAAGACAGTTGTCTGCTTGAATTTTTCTCTCTTTTTGTCTTCGTATACATAAATGTACCTTGGTGAATAGTACATTCATAAATTAACCATTATCTTCGGTGAAATTTTGTGAAACAATATAGTGAAAATTTCGGTGCGTTGCTTTTACGAATGTTAATATGACGAGCCGTTTGTAAAGTACTTTTCTGTGACTATTTTTAGTGATTTACAACTAAAGTATTGCACATGTTCTTTCCTTTTTATTCTGATTGCATTACAAAATTTAATTTAAATTATAGGCCGGTATGAATTAAGATCAGTTAGTGTAAATCTAGTAGAAATGTTTGCTCAGTTTTTGGAAACACTTTGATACGTACAGCTACTTATATATTCCCTGATATTCAATTCAATGATTGCAAGTGGCGAATCACTTTCATTACCTCATTGCCACGCCCTTGACTCCCATCACTGCGTGAGTCAATTTTTCGTTAAGTCCAATCTGATCAACTCGAACAATACAGCGAGGCTCTTGCCTTCCATTAACATTCACATAAGTGGCCTATGTGGGTCACATTTGCACACAGTTAAGTCACGATTGCCGGACGGAGTCACATATCTTGTCAATGCATTTTCATGTTGAACAAAGATTTCTAAACAAAATCACTCATTCCCTAAGTATGGCTACATTCCACTGCGAGTCCCCGCATTTCAGCCTTCTAACCATATAATTTTCTTAAATATTTTCATGAATATTAAACGATTTATTATGAGATCATTCTTTGAATGTCGATTTCGCAAATTATGATTGCGTCAAGTTTGAATGTACTTGCCACACATCAATTCTACGTGTATAATATTGTCACATTCGAGGTCATTTGGTTTGTAGCCGGTGTTAATAAATTTTATTCCGGTTTGTCAGTTTACTCGTCTAGAAAAATAATCGTGAAATAACACGAAACGTATGAAAGAATTTGACTGGCGAGCTTTTTATTGGTTGGCTGGAAGGAGGGGTGTCGAACATTCATTCATAGGAATAAAGTTCGTGTCATTGAAAGCAAGCAAAATTAAAATATTTATAGTCTGAATAATTTAACATTGCATATTATTGATATTTCATTTGCTTCGCACATCAGTTTTTGTTATGATACTCTCTTCTCTTCTTTATAGTTTTGTATGGACAAAGAATTGCATGTTTACTACGAAAACCGTGAAGGTACCTTAATTTTTGAGAAAAGATATTCGAAAAACTACATTTCACCCCGTTAAAATCGGAATTATGAAACCTCTTTCTTAGTGAGCCTCTATAATACGATAGCAGCATCCCGTCGAAAGTAGTTTACATCTCTATTTTTGTAAATCTGCGGTAATGAGTCAGTCACCGAAGAAAACTCAGTTTATATTGTTTGATTGTCGCTGGATTTAGCTCAAAAACGCATTACGAAACACAGCTGCTCTTTATAGACTGCGGGTGAATTCTCTATTCACGGAAATTCTTGGCCAAGTAAACAAATTTGTGCGATTGTTATATCGGTCACACCGCATCACATTCGAGCACAAACAACTTCATTAGCATTATTATACCACATAAGTCACCGGTGAAATGTAAAGTTGCGTTTTATTGAACCACCAGTAATTAGACGTTCTTCGAACTCTTTGACGAAGGTGAAACCGAGCATTTCCACGTCCCTACTTGTTTTGTGAGAATACTTTGTGCCATTTCTTTTTATTAGTTACTTTCCTATCGGCCTTTCAAAGATTTTAACATTTACAGGAATTCTTGAGGAAACTTCCTAATTTGATGTTGAGTGCTTACGCAGCACTGATACAGCATAATTTATAGTACTTCATTTTCTCCTGGTAAAATGAGCGGGGGTAAGAAGAATACACAGGTACAGAGTAATTACATCTAAGAGGTTATATAGCTTGAATACTCTTCTCGCCTCGACCTCCGCGAGTCCGCGTGCATAGTGGAGAGGCGCCTGCTATTTTTCTCCAGGGTTTGCCGCGTGTTGGGATGCCCTCACACATTATGGCGATGCGTTTGTCGGCTGTGGGGCGCCTGCCCCTTGGGTGCTCTCGCGTGCCTGAACACGACGCAACCTGACGCACGCCATTCACCGTCGTCCTTCGGCGCAGGGGCGACCATGTTGTGCATGACTAAGATTCCTTCTCCACGAAGTGTTTTTGTTGTGGAGAGTGGAAGGTGTGCGAAAGTACATGAAGAAATTCTATTTATGATTCATTGGGAATATTTTTCTTATGTTGATTTTCTACCATTGCGCGAAGAAACAAACAGTATACTGTTTTATGTTCCTTATCAGGAGACATTGCAAAAATTCAGTTCTTGTTCATTTGTTATTTTCACAAATTCACCCGAGTAAATGTAGTAATTTGAAATGCTGCGNAGTACTGATATATATATATATATATATATATATATATATATATATATATATATATATATATATATATATATAATTTATAAAAAAATAATTACATATTTATTTATTTTAATTGCATATTAATTTTTTCTGTATTTCTCATGCTCTTCCTCGTTCATGAATACATTAGATATAATAATAATTATATTTAATTCAATGTGTATTCAATAGGTATATGTCTAATATGGTAATGTAAAAAATGTACGAATTACAGAAAAATCTATTTTAATAAATCGATTTTTTTTAAGAAAATTGATTTAAAATGATTAAATATAAAATAATTATTGCTTTCTTCAAAATTTTGTAAAAATGTAATTTTGAAATAGAAGGTGCACTAGGGTGTCAAACGCCCCAAGGAGAAAGGCAATAGATTGGAACTTACATTCAAAAGATAAAGACATTAAGCAAAGATAAAGCATTTGTTTTTATTAACAAATGCACCATTTAAAGCTATAAACCGTGATAATTTTTAAGAAAAAAAATTGGTTTGTCCCAAACTTTTCGCATTATTGTTTCTTGTATGCGCGTGATGTGTGTGCGCGTGTGGACATCCCTGCGGAAACGGGAGGGTAGCATGCTTTGTCAGGAGGAAAGAAGTAGCCGAAAGAGCAGCTGCCTTCACTTGCTTCTCCTACTTTTCAGTTTCTGTTTCGTCTCATCCGTTCGCCCCCGCTAACCACTCATGCTTGACGCCTATGCTAGTGATCTGTTTTCAATTCTTTGCTCTACGCTTTCCCAGTCTCCACGACGATCGCAAGAATACTCCACCTAGAATTTCGTTATCTTTCCCCAGCGTGGAATCCATGTTTTTGAATCTTGATGTTTGAAAGTGAATGAAAAATAGAAAATGAAACGCATGAAAGAAACTCACGTATTTGAAGAAATAGTTTCGACTCGCGCCTTCATCTGTCGTGTGGTAAAGAAGTTAGAGCATGTCATGTATCTTTCAGAAACTGCCGTGCGTTTTGTTTTGCAGTTCACAAATAATTTTTGTTTTTATATCCCACCCCGCTTAATACAGTTTTTTGCGGGGGCGTCCGCTTATTTGCATTCATGATTTTCATGAATTAAGATTTTCGTGAATCGATTTACTCATTTTCCTTTATTTTGTGACATTTTAACATTTTCTGTTCAGATTTTATAACATTTATGTTATAATTATTTGAAGTGAAAATTGTAGAATATTTTTAAGAATTCCTTTAAATTGCGTTCAAGGACATTTTATTTCAATTATAAATGTTTAATTTTCAATAACTGCATTACTCGTCTCCTTTGAACATTAGACATGGGTGCAATTATGATAGTTGAATGGCCAGATGACAGTTATGATTGTGTAAAGAATGCTTTTTGCACTTTGTGTTTTACATTTTTGTTGCTTGAGGATCTGTGTATACATACTGATGAAGTTTGAGGAGTGACTGCAATCAAGAACCAAAGTTTGCTCGTTTCGCATGAAGTCAACCACACGGATTGCTGGCTTTTCCAGATACTCAAGAACGTCATTTACAACGTGTGAGTCGTTCAGTTAGCAAAACGAGTCGCATACCGACAGAGATATGAATCTTGACTTTTATCTCCCGACGTGAAAGATAAGATTCGAAGCTTATGAGTGTCCAGCTGTGGGAGTATCTAGCTGTTTCCCATTCTGTTACAACAAAGGTGTAAATGCGAATGTCTTATGCATGGACATTGTTTAATGAGAAATAATGTTGGAATATTTGAAATACAATATTGTTAATTATGATTCAATTTTATCATTAGCATTTCTCTTTTCAACTTTCAATCATTAGATTATTTATGTACTTCCATTTTATTACGTGAGTTGGTATTTATAAAAATTTAGGAGAATAAAAGAGAACAAAATTTTCCTTATTATAGGTTTCGCTTCCTGTGCTGAAGGGGTAGTTGTTAGAGGCTTTCTCTATTAGTGAACAATACAATAAATATGTCGGCACAGGTGATAAGAAGGTTTGCGTCCTCTTTAGCTGTTGAAAAATATTATGTCTCTTCTCAACTGTGCTTATTGGAATTGGTAGTAAGAAGCTGGTAGCTAATTACTTCACTGTGGAGACAAATATCGACATCTGAAATTAATGTTATGCGAGACTCAATACGTTTGTGAAGGATCCCTTAATTTAATATTTGTGAAATATAATAACATTCCAGCAAGTTTGCATCTATAATTGTGAGTTTTCAAATTTCAAAGTCAATTCTCCTATTTCTCTGTGTGCTGCCCTACTATGTTTACATTAGGGTTGTAATTCTCTGTGCTAGTAAGATGAGAGTGCGCATCGCTGTGCTGGTGTGCGAAGATTCTTAGCTGAGTTTGTTAACCTCTGCGAAGCGCCGCTGCGACGTCCGCAGGTGCGCGCGCTCGACGTCACTGTCGTGGTTGATGTAGTGTTGGCGGATGATAATTGTCGCGAAGGTTGTTGATGCGGAGGCTCTTTGTCGGAAACCAAAATATTGGTGGAAATGTTCTTTGATCGCAAGTTTTGGTTTGAGGTAGGAGAGGAGCCACGAGCTTAATAATAACCTATTTCTTCTGTTGTAGAATAGTTCGCTTTCAAGATTAGTGTATTATTTCACGCCAGGAGTATTATGATTTGAATACGTCATTTTCCACAAAGTATGGATATTTTTAGCGGTCTCTTTTATTCTAGAAGTTGTTCAAAATTGTAACGCAGCAAACGATGGAGAAGTAAATCTATATTGGTGATTATAAAACACGTTCCATTAGCACATCTATAATGCTCCAGAGAATACTTTGTCCTAAAAATTTGAAAGAAAAAAAAATGTTTTCGTATCTGTTCTTGTGTAAATCGCTATAATACCAAATTCCAGTATTTTTATGGAATTTGAATACATCTTACTATGTTAACTTTTACTATGGCATGCTATAGATGAAGTTGTCGATATATAATTATATATTTGTGTAGGGTCTTTTTCGTCTCTTTGCTTTGCCAATCCTCTCGAAACCCTTTTCATAAAGTCCTTTCCTACCCTAATTCTAAACCAATGGCCACAATTGTGGTTTCATTACAGAATGTTCTGGACTGAGATAGTAATCTTACATATTAATAATAAAAAAATATATATTCAAATGATATTGTAAAAAGTTCATGTGTCTCCCAGGTTACGGTACTCCTGTCTCGATTAACGATAGAGTTCACATCTAAATTTAAATTCATTGCAGTGGTTTGCCTTAAATATGTAATATTGCATAACAGTTATAAATTTATTGTCAAAAAACAGTACAAACTGCGTATGACCACGTGGAGGAAAAAAAACTTAATTTACTCCGGAAGCAAGCAAGGGACCATCCCATCAATTCCGATCAAGGGCTCTAAGGCAGAGGCGGATTCAAAAATTTCAGCAAAAGTTCCTAGATAAGATAAAAAGTTGGCTGCGAGTTAAATACTAATAGAATGTCAACATGTTTGTAATTTTAAGCAGAAAATTACAAGTACAAGTTATTATCGAACTATAGATTATTCTGAGTATAGTGCTTAAAAATCAAAAGAATTGAAATAACACTAAATTCACGATTAATTGTTACAATAAACACGCCCCTAGACAAAGCATAGAGAACCTGTATGATAAATCCGCCTCTACCAGAAGGAAAAACGGAAAAAAAACCGGGCCAGGATGGGGCTACAGAATTTATGTACACAACCGTGCCAAAGTTGAGTACACATAAAACTAAATTAATATGAGCCATAAGACAACACAATCATGCAAGAAAATAGTTTTTGAAATTGTTATAAGTTGTTTAAAAAGTACTACAGCAATGGCGTGATAAAGTACAAGACGAATTTAACTTTTATTAAAATCAATAAATTCTTTTACATTGTAGAAGCACTGGTGCAGGAGGTAGTTTTTAACCGCTGATTTGAACAGATTCAATTTCATAATGTCTTTTATATTCTTGGGCAGGGAATTATATAGAACGATTCCCGAATGATAAGGTCCTTTTTGGCAAAGAGTGGTTGACACTCTAGGGCGATGAATATTACTACTATTGCGTGTATAGTGTTCGTGAACGAGACTGTTTCGTATAAAGAAAGGGTGGCACTTCAGTAATTCGGTCTTAACAAACACGACTGTTTCATAAATATAAATGCAGGGAAGTGTTAAGATATTTAATTCCTTGAATAAAGGTTTACAAGGGTTTCGGGGGTGAGATTTACAAATTATCCGAACTATCCTCTTCTGAATTCTGAAAGTTTGAATACTCTGACCAGTTGTATACGCCATTTACTACTTTCGCAATAAAGTGGACTCTATGATCGATACACTCGTGATAATATGACTCCGAAATTTGTGCACAATCCCATTGGTGATAAAATGTGTTTGTTGATCAGGTAATGAGGCAAGCAGCAATATAACGAGAAATTGGTTCTCTCATTTAATGCTTGACGAATTTGTCTTGAATGAAGAAAATGGCACATTAACAAGGCAAATGTTCTACATAATCTTATATTTCCCCCAAAACAAGTTCTAACAAACAACCGTACGAGTACATGTTTACAGAAGGTCGTGTATGTAGTAACATTATTAGCATTAATATTCTATGAATTTTGAAGATAATCCGAATTCTAAAATATATGGTGTCACCAAGTACACAACGCAGAATAAATCGGAAACAATAAAGGCACTTAATATAATACACTTTACAGGTTGTAAATCCATACATCTAAATAATTTGCTACAAAATTAATAAGTATAATTAACACAACTTAAAAAAAAAAAGAATATGTGGCAAATGAGAAAAAAGGAACTCTTCCATTTTGCTGGCGTGGATTGAAGACAGGACACGACGCTGCCAAAGCAACAATATGTTGTTGCCAATTAAAACTTAATTCATGTACATAACGTAAAATTAGAAATCCTACACCGGCATTATAAACTGTAGGAGAGACTAGGCAAGTTTTATCCAACTACCTTTACAATACTATCCGATTTGATGCCAATCTTACAATTTTTATGAATTTATAGTTTTCTTAAGTGTTACATTACTTAGATGCTAATGAATTTTCCCTCTTATGATACCAACAGGTTGTTTCCGCGGGCGCAGGACACCAAATTGACGTAAGTACTCAGATACTGCGTCACTGTCTTTCACTAGGACTTGCCGAGCAGAATAGAGTAACAATATAGAATAATCATACAGGAAACAAGCCGAATGCGAAACTCCTTATTCTTCAGCGGCGTCGTGTCTCTCATTGTTATCGGGAAGCGAACAAACTTGAAGCTGTGTTCGAAAACCAAGTCCACAGATAAGGAGTGAATAGAGCAGTGTGCCGAGAACGTCGTTTAACTGGCCTTGAATGCTACCTATTGTGTGAAGCAAGCAGCTAAGGCTTTACATTTAACTTACCCACCGCCCCAAGTGGAACGGGGATCTCTCGACTCTTCTATCGGTATAAAACATTCTTGGGAACACTGTTCAAGGTCGTCTAGTTGGCGATACAATCTTTGGATTTTCGTAGAAACATCCCTATAGAGGTCATGCGTTCCACATGAGAAATAAAACTAGTAATTAACCTGTTGCAACCCGCGCAAGAACACAGCTGCAGATGCTTTTTTTCAACTAGCTTCTACTTTTAAAAAAATTTAAGATTAAAATTCTATTTAAATGATCTTTCACATCCACTGAAAACTCCGCGCCTACGAGACATTTTCACTTTTACTCCTCTTTTCTTAGTGACAAATTTAGCGTTTTGTTAAACAAAACAGAGAAAGAGATATTATCTAATAAAGATAAAGAAGCACTTCAAATCAACTGACCAAAACTGAATGTAAGTTAATGCATCAATCCCGACATTTTTATTGGTTACCCTCCAAACATCCTAACAACAATTCGATTATTGAAATGTCTTAATCAGATCATTTGGAGTCAAAGAACATGAGAAAGCACGCCATTTTAACGGAATCACGACAACATGAACAATATCGTTTGAAGCAGAGGTCGCCAAAGTGGTGGTCCGCGGACCACTAATGAGAAAATTTCGCTGGTCCCCAGAGAAATGTGGAATATACTTACTCATCACGTTAAGTTATGTTTTAAGATACATTGAAACACAATTCAATTCAACATAATTCATGAAAAGATTTGCTTAAAAGATTCAATTTATCTTCAACAATAGATAAAATTAATCAATATGGTATGGATAAGGAAACTGAACGCCTTTTAAGTTATTATTTCAAAGGATCGTAGATGTGATTCTGTTTTGGCATGCAACAATTTTCCGCTTCGGGGCACAGGTGAGAAGATAGGGTCTCTTAATAATGGAAATTTCCTAGGCTTAATTGAATTATTAAGTAAATATGACTCTGTGTTGATGGATCATTTAACAAAAATTAAAAATTAAAAAAACAGAATTGTGCATCATTTAGCGCATAGGTCACAGGAACAGATTATTTCTGCGCTTGGAAACAAAGTGCTTAACAAAATTAAAAGTAACATAAATGCGGTATATTTTAGTATCCAAATGGACTGTACGGTTGATATTTCTCGTAGAGAACAGGCTTTAATCATTATAAGGTGTGTAAACTTCGAAGAAAATAGATTTATAATAAATGCACCGTTTATAGGATTTGTTGAAGTAGTTGATGTAACTGGTGAAAAACTCGCAAATGCCTTATTACAAAAAATAAATGAGTTAAGCTTAGATATTAAAAATTGTAGAGGGTAAGCATATGATAATGGTAGTAACATGAAAGTAAAGTATAAGGGCGTTCAATCTAGAATAATAGCTTTAAATCCTCTTGCGATTTATGTTCTTTGCTTATATGTGATGCTGGAAGCAGCATATATTGTAAAAACGTTTTTGGAATATTACAACGTTTATACTGCTTATTCGCTGCATCAACAAAAAGATGGGAAATTTTACAAAAGCATCTTAAAGTCACCCTTAAACCATTATGCAATACTTGTTGGGAGGCTAAAATAGATTCTGTTAAGGCTGTGTGTTACAACACACCGCAAGCCCAGATGCGATGAGCGTATTTTTTGGGTAGAAGCGGGATTCAACCATAAACCACAACCTTTATGGTAGAGTTCGCTGCCACCAGCTTGGTTTCCCCAAGCAATCAAACACACGTGTAATAACAATAAAATATTTAATTCAAATTAAATAGAGATCTGAATATTTACAAATGTAGACAAACTGTCAAATCATAAATACAAGTTTGAATTTATTATTACAGAGTTATTGCTATATGAAAGCAACAATTACACACAGATATAGATACTGGTGTTATGAATTAACTCAGAAATCTACCCTGATTATCCGAATCTCAACAGTTTCCAAGTTGCTATTCCGAAATAACTAACTGCTCCAAGTTACGTCATTCGCGCCTAATGGTAATGTAATAGAATTACCGCAGCAATTCTCAGTGGTCTGACGACCAAAACTAACCAAGTCATATTTCAAATAACCTGGGTACTCCCATGCCCTCCGCAGAGTCTCTAGTCTGAAGGTCACTTAGGATCTGCAATCCTCCCAATATATACAGGAGCGGAGGTCACGTGACTACACCCTCGCTACTGTACTGAGCACTCTACATCAGCTTGGTCACCCCCTCAGCTTCTGAGAAAACTGCGTCCGTTCGGCTGACCATTATTTTTGGCAACCACTGGAAGATTCCCTCCACAATCTCGCTTTTCTTCTGAGGGCGTTCATCTCAGTTTTCAGAAGTAGATGGGAACTGTTCAGCCTCTACACGATAAACGGGAAGTCTTAGTAGCGGTATTTTTCCTTATTTGGCGGCGACTGGCCCGACCCTTAATCTCCTTAGGAATTTCCGGCTAGCAAAGTGCTTGAAAATGTTAATATTTCAAAAATCTATAGACTGCACTGGTCCTTATGTTACACTGTGTATATACAGTTTAAACAAATTTGTAATGCTTTGGAGAAGTTTATTGATAAAGGTAATGATAATATAGCAATATCTGAAGCCAATAGTCTTTTAGGCGTAATACAAGAAATGTCATTTATCTTATCCATAACATTATGGTTCGCAATCTTATCCAAGATTATACTATCAATATAATATTTCAAGGAGAAAATATTGTTCTTGACGCGGCTTTGAACTTAATTAATAAAATTAGAGCCGAAATTGAAGATTTTAAGACCAAAGTTCGACATGTATTTGGACGAAGCAAAAAGTTTTGCACATAAATTAGGCCTTTCAGAACATGTCTACTGAACGCTTATATTCACTTGCTATTTTAAGTATTGAAAGGGAAATTGTAAAAAACTAACTTTTCTGAAGTAATTGACGTACTAGCGAAAACAAAGTCATGCTCTAAATAATTTTTTTTGAATATATAAAAAGTTTGTTTTTTAACTTAATTAAAAATAAGGGGCCCCTTATTTGTTTCTTGCACCGGGACTCCCAAAAATAGAAGGCCGACCCTGGTTATTAAGGAAGTTTTTGTGTATTTTCTTTTGTATATTGTTTTTTAAGGACAGGTATGATCTTAAATCTTAACCATTTACATATTTTCTTTTATTTGATACTTATTGGGATAAAATTGGTTGACTTTTCTAAATTTCTTCTCTTTTTTATTTTAGATTCAAATAAAATAAACCCATAATGAGTGAAAAAACGCAAAAGAATATTCTGCATTTCTTTAGTAATTCAAAAAGTATTGAGAACGATAATAATATTAGTAGTACTTCACCTAACCGTGAACTGATCAATAAATCAGACTCTTCAGTCTTCATCAGGCACCATTAGGAAAAACATTGGAACGGGAGGTGGAGGGAAGAAAAAATGCAAAAAATCAAGAAAATATCATTCCTACTACTTAAAGTTTGGATTCATTGAAGAACCAGACTGTGAGCTGGATCCACGGCCTCTCTGTGTTGTATGTTCTGAAAGCTTATCTAACGATGCATTAAAACCTTCCAAACTTGAAAGACACTTGAATTCAAAACACCCGGAATTAGCAAAAAAAACCGCTAGAATATTTTAAAAGAATGTATGAAAATCTGCAAAAGCAAGCTACTGTTTTAAGAAAAATGACCATGGAAGATAAATCATTACTCAAGGCTTCATATCTCATGGCAAATCAGATCGCGAAATGCAAAAAGCCGTACACGATTGGAGAAGAATTAATTAAGCCTTGCATGTTAAAAGTCTGTGAACAGATTTTGGGAATGCAAGCTGTTCAGAAATTAAAAGTAATTCCTATGTCTGATAATACTATGAAGCGCAGAATCGAAGATATGGCCGAAGACATTGAAAATCAGATAATAAAAATGGTGAAAAATTCATCATTCAATACCACTAGACGAATCTACGGACATTACAAACAAAGCACTCCTTCTTCGTTTTGTGAGGTTTGAGTATGAAGGAGAGTTATATGAAGAACTACTTTGTTCGCTTAATTTGCCAGGTAGAACAACCAACTCTGAGATTTTTGAAGTTCTTAATAGTTATTTCCGGGAACATGAAATTGACTGTAAAAAATGTATTGGGATATGTACAGACGGTGCCGCAAATATGACTGGACATCTTTCAGGAATTGTTGCAAAGGTGTAGAATGTTGGTCACCCAGACATTTTATCTACACACTGCATTATACATCGAGAACAACTTGCAGCGAAAAAAATGTCCCCAGAACTACACGAAGTATTATCAAATGTCATTGAAATTATAAAGGAAATTCGACACAAAGCACTCAATTCTCGAATATTTCAGGCACTTTGGGTTCCGAGTATACTCATCTTCGTCTTGCTGAGGTGAGATGGCTGTCGAGGGGCAAAATTATTCGCCTTGCGGGAAGAAGTCAAATTATTTTTCCATGAACAAAATAATCCGAAATTGCAAAAATTCTTGTCCAACAATGAATGGCTAACAAAGCTTGCATACCTGGCAGATATTTTTTCCCTGTTAAATGAACTAAACATATCCTTGCAAGGACAACTTAAGGACGTGTTCACACTACGAAGTAAAATGGATGCGTTTCAAAAGAAAATGTTACTGTGGCAAACGCGATTGGTTGAAGACGATCTGCAAATGTTTCCTAATTTTGATGAATACATGAAGGAAAATGATGTTAACCAGCTTGTAGTAACCCTAGTTAAACAGCACTTGGAATCACTTACAGAATCTTTCGCTCGTTATTACCCAAATAATGAAGATCCCAGACATGGTAATATGTGGATAATAGATCCGTTTGAAGAGAAAATTCAGGATAATAATTTAAGCATACATCTAAAAGAAAGCCTCATCAACCTATCGTCCGACGAAACTCAAATTTAAATTTCATTCATCCTTATCAAGACCTCAGTTTTGGCTTTCCATAAAAAGTGAATACCCTTTTCTTAGTGAACAGGCGATGAAAATTCTGATTCAATTCTCCACAATTTATTTATGTGAAAAGGCCTTTTCATCTGTCACAGCCATCAAAACACGGTACCGATCTCAGCTTCAAATAAATGCAGTTCTCCGTCTTGCAGTAACAACATTGGAACCAAATATCCACAATCTTATTTCAAGTAAGCAAGAACATCCATCACACAAGGAATGTATAATGCTAAAAGTTTCATATACTTAAACCATTTTTTAATTGTTTTGTTTTTACAGTTTTTGTTTATTTTATTATGGTTTATTAATAAAGCTTTCATAATTTGGTTACAATTAATAGTTTCATTTTATTAACTAGATACATTTTATGTTTTTAGATCACAATTTTTTTAAATAAATATATTAGTGGTCCGCGGGATTTAAATTATGAATTTACTGGTCCGTGAGGTCAAAAAGTTTGGCGACCGCTGGTTTGAAGTACTTACGTTGAGGTCACCAACTAACATGGACTAGCAACGCGTTACAGGTGAAATTCACAACACTTGATAATTATCGAATAACGAGTTATAAAAAAAAATGTCACTACGTAGTAAATGCGACATCATGGATTGGGAACATATTAAGAAGTCAAATCTCGCCAGGTATAATTTCATACTTGACATTGATTCGTTCTCCGTAACAGCAGCCCCATACTAATAGAAATATATCATGTAATGAGGAGAAATAATATCACGTATCAGCAACAAGTATGACGAGGGTAGACATTATGGCGAGCCTCGCGCAGCCTGCCAGGAGATCCAATTAGCTGAGTGGGACAGAGGTCGCGGCACATTCACGAGCGTAAAAATATCCTACGCGGGAAACAGGAGCGTGAAACTCACTGACGCAAGGTTTGAAGATGCCGCGTAAGGTTGGACACTATATCACCTGCTCTGGCTGCAATGGCGTTCGAGAAACTGTATGCTCTTGCATTCGCTTTTTGAGTCAGCGCCGATGAGCTAAAAAGCTTCGCAATCGAGCGCCTAGGCCAGTGTGGTTATTTCATAACCAAAAGAGGAAAAATACATTCAATTAAAGAGGAAGAATACAGTATTATCGCGCCGTACGTAGCGGGAAGTAGTGATTTGCATATTGGTCTTGGTTACTTAGTCTTGACTCTCAGACTTGCACAAATGACCAAGACCCAAAACCTAGACCAAATATCGACGCAAGAACAAGAACGTGTTTGCAAGATTTCGAGAAAAAGCAAGACTCTTCGTGATGAGGTTCATCAACCTGACAAAAGCACTACATTAGAACCAAATGAAAACTATCAATGTTTCTGACTATTTATTACCCAAACAATTACAGACATGGTTCGTATAACATATTCCTGGTTATAAATAAGTAAATAAATAATCAGAAATGATCAACTAGATTTCCTTCGGTTTACGGTATGGTTCTAACCGGTTACCATCAAGCTAGCAGAACCATGAATTCGTTATAATCAAATGCCCTAAGTCGTAATTGATTAGTCGATTAATAGTCAATAGTTCCCGACTAATTTTCATTTGGTTCTTCTTACATTCGCGGAATGAATCTGCCAGGTTGATATTTGTTGTAAACAAATGCGATCAAAGTCATTTTTGTGGTAATTCATGAGTCAATAAATAGTAAAAAATTGTGATATAAATTTTCACCCAAAAATAAATGTTGGTGTAAATCTAATTTAAAACGGATTCTAATAATAATTTTTCTTATTTATTATTTAATCTCATAGCATGTATCTAATATATTAGTTCGCGTAAATGAAAAATTACCTGTAGTATTGAATACACCAAAAATAAGACCCAGACCAAGATCGTTACCAAGACTCCATGCACTAGATCAAGATCATCATAGACTAGGTCTTGTTTTGCAAATCCCTAGCGCGAATCGACTTTTTACAGGAGTATATACACTTAAGAAAATGTTTTATTAACCATCTCTGCCGTTGATGCAGAACTCGGTAATTTTTGTACCTTAAGGACAAAAGATTTGCGCAATCTATACCACTAATTTCAACACATGACGTGTATCTTCTATTATAAACTTAAGGAAAGATTTATGATCCTTTTCATATTTTTTTGCAATTAAAACAATACTCGTATCGCCATATTAGTATTGATCTTCGATGAATTTGGAAAGTTTTTATTTCCATAATAATTCGCAACTGTGAATTATTCTTAAGTAATACAATGATGACCAACAAAATTTGCCATGTCCTCATCATTTACTGTATTAAATAACGTACTATCAGAATTTTCTATTTAACTCTGATTCTTACCTACGTTGCATGTTATTCTCGATTCGGGTTTACTGCTCCCAATCCAGGATACAATAAAAATTCTGAAATATAGCCCACAGAAGTGCCACTATTCTAGCGTGTGGATTCCATGGACTGAAATTGCAATCGATGAACTTCGACCTCAATAGGAAACAGAACGTAAGGCACTAAGACCTTGTTATCAATAAAATAAGTTAATACACAATAGGAGAAAGAAAAACGCCGTCCAACAAGTGAACTTTCACCCCTCATTAAGCCATAGAGACGGAACATACGAGTCCTCGAAGACACTCGGCAGCGGATGGTTCCACTACTAATTCTCATGTCACGAACATCAAGCAGTCAGCAAGAAAGCAACATCAAATCCAAGCTAAACACAATAAGTAATGTAAATCAGATTAAATGAACTGTTTTCGATAATAGATTTCACAACCAGAAATATAACTAAGGTTCCATACTGTAAGAAACTATAAGGTGAGTGGCGAAGAAGCCCATTAAAAAGAACTGAAAAGTAGGATCCTCGTCAGCGTTCCGTAAACCTCAAAGGGAAGTGGACTCTACTGTGACGAAGTTGAAACGCTATAGAACAAAAACTGCTCACGACTGCGCGGAGATTCGTCTACAGACTCAGCTACATAAAATGGACTCACGACTGTCACTGACTTCCGTAAAATAATATTGAACAAAGATAATGGTTTTGTAGCAGTAATCCAGCGATTTCCACAATCGGTAAGTTTTAGAGATACCTACACGAAATTACCTGGCGTCGCTCGAGAGTTATAATTGGACGTTTCGCGACAGTTCCACATGGTTTCACGAAGTCTGATAAATATATTACCAAATTGTTTATTTTTCAATCACAAATCGAATATAATTTTGTTCATGTCTCCACGGAAGCAGGCCAACCTGCCTGTCTCCCTTGGCAAGTGCTTATCTTAAAGCGGGTTCTTCCATATTGAAATTTAGCTCGAAATTCCAGCCCACATAAGCTATAAAACGGATTGAAACGAAATTTCACGGTCAGAGGGTAAGGAAAAGTATATCTAACTTTTTTCTTGGGGGTTTAGGGCTCGCCAACATCAAGGTCATTAGCGTAGATCCGAGTATACTTTTTATACGTCACTATTTTGAGTAAGAATTTAAAATACTATAAAGGCCAGTTACTAATTCGCTACTTCATCTTAAAATACAACGGGTAAATTAATAAAAGGTTTCAAGTTCTATGAAGAACAGTAAACCTACCGTTCTACTTCCGGCATCAGCAGTCAGATGTACGAAATAAAAGGAAGCCGCGAATGTCCCCGTTCTCAAGAGCTCATTTACGCTTATTTCCCATATATTTCCAGAGTTAGTGAGACGCGCTTTCTCTTTGCTCAAGCAGTTATAGAGACAAACGAAAAAAACAACTAAATATTAAACCGCAAAAAGAACCATGAAGATCGGCTTCGTTCCCAAATCTAGAAGTATAGTTAATTGAACGAGCAAATGTGAGAAAAACTCATCTCGGCATTTATCGATAACTTATCTGCCGGTTAACTGATGAAAAAGAGTTCCATCGAGGTGAGACGGGCATTGACTCGGAAGTGCAGCAGCAATAGGATGTCGCTTTATCAAGGCAAAAGAAAATAGACGTAGAGGAAGAGTGGAACCTCCTGAAATGACTTTGTTGGGTACACAGGGGAACATGCAAACTAATATGTAAAAAAAAAAAAAAAAGTTTTCTGATCGTGGCAACTAGTGCAGAATTAACAAATGAAATGTCGGACACCGAATGCCATGCACGTATTTGACCCAGACAACCTAACGTATTCGAACTATAGTGAATCAATAATATGCGCTACATATCGTACACAACAAAAAGCATCGTGTAATCATTGAATATACGGAAGACTGGGATAAAGACAAGATAATTAGACTTGCCGTATTAATTATGGTACACCAAAGACATATATCGTATCAACTACCAAGCAAAGGAGGGATTCTTCTATTTCTCTACGTGTAACCACAGATAACGAATATCTGAGAAAAGAAGAATAAGCAAATCACTGTCGATGGTGTACGTGTTAACGTGGCGGAGACTTTGAAGAAACACTTTGAAATATTTTTTTCGTATGCAATCAGAAAACAAAAGTCAAGAAGAGTGCATGAAGGTTGAAGAGAATGACTATAACCGTCTCACAATGCAGATTAGAATGGAAGGTATCTACTCCTTCCTCGTCCTCCCAACGGAGCCGGAGCCGCTTCATCACATAACGGCAAACGTCCATAAAATTGTAGGCAGCAACCTCTGGAGGATTTTGCGCATCCGGCCTTCCTAGATTCATTTTCACCTCCCAACTCTCACCCACACGCCATTGGATCCTTGGCAACAGGACTGCCAGTAGCGAAGCGGCGGACGCAAGAATTACAAGGTGCTATCTTCCTTCACAAAAAAGGAGACATTAGTAACACTTCCGCAAAATATCATTGGAGTAATACTGTCACCATTTACTTTTAAAATGAATATTATCAATTTCAGATTTAAAGGGGCACGACAATTGTACAATCTCGAATTGGTGCGTGCAAAAACAAATGTGGAATATCATTAACACACGAATAAAAAAACTTTGTAACAAAAAAATGAAAAAGTATTTAGACCAGATAGTAATGAAGGATAGTTCATAATATAACAGTAAATTATGTTCATCCATTCCCGATAAGAATTTTTTATATTGAACACGGATGTAGTGTTATAAAGATTAAATTGTGTCTATGTGAGTAAAACGAATCTTCTGTTGATTCAATATTAGCTGAACTATTTTTTTTTGTTTTTTGTATACGTATGTATATTTGTCAACATTGGCTGTATTGTGACGGGGTCCAAATGTATTGATATAGTCTGCCCATCAACACAATTATTGTACTATAAAACGATAAGATAAATTTACTATCAATTTTCTAAAAAAATACAGTACAGCAAAGGGTATTTCCCTAGCGAAACAAATGTTTTATATTCTTTCGGAGATCAAATAATGGGAAGTGCAAATTTTGAATATCCTACCTCCTTTATCGAAACGCGCCAGCATAATTTGAATTAACCATGTATAAAAAAATCACGTAAAAAACTCAATTTGGGTGTTTACAAATATCAAATAGAATTAAATCAAAGTTAAATTGAAATTGGATAATATAATTTATAGAGGAAACTTAAACGTATATTTTTGGAGCAGCAATGCACCACGTCATTACTTATAAATCAGTGGATTGCTCTATTGCGTGCAACCAAAAGCCTCTTTCGTGTCAAGCGCCCTCGCATTGAAGAGCACCGTCTCATCTCATATCGATATATCGATTGAGCCCCGCAACTGTCGAGTGGCTTCATGTGGCAAGCGGTCTGGGTTCAAGTAGCAAGGTCAAAGGAAAAAGGACTTAAGTCTGAAGATGATACGATACCTAGACGCCCCCACTCGGCGTAATAGATATCGGATTGAAGTATTTAGAACGTAGCCGTATCAAAAAGTTCCATACACAATCATTTTCCTTAATTAACTTCAGATGAAAAGAAAACATACGTTACAGAGAAGTACCAAACACAATGGACTAAGAAAATGAGAATTCTAAATCTATGAACGAATTCTTGACAATTTGCAATAATGTTATACCAACTTTTGTGTAACAGCAGATGTATCGAAAAACACCAGGAAGTCAATTCTATATGAGAATATTCTTACAGCAGAAGCAAAATCCAACAATTCACGCCCGATTAATTGTGGACGACTTCGCATCACAGGAAAACGTGACATTTAAAAGAACTAATGCAACAGAACCACGTGTTAAATATAAAGCGCAAATATACAGTAAAAAGAAAAAAAAATATTTGAAACAAGAAGCCATCATGATCGAACAGCTAAGAGTTTCCCATCATTGGAAAACGATGAATGGTTAAGGTCTGATCTTCGCAGACAAGTTAAAAGGATTAGTTTGTCGGTGTTGAATTCTGAGAATGACTCAACATGCAGGCAGCAACGGCTTCAGAATATCAACCGCACTGTTCACTCCTTTCTTCCCAGGATTAGGATTTTTTCATTTTTATTAAGTCCATTAAATATAATTAAGCAAAATTACAACACGAATTGTTAAAAAAACTGTACATTTAATTTTTATGTATACAACCAGTTCTTAGTTTCAACTTATCGCTTATCTTAAGACAGCGTTCCCTCCAAATTCAGATTCCCCACCCCAATCAAAAGTAAATCCCATCTACGACACTACAAGGAGAAAGTGTACAGCAGTGGCGTTCAATTATAAACAAACTGAGCATTATAGTCGTCCGTGTACGATGGCAGGTGGAGGCCGTAGCTATAAACCATTCAATTATTTATACGCATAGCACTATACGCAAAAAAACAAAGAAAGCGTTTAAAATATATTGCTGATTTCCTTCCTTGTCGCGAAAATCGCTCGTGTTTAGACAGCGATAAATACTTTAGGAATTAGGAAACGCACAGTAATGTATATTAAAACGTACATCCATCTTTTGTATTCGTTAGCTTGGGTGAAATGCAAAGAGAGATAAAATTGACAGAGAACGCTCTGAAAGAAATTTTCTTTCGTTTTCCCGATTATGGCACATAGTGGCAATTTCATGCTTTCTGTAGTGTTAAAAAAACTGGAACCATTTGACATTTTATAGACAAAGCTGCCAGAAATATATTTTTTGATGACATATTTGAAGTAGTATTTTCTAAAACCATAGAAAGAAATACTAATAAAAAAAAAAAATAATAGAAACTTGATAAAACAATTTCTCAGGAGAATCAGGGATAATGGTTGCCTACGATACTCCATTTGCAGCAACAGCTCCTATAGTTATTTTACAATATTATTCGAAGGTTTTACAATGTTATTCGAAGGTTTTATGCTGGAGAGAGCGTAATGCATTGTTTTCAATCTACTTCAGTTTCAACATTTTACATTTACGAACGTAAAGATTTTTTAGTCATCATACGATGTGGCACATGTAGGATACTTACATAGTTACTACCATTACAAAAATTTTGAAGCTGGTTTATGTATTTCTCAAAATAATTCTCAATAATTATGAATTTTCCCATAAACAACTGATTCATAAAAGAGACAAGGTCTTTATGTTAATTTCTAGTTAGTTTCAAGAAAAAAGAAGTTAAATGTCCACTTGACCTTAAAACAGTGTTAAAGAAATTTCAGAATGCCATGTACCGATTGTTTATTTAGAGCTCACGTGATCAATATTTTTAAAACACTTATTCCAATTGTGTAATGGATCAAAATGATGCACATGATTCAAAACTGTGCATCAAAGTCTGCAGTAAGAATCAAAACTAGGTTCTCCTTCCAACTGAAAGGAATATGGATGAGAAAGTTTTGTTTCCATCCGTTCTGTAGTTATTGCGTAGTGCAATTTTATAAGTTTTCATAAATGTTCTCAGGATGAGCAGGGGGAACACCAAAGGAAAAATGGGTTGTTTCTAGAGAGATATTAACAAATAACTTTATTCGATTAGTGGTTTGAAAATTTATGATAAATTCAGTTACTTCCTTACAAATACATATGCTTATAGTGTAACTTCGTGTGAAAGAGACAAAATGAATTTCTGGGCGAACTCAAGTTAAGTTCAGTTGGTAATTAAATAATTACTCAAAAAAGTACGTAAGTAGCATAATAATTCTTGGATGGGAAGGTATGACAGAAATTTAAAAAATGTTATGAGTTAGTAGTTGGATATTTTGATTAAACAGTCCAGTGATTTTAAATACCAGGATTTTTGAAGAAAGAATTGAGTGAGAACCCCGTTATTAATCGACATTCTTTACGACATGAAACTTCATCAAGGATATTCCCATTGTAAGATTCCGTGAACCTGCAGCGCCATTAAACATAATAAGAGAGCGGTTTGACAAGGTATGGACGCCAGTAACAAGAACAGTAAACGTCCTTCAAGAAAGGCGCAATTTTCCTTACGCAACAGAATGCCTTCCACAATTCTGTTTCCAGAGACCTCGACAATTGCCAAGCAGTTGCGCAAGAATGAGAACGCGTTACGAACAAAAGAACAAACAGTGGTGGTAATAGTTGCATCTGGGGCCCGTTGTACATACCACAATTACGAACTTAGCAACAGGAACTACAGTCCTTCAACTACATGGCAATATTCTTCTCTCTCTTGGATAAGGCGAACGTGCAACGTATCAAAAATACTTTTTCCAGACAAAACCTTCAAAGTTCTACCCAAAACATTCTACTAAAATTCTCTTCCATCAAATCAAGTAATGTTCATCCAAGCGTTGGGTCGGGTGCTGAATTATCGGACTTAATCGGATTTCGGACCAATTCGAATATGCAAAAATTCGGATTGGATTAGCAGCTTAGGAATTAAAGAAAAATAGAAGAAAGTCAGGAATTAAGGTGTATTTATTGATAAAATTGAATGTTTGAGTACACACGCATGTAAGGCTACAATATATACAATAAAAGTACACTAAGAACTAAAGGAAGTAACGTTTGATAATTCTGAATAATTATTTCAAAAACCGTACATAATAGTAGTAGTACGATACAGGAATAAAAAAAATTTATTTGACTTAAAATAGAGTATGTGAATCACGAAAAGCACATACACAAGACCGTTCCTTTGAAGACGTAATTTCTCAAAATCGTGGCGGATAACTGAATTTCTGCTGCATACTAAAACTTTAAATTTTAAATAATGGTTATCATACAAAAGAAATGAAACGATTTTCTCCAGATTCCCATCAATATCCCATAAAAAATAATACATTAGATAAAACAAACCACCTTTAGCTTGTGAATAAATTACGATGTAATATGTGCATATCATATTGTCACATATTTCAACAGTTTTATAAACGGTATACTATACTAATATGATACCAGCTCATTCATTATCATCTCCATAACCATCAAACAATCCCTCTCTGTGAGCCACTGACTCTCGAGTCAAGCGATTGCAAAGATTACTGAGTCGGAATGTGTGCCGCAACAGGGTTGGGCATGACTGAAGGAATGCACGCCGTAACACTTGGCTGCATGCGCGTTTGACACGCATGAGAATGAAGTATACATTTTTACTTGATTCGCGACCAGGGATTGAGCATTCAATCCGGTACTTATCACGAATCACCCACAGGTGTTCCGCATTCATGAGTCCGGCCTTGTCAGACCCTCGTGACAAATCGCACATAACGGAGGTTTATTAATGGTCTGAGTGAGAAATTTTCCTCAGTTCCACATTATGAACTTTAAACTCTAATGAATACGACAATGTCATTTGAGCATATAGCTTCTCTACGAATATATCGACGATAAGTTTGTCAAGTCACAAAATATGCTAGGTTATAATCAACCTGGCATTGTTACTAATATTTGAATAATTATTTGACTGACATTGTCCCAGATATAAAAAATGTGTATTTATTATTATATTGGGTTCAAGTCTTATCTTCCACGCACCGAAAACGAATGGTTTATTTTACATTGAAGTTCTGATAAATTATTTAAAACCGCTAATATGCCATAAATTTTATTGAATTGAAAACAGAAGAAAAATATGAGAAATATTTCTGTAATTTCATGTTGCACCCTTAAACCACTCAGAAGATTAATAATTATCGATCACAGGATGCTCATAATGGGACTAATCCATCCAACTTCCTCTGTCCTCTGCAAGGGCGGACGCAAGTCAGGCGATCCATTACCACACACTGTCGATCCAACCAACGCCAGCAGTCAGCCTCCTTTGGCTCAGGCCTTACAATTGCTTGATTTATCGCGCTGGCTCCCAATGTAACCGCTGGTCCATCCCAAGCGTTCACGAGGTACATCCCGTAATGAGCCACACAGACGTGGATGAGATAGTTAGGTAATGCTGCAGTTTCATTTCCTCTCGCAGAAACAAGGAGACATGCAAACGATAGAACATTTTTCAGAAATAGAAAAAAAAAGTACAACCTGTCATTTTGAAATTGCAAACCGAATAGCATATGAGATTACAGAAATAATTCGACCGTGACATACTCTGTGGGGATATGAATGTCAGTGTAACGCGCTTACACGAATTTAATTCTGTAAGGTCAAGTGTAAGAAAACTATGCAAGGTAAGTTCTACCCCAATACACTAGATAAGTAGTTACCGAGGTTGCCCAATAACATTACTAAGCTGAGAATCTATTACAATAACACAACTCTCTCTTCCGCATATGCGAACACCACGGAAGTATTTCAAATTGCATACATACGTCATCACTTCAGTTTGAGTCTTTGTGTTTCTTTAATACATCAATTTTTACTGTTGGTAATTTGTGCTTAGTTGATCGTGTGGTTATTTCTGATGAATTTTGGAAAACGATAGCAGAGCCCCCGTGAGTATTTAGATCTTAGGCAGAATTTGAATTAGGGAACCTTCATCCTTCTTTCTCCATCCCTCTCGCCAATCACTAGACCTGCATAATAAATACACGACCGAAACTTTTTTTATGCTTTTTACCAACACATTTAGTAGCCTTGTTACACTAATAGCTCGTCAGGACCCTACTTCTTGGGACATGGGGCAAACAGCCTTCCTCCCTTCCTACCCCATGTCAGCGACGCTCAAGGATAGAACTGAAAGAGCGGAAAAAGGTGATAAATCAAATTAGGATGATGCAAAACGCAAGCAAATCATGAGACACTAAATTGTTTTAAAATGATATTATTTTCAATTCATTATCCTATTTTTTTAAAATATAAACATATCCCAATTTTTCTTTTGTGTACCAAGTGAGTGGAGGAAGAACTTCAATAAGAAATCTTATTAAAAGTAAAAAATTCTTGCCAAACAATGAATTCCTCCTGGAAGTCAAATGGAGCGTCTTAAAGGCACTGCTGATTCACGCGTTTTTCCCCCAACACGCTTGCGGCTATCAGTCGGAGGCAGCGCAACAAGAGCACGCAGCTAACATCACGTTTCGCACACGCAGTCTTACCCGTAAACCAAGGCCATGCAGCCGCAGCAGCCAGCGTCCCCTTCTCGCTGTGTGCCTTATTCACAGGTGTACGTCGCATAATAACGCGTCTCATTGTCAGAGGGAGAAGGGTGGTCTCTACACGTGTCTGTAATGACTTGAGAGGGCACGGAGGAAGGGTTCCTAAAAGGATATGGAATAAGACGTAAAGAACAAAAAGTAATAATGGAACTCACATTTCAATGTACAACCCATCAATAATTCTTTCCAGATCATGAAATTTTAGACTGGTACCTTCTCCGGGAACTGTAGTACAAACGATTTCGATCGTCATATCTACAAAATGAAAGATGACAGAACGATACGTACTTATCACTTGGAAATTTGTAAATAAAAGTATCAAGAAGTGGTATACAACAGCTGATTGAATGGAGGATTGCTATATCAAAACAAATTGAAAGAACTAAGAAATAAAAATTATTATAACATAATACAACTTAATTCGCTCAGCAATATAGAAATATATCGTATATTTTCTACAGAACTCATTGTGACCCCAATGTTTACGACAGAGAAATAATTTTCCTAGACCCTCTTTATTAACCATTCATTGTGATTGGAACATGAATTTTCAATTCTAGAATACGATAAACGGAAAGAACGTTTAGCTTAAAACATTCAATATCTTCTTAATAACAATTATGCACGTATTCCGCACATTTCACCCAGGATTACTTGTACACGTTGAGCCAAAATTGGATACCATTAGCTATAGAATCCAACTATGTTTTAGCCTACGAGGTGTAACCAAAGATCCAATAATATTTACACACACACTTGAAATATACACTTAAGCGCACCTGTAACTTGAACACACTCAAGTCGTGGATGTTGCCTTAACTGTTTGCTATCGCACTTGACTCATCAGTTTACTTTTGATCTCACTAGAGAGCACACTGGAGCATGGACGGTGTGGAATTCGGGCTTCCGACGTATTCAATTTGTAATTAAGTCAAGAAGCAAAATAGAGTAACATACCCACATGACTGTAGACTGAGTGAAAGTATAAAGCATCACATACCAGCAAGCTGGCTATTGCATAGCATAGCTGTTGCATACAATTACGTTTTTGCATTTACAAAATTGACTGAACTAGGTTTAAGACAGTTCATCATTAATGAAAACAATTCCCCTGATGAACATGTAAGTTACCAGGAACCTGTTTATGAACATGTCAGAATGTCGAGGCGCTGCAGACGAACTCGAAGAAACATGTTTGCACTGGTGTCGTCTGGCAGGGTCGAGTGCGAGATCAACAACCCCCTCTCTCCAACTCACGGCGTGCGTGGCGGTCACAGGTGCAGGCGATGACGAAACGCATCGTTACACAGCGCAGGCGAAAATAGTGTCGCGTCTGCATGAACGAGACTGCAGAGCTCGAGAGAGAGTGTTGGTGGGGAGGGATACAGAGGGTGAAAACAACTAGAAAAGAAAACGCGGAAAATTCTTTTAACATCATAATGAGATAAAACTAGGTGTGTGATTAAGATAGGAAATAGAAGACAAGAAATCTGAAACTAATCAGAATAAAGGAGTATTAACATGAAAGGGTAATTCCATTGTTCCACCTTATAAGGAGAATTATAATGGCACAAAATAAAGATAGAATACGATCACATTGAACGTACACTAAGAAAAATTTCTTAAATTAAAGAAATATAACGAATTTCAATTTTTGAAAACAGCCAAACAAAATTAAATGGACAATAAGAAGCAACACGCATAGCAGGAGAAAAAGTCCCACGGTAAAGAAAATCTTAACTGCGCTTATTACTCTGGAGCGACGTATGAAATCTAGAGAGCACGCATCTCGAGTTGATTTGGGTTATCAAACCGTAACTACCTATGTCGTCATAGCATATAGTTTGCTCTCCGCAAATGAATTTCATTGACAGAAATCTGAACAACACAAGAGCTCAATGTTCATGGTCTCACAACTGGAGCCACGCGCGGACGTTGGCGCATGTTTGTGTGTGCTGGCATTGGCATCGTCATTGGAACACAGCCAAAGCTCACAGAATGTGAAAAGTAACGGAGGATGGCGAGCTACGACAACCATTATCTCCACCAAAACTAAAGCAGCAATCGTGAGCAATACGAGCCGAGGACTGTGCGATTGTAGAAGTCTGCTTCGACGAGCGTAAATCACTTGACTACATGAGCTAATAATAAATTCGGTTTTTCACACATATATAACTCTAAATACCATTTATATGCTTACTCATTACTATGTGTATACAATATAGAAGAGTACATACTGCTATTCAAACGACTGCTTCTGTCCACAGAATAGATTCACAAGCCTGTAGAATTCGAATTCCATGTTCCACAACTTTTCGTATAATGCACTAAAAATACATTTTTCGTAAAATTTTGCAGTAGTAAGGAAACAGAATGCGAAGAGTTACTTTTTTCAGCATTACTTTATAGAACTAAAACAACAGATTACATAAATAAATATTCAACAACTGTCGTTAACCAAAGAGGGCAATTATCATATCCCAGTATGTGTGGGTTTGAGATCAGAGACAATAGTTTCATGACAAATCGACCAATTCACCTTTGTCTTTACGGTCACCCTGTATGTTTCATTTCCACGTTACTAGACTCTCCCTGCAAAAAGTCTACAGATGTGGGCATGGTAACCCACAGAAAGGTTTATCTTTATCTGCATACATGAATGTTTCAAATAAAATCCTTTACAATCAAACTAGTGAAATATGTATGGCATCATCGTAACATCTGCTATCAATTATTTGTTAAAAATACTGAAATGAAATAATCAGGTAAAAAGAGGGAAGGTGGAATTGGTGACATCAGAAGTATTGAGTCTACTGCCTTGCAATCTAAGTAACGCGACATTGCTTGGTTCTTTGCTGACGTCGGAGTTCAGTATAATCGACAAATAAAATATGGATGGGAGTGATTTTACATAAATAAAAGAAGAGAAAAGGATGGAATTGGAAAGAAGAGAAGAGGATGGAATTGGAAAGAAGAGAAAAGGATGGAATTGGAAAGAAGAGAAAAGGATGGAATTGGAAAGAAGAGAAAGGATGGAATTAGAAAGAAGAGAAAGGATGGAAAGACAATGGCTAAGAATCCCTGGTAATATCAAGGGACAAGGTTGTAGAGATTTAAAGAAATTTTTTTTTTAAATCGACAAACATATCATTGTAACACCACATGCATTATTTCCACTTCTCATCCATAAGAAAACGAACGCAATACAATAATAATTTGCTTTCTTCCGTGATATTTGTGTACTTTAATAAGGGGATCCAAATATTTCGACTAATAGAACAAAGAATAAATTAGTATAAAGGTACTTAGTTTTTAAAATACAGGTAAACACTATTAACTAATCAGCAATCTAGAAATGATTTATTTTAAAAGAAAAGTGATTCAAACCACATCTATAGAAATTAAAATACACGAAGAAAAATCCATTCACGACCAACCATTAACTCATACGGTTCAAGTTTCTCATAACTAATACGTAAATGATTGGTGTTAAAAAACTGATTTGAAACGTATACTGTAAACTTAGAACTAGAGAATTAAATTGCTGTTTCATCTGACGGTAAGGCAACACAAGCGAAATTAAGGAATATGAATGGACTTTAATTTGTTTCGAAAAACAATTATACATATATAAAATTATGCGAATCGTTATGGATTCCGGTCTCAAGAATAGATCAGTATAAGATATGAAATTAAACCACTCATTCGGTTAAAGAACAGGTGACGCTAATTGCATAGAATAAAAGACATGCGAGTCAACAAATTAGTAAAGATATTTGAGAATGACTTAGTCTACACATGTATGGAAACAAAAAATTTACTTAAAAAAGTGTATGAGTGATTTTCGAGTTTCTTTTCTCACTCATGTGATTTCTCATCTTGCCAAAGGACAACCATAAAATATGTCGATTCCTTTAATGTCTTTCGTGTAGGACTCACGCGAGAACTATCCCAAGAGAGAGAGAGAGAGAGAGAGAGAGAGAAAGCAAGAGCACAAAAGAGGAGATGAGAAAGGGAGAAGAGGCACGGGAAGCGGCGCGGCGCGGCGCGTGTGTCGAGCATAGGTCAATCACACGGCTCCTCCGAAAGCCGCTGCGGACAGGTGACTAACACAGGCGGAAAGCCCGCACGTAAGAAGGCGCTGCACAGACGATGACCTGCTTCCGGTCGACGGACAGCCGGTGCTGGTAGTCAAGGGCGCCCCTTCTCAGCAGTGGAACATGACAGACTTTCTTTGCAGACGCAATGGCGCTTTTGCATATTGATTAATGTCGCACCCTTCTCAAATGGAGGGACACTGAACCCCATAGATTATTCATAATAAAACTATATTTATCCGGAAATAGCAGATAGTGAAATAATCCGTTCGCTACGTTTAAATAGGATATTAATATCTTTATCACAAGGAAATTATTCAACGCAATCGCTTTACGGAAAATCTTAACCAGACATTTATAGTAAGATGCACCCTGTACGAACTGAAAGAAAAAAGTTGTCGCCAAGTTGAACATCATATTTAACAAGAGGATATGGGCAATTAAGCCAAATTTACATGAGACACACTGATATTCACTCATAGGAAAAGTATGAATATCAATGAAAGATGTATTCATTTCTTTTGTCGTGATTTGCATATGAGTTGCACCGAGTTGATATAAATCCATCACAATCGGACTAGGGCTGCTTCACAAACGAACGCAATGTAAAGGGATAATGCTATAAAAGTATCCTAAATACTAAAGGAAGAAATGATAGACATATAGTATCCTTCCAGTCGGAAACGCTATAATACAAAATGATAATACAAAATATCTTTTTGTGTGTGTGAAAAACATTGAATCTATTGTCTGGAAAACCATCAGCGCAGTGCAATTTCTCAGAGTTACAAGGAAATTCTTTGAGCACTCGACGGAAACAAGACCCCTATGACCACTTTCTGTCATGAGAAGTGCCGTTTCTTGTCTCTAATAGACTAACATGGAAGGTTTTGCGGCCTTAATGATGGACTTTCCAGCATACTACATAACGGTCCTCAGAAGACAGCCGCAAACTGCTCAAGTTCTAGTCAAGATCTCATCAGATTGACACATCATGGTCCAAATTTAGCCCACATTCCTGCATGAATACGATCCCAATTATTATCTCACTATTTAATGCAAGTTGTCAACTCCAATGCCAAACTGGCAATAAATTTAACTCCTCACCTGGAAATTCCTCCCTAAAGGAACATGCGCCTAAGATAACCATTTCTGCATTTTCGATACTTCACTTCTGCTATTACTGAGTAAATACGATGCAACGTTATGCTCATTCACTTTTACTTTCAGATTCATTAATACGATCATAGAACATATGGTAATTGTAAAAAAGGAACATAATAAATAACACTTCTGATGGAGTACAATGTGCTGAGCGACGTAACTTATACCAAAATTGTTTGAAATAAAACATTCATCATAAAAAATTATTTTTACAGAAGATATCAATTTTTTAGCTCTTAATTTCTCTTAATAATTTTCACTCTTAACTGTATATGTACAGGTAGGTCCAACAAGTAATGTATTCACTGTAAATTCCCTCATCAATTTTCATAATTAAAGAATTTCGTAATTTTACGATATAACAGTAGCTGCATTGACGATGCTTACCATGTATGTTGTAAAAGACACGAATTTCTCCCAATTGTACTTTGTGAGGAATCTACCAGAAGTACAGAATGCACGAGTTCTTCATACATAAAGCCGTAAGACAATGTGAGGAAGCTGTCGTTCGAATAAACTTTCTTGAATTACGTTGAATGAAAAAGAACATTATATAACGAATATTTGTATACCTGAAAGAAAACTTTTACACTCTTTCTCATGAATGAGTTTACAGTAGCGTTATGAAATACGTACACTGGTAGGACATGTTCCTCAGAAGGACAGAAGTCCTGGTTCAAAACGGAGGTTTCATTTACTAATAGCTACAGGGTCACCAGGATAGAGCATTTTAGGCTCCAAATAATAGATCGTCCCCTTTCTTCGTTATGGAAACGTGTGTACTAGAGAATCATAAAGCAGGTAGAAACGGATAAAAATATAAGACACTAAAACATTATAGCTCCATAAAAATACAACAATACAACTACAGTAAAAAGAAAAATTCAACTGGGCATTTGGTTTATTCTACATTCAAAGATACAAATATATAAATGTATTATGAGCGTCAGGCGAACATAACCATTTTTTGAAATTTTTCAATCATGTTATTTACTCTGTTTACATGAAACATAGTCATTGCAACTGTAATTCGTGTATTAATGAGTATTAAAAACAGCGAATCGTTAATTATACCGTTTACATTGATACACTGTCTAAAAAAATCCCTTAATAGAACCTGAAAGACGAGGCAAATTTCGTACTATTTCCTTTATTTTTTAAAAAAATAGGGACTGTCGGGGTCGCCAATGTCTAGGTCATTAGAGCACTTATTCCTTTATTAAATTTAGTATATAGTTTTAGTAGTTGCACATGAATCGAAACGTATATTGAGAGTGAAATTTCAGTAACATTTTATATCTTTTAATTCTTAATATATATATTTTATTAATTTAACGATAATCACTTCCCTGTTAACTTAACAAATATTGAACCACATTGGCTATAGGTAATTCTTGAGATATGGAGTAGTGCGTTTCTCAAATAATATCCATTCCAACTTCACAGTACGAGATAATGGGATATTTAAATGAAAATAATGTAATTTTGCCAAATTCAATTCGGTTTTAAAGTTTTTTTGTAAAGCTCCGAAATTACAAGATTATTCTGTTCGTTCACGTAGAATACGTCACTTAAGTAGGATCAAAAAGTTTTCCTTATCAAATAGATAGAATATAGTAACAAAAACTGTACTTCAATTTCTTTCGTTGGTTACGTATAAGAAGTACAAGAGAATATGCACTACACAACAAAATCTAAAAGTCACATATAAAATTAATTTTTATGGATGCAACTTCTCTCATAGTTAATCGTACAATTCAACAATAACTTATAGCAATATAAAAATTAAATTAATTTTGTGAGAACTCTATATTAATTTTATGAGAATAATAGCCATTTCTGTCACGTCCGTTTCAAAATTCTGAGGAATCATTCTGTGTGACGACATTTCGCACGAGTGCAGATTTTTATCAACCTACAAAATTTAGATATCTACAATTCACTAGCAATATAAAACTAAAATAAATTAACATTATTTACAAGTAAAATATGATATTCGCACGTGTTTAAGAATTTATCTTTCTAAAATATAATTTAAAACACACATTGTCATTTAACATCTATATTATTATAGCATCCTTCCTTAAAAAATGAAGTAATAGAGCTCGACAAGAAGTTCAAACTGCGCAAAATATAAAATAAGAATGCAATCAAAAGAAATTGGTTGACAGAATCTCTGCGTATAGGCGATATTCTGAAAAGCATTTTTTTGGTATGAGGGGAACTCAAAACAAATAATAGTGAACGTGGGTGAAATCTCGCAAAACAAATATTCAACGACTGCAATACTTTCCGTACAATAACTATGTCAGAAAGTATTCAGTCGAGGAGAAAAAAAATTGATGGTACGAGTCCCTTCTGAGGAAAAAGAGAAATTAAGTTGTATCAGATTAAAAATTATAACTTAGTTTATTGCTCCCCCCACGTGGTCATACGCAGTTTGCAACTGCTGTTTATTTAATCAATGAAGTTTATTTAATCAAATCAAATTACTCTCAAATCAAAATAAAATATTCATACATACTCATAGAAATGTTACCCAAAAAATAGTAGCAAGATAAATTAAAATGTACAGTCCAATGCTAAGGTGTTCATTATTCTGTTTTAAAGGGAGAAAATAATCCACATTTTGTACGATATTACGTCCACACTTCGACCAAATAAATTGCTGACAGTTTGGCCCATACTTTTAGCAAAGTGTGGGAAATTTTGAAGAAAAGCATAATACGGCACAAAAAGAAAACAAGTAACTGTCCAAAAAACTAAAAAAAAATCCACGAAAACGAGAAAGAGATATGATGTGGTCAGCAAAAGACAAGTCATGTTCGAAGCAAGTACGAAGATGAAATATACAGCCAGAATTATGAACGACCAGAATTATGAGAAAAAATATAATAAAATACTCGATAATTGCTAGCACTGTTGAAGAGAGCACATTCACACTTGAAGCCATCCCATCTGGTGACTAGTAATTACCAGGCAAGATGCAGATAGATCCCACGCCGATCTGGCGAGCAATCTTCCGTGTGCGGGTGCGCCAGCTGAAGAGCAGCTCCCAGAGCGCGCGCGGCTCTTCTTGATGGGGCGACGCAGTGAAGCGAACCATCCGGCGGCCGCTGCGAGCGGTGCAGGCTGCGCGCGCCATAACTGATGGTGTGAGCGATGGTGTTCGCGCTTCGCAGACCCTCCAGACATCGATGAAGACGACGAGGAGGATGACGACGACGCGGAAGACGAGGGAGGGCCGGTGCCCGATCCGCCGCCCGCTGGACCGTACCTGCCAGCGACGCCCGCGGCCGCCGCCTCGCGACGCTGGAGGCTATTCAGCCCCATGGCGGGAGCGGGAGGGGCGGTGGCGCGGAAGAAGAGGCTGGCACCGGACACATGCACGGCGGCGGGGGCGGGACCGCTGGCGAACGCGGCCGAGATAGCCGTTGGGGAGGCGTCCCGCACGGGCTGCGGCTCGAGGGCAACTGCGGAAACCGTCGTGGAGGCGAAGGTGTGCGTCGGACTAGTCGGGGAATGCCGCACGGATCTGTACCTGGACGAGAAGTCCAGACGATCGTCGATGTCTTGTGGAATGGGAAATCCTTCCACGACAGAATTATCGCCAAGTCTTTGACAGTTAGATGCAACTGGCCTGACGGGGACAGTAAAGAATCTACTGGTTGGTTCTCGCAGCGAAATCAATTTGTACACGTAGAAATTTCACGATCACCTCTTCACAACACACTATTCCGACGATCCCTAATTCTGGAGAACTTAAGATTGTTATCAACACTTTACTTTGTCAAACACACTTAGTTTACGTATTAACTGCACACAACACTGATGATGAAGTATGCCGCTGATGACGATTCAGGATCCTTATTCCTGGTACTCGCTTACTCCGTCTGTAATCTTTGTTGGCTTCTTTGCGCGATTTCTCTTCTCGTGTTGTTTGCTACTTGGCCTGACGTCAGCACAATCCACGGACGAACGACCTTGCCGCAGGGAAGAGTATTTCACATCGATGACAACACACTACACGACACAACTTGGTTCTCCCAATCCGTGTATCAAGGTAACATAATTCCAATTCTCACGCACTGATATAAAAAGCCCAAGGCCCGCAGTAACACCCAGAAAACGATCGCTGCAAAGACTTGCGGAGTGGCGGTCTTCGAGCGGACGAGAAGCGACACGCACAGTCGCCTGAAAACACAAGAGACGTTGTTCGCGGAGGAAAAGGGAGCGGCAGCGGCGCGTTCGGAGCGGCGAGCAGCACTGACGGGAAGTGCGGAGCCGCAGGTCTCGGTGCGCAGCCGCTCCCACGTGACGTCCCCCACCGCTCTCGGAGAAGACGACGGTGACGGCACAGCAGTGGCGGGCGCGCGCTGGAACGGGCGGGGAAGACACGAAGAATCCCAGATGGAGGAGTGTCCGCGAACCGCTAACACTGATACACCGACGATACACTGATCAAACAAGACGTCACTTTTTCACACCATCCCAACACTTACAAACGCAATCATTAAGGCCAACTTATTAAAATGATGGTATTCTTATGAGACAGCGATATTTCACGCTAAATGCAGTACTCACACACAGTTTGATGTAGAAAACATGAGTAGAAACGAAGATAAGCAAGATTACAACACAAATTACTCTGATTTCAAGGAGACCATTACTTCGTAATAACTAACCACTTGGATTTCAAATATTATTTAGAAAACACACACAATGCGACCCGAAACTATCAAAATATTACGTACAGGTTAAAATATGACACTACGTAGAATCTTACCCAATTACTGAAACATCCCACAGAAGCAATACATATATATTATTGATCATATAATCGTGTCTCAGGAAACTTGACCATCTGCATTGTTGTTTATTCGTAAAGCTGCTGGCCCGATTGTCGAGTAACGGCTTCACGGTCAACACCAATAAGACCTACTAGAGATAATACACGACATAAAATTATTTCATACTTCACTGCATTGTTGCCTCGCTTTGTCATAGCAAAATAAAAAAGTTAAAAAACTAGTCGAACCCATACCGCGCGGGCAAAAGTAATAAAAAAATAATTAACAATAATTTCCTTCTAGACTTCATGTTGGCTTTGGGAAAGTAATTTCCAATGGGCAATACAATAATATAGAGTGAGAATCTAACCAAGAATTTATTTGTAAACAAAATAGGGAGGTTTAAAAAAAGGTGAGAATATTTAGTCATGTAGCATGCTAAAATAAATATATAACTGATAGTACATGAAATAACAAGACATTCAATTGTAAATTTGTCCTGACTTAGCACCCAATTTCCGAAACCAATTAATTTATCTTAGTTTAGAGGTATGGATGTAATAAAATTACTGAAATATCTGTGCTTTCAACAATTTTATAATAGAAATAAAAGACATTTGTTGTGCAAGAGGTGAAAATGATGAAAAAAGTAAAAAAACAACAACATTAAAATAGTCAAATATTGACTGATGGCAACAAAATAAAAAATAACTAACAAAAATCACGTCTACCACGTTAACTACGTCTAGTACTAAGTTATGCGTGATAAATTAGCAAGTCCCTTTTCCTCAATATGTTTGTTTTAACATCCAAACATATATCCTGAAGTTATTGCGAGTTGTCCCAAATCCCATCAACTGTTGGGAAGTTGTAAAGAAAACAACTCCAAGGTCAGTCCATCATTGACTGATAGAGAAGCAAATGATAAACATTTCCTAGAGAAGCTCATGTCTCGTCAGTGAAACTACAGGAAAAATCTCCTAGCAGGCTGAAGTTGCTACAATCGAGAGACAATGCCGGCGGCGTCGCGCGAAGACATCGCAGTATACAAAAGGAAAGAGTGTGGTCCATTCAGAGCGGTGCAATGGAGCAGCAGCAACAGCCATATTTGGACTGCTGCCTCTCTTACAGTTCCAACACAAGAGACTTTGAAGCCGTAATAAGCAACTGAGAATTAGCGCTGGATTTACCACTCGGCCCGGGCCAAAGGGCGCACGCTGAAAAAAAATGTTTAAAAACAAAAAAAAAATATGGTAAGTTAAAAAAGTGAGCATGTAGTTAGTTTTTAAATAAAAGTTTATTATTTCAATAATTATGTTTAATTATATTTATTATTATTGCACATATTGCCCTTTGGACACTGCTTAACTTGCACATATCTTCTGATTATTCCTTTTCCTTCTTCTTCTTTTCTTCTCCCAAAATCTCTTCATTCTTTGTCTATGTTCCTGTTTCCTTTGTTCTGTCCAAACTTTCCCTGCTTTCTTTTTCTCTTTTACTTCGAATTTTGTGTTCTTAATTTTGCTTCTGAATTCATCTCTTGATTTTATCATTTCCCTATTAATTCCTGCTTCTCTTAGGTCTTCTATTTCTTAAAACCAGTTGTTTTTTTGATTGGGCAGTTGACTACATCAAATATCTTCTTCGGGAACCTGTTGTTGCTCATCCTATGTATGTGTCCATAAAACGCTAGCCGCCTTTTTCTTGCCATGTTTGTGAGCCTGTCTGTGTGTTCATATAGTTCTTTGGTTGGTCCCTTCATCCATATACCATCTCTTTGTATTACTCCAAAAATTTTCCTGAGGATTTTAAGTTCTATTTTTTCTGTCTCTGCGATACCTGATGCTCCGATTGTGGTCGTTTCTGATGATAGAGTATTTCTGGTAACACAACCGTATTGTAATGCCTGAGTTTGGCTGTCTTGATATGTTTCTTTTATTGTAGTGCATCCATGTGAATTTGTACGCTTTCTGCAGTTTCTCTGTTCTTTTTGTGTTGGATGCCTTGTTTTATCCTCCCATCTGTATACATTCCCCCAGATACTTGAATTTTCCCACTTTTTTCCCTTTTCCATATTTTGTGTACAAAGTGTGAGTTGTTGTACTTTCTTTCCATGAACTGAGTTTTCTCATACGATATTTGCAGACCTGTTTTGGCCGAGATTTCACGTAGGAGTTCTAGCGCTTGTGTTTCTTGTCTATTGTTGCTGAGTATTGCCAAGTCATCAGCAAACGCCAGGCATTTTATGATTGTCCTAACTGTATGTTTTATGTTCTTCCTAACTGAATCTCTTTTACTTTTTCTTCCCCCTTTTTTTTGATAAGTTTGTCCAAGACCATGTTGAATAACAGTGGTGAGAGACCATCCCCTTGTCTGACTCCTGTACGTATCTAGAATGGTTCTAATATTTCTCCCAAAAATTTTATTTTGGATGTGGAGTCCGTCAGAGTTTGTTTCATGAGTGACGTAGTTTTTATGTCTACTCCATATTCTTCAAGTGTATCAAAGAGAGTCTGTCTGTCTATGGAGTCATACGCCTTCTTGAAGTCCACAAATATAACTACAGTGAAATTTGTCTGTCTGACTTTCAGGAGTGTTCGCAGATTCCA
Source organism: Laupala kohalensis (assembly GCA_002313205.1). Lineage (NCBI taxonomy): Eukaryota > Metazoa > Arthropoda > Insecta > Orthoptera > Trigonidiidae > Laupala > Laupala kohalensis. The sequence goes on along the minus strand of NNCF01126402.1, from coordinate 122,194 downwards.
AGTCTGTTCAGAACATTATCTTCCTTTTCTGAATCCTGCTTGGTATTTTCCTATAATTTTATCAACTTGGTGTTCTAGTCTGTTAAGTAGTGCCTTAGAGACAATTTTCTAAGTGACCGGTAATAATGAGATCCCTCTATAAATCAGTCACTGCTTTGTTCTAATACAGACGGTCCGAAAGTCCGCTCTAAGTTTTATCATGTAACTCTTTTAAGGTGCCGCGTGAATTCGTTAAAATAATTATCGTGTTTTTAAATTGTAGTGTCTGTGATTACAATGAGCCATAAACTAAAATCTAGTGGTGCCGAGTATCTGTTGAGTAAGATTAATCAAGATGAGCACGGGAATTGCCAAGTAATGGAAAATACTTCTGTCAGGAACTGAAACTACATTAAGTGTGAATTTTTATGTTAATCTACATGCATATCTACCCTACATTAAGTTTGTGACAATTATTATGAAATATTTATTTACTATCTTCCACATTGACTAGGGGACAGGTTAAAAGGTCTCTTCTAATCTGTTCATTTTTCCATTATCTATAAATCATGTATGTGTTGAGCAATTAACGTGCTATATCTCAAAAGAAACAGTTTCTTCCATCGAAAGGTTCCTTAATGCCCGATACTTTGAAAGTCGCATAATATATACTCACAAATCGCAGTAAACACAAACATCACAAGGGTGGTGAACAGAAAAAAATAGGTATATTTCTTTGTAATACAAATGATGAAAGATATGCGATAACTACGGCCATATAAATTATCGACGAGTGGACACAAGTTTCTGCTGCACGGGATCCCGGGTTCGTCACCAATTTCTTCTTGCCGTACAGTATAAAATAGGATTGAGACTATTTTTTAGACGTATTCTCCCCTCCAATGTTCTCAAGCGGTTGGATAGATACATAAATAGCTGAAAGGGCTTATATGAATTTACTAGAATTCAAATTCAATTTTAAAACAAATTTCAAAACAAACAGTTCATGGTACAAATGTAATATTACAATTCTGCTAATGCTCAGAAGTAATAACATAAGTAGGCATTGGCGAAGTTTAACGAGAGAAAAATGGATAGTTTAAATAATTTACCTTCTTTCAAAAGGAAAATTGTTTAAACTATCAATTTTTCTCTCGTTAAACATACATGTTGGATTTATTTTGTTACTCCAGCAGTTTAATAAGAAGTTGTTTAATAAGTAAAGACGACTTAATTTATTAAACATATTTCTAAAGAATTGTAACTTATGTCGAGACATGCTGAAAGAGAAAGTTGCATGAAGACAATTATCGTCCCAAGATAATAATACTCTCAATTCTCTCAGTCTTCTGTCCCCCGTTCTTGAAATAACTTCTAAAACACCGACCCACCTTAATGTGAAGGTGCTGGGACGCATTGTATCTCGATCCTTCTCTTTTCTAAATCCTTAGGCACAATGGTGAACGCGAGGAACTCGGGTGATCTTCTTGGCGAAGGTGTCAAGAGGGATATTTGGTCCTAACGAGAGAACACAATGGGAGCGACAGTGAATAGGAGAAACTGTTAGGAGGGGTGGAACGTTAGAAGGTTAGCAGCCTTTGTCTAATTATAAGCATTAGGATAACTTTCGTTTGACTAACTTTGGCGGCGTGAATTTACTATATTATGATTTTCCTTTCATTATTCAATGAAATTACACCACACATACAAATTTTACTTATATAAATATTATATTACACTGTATATAAATATTATGTATAAATATAAAACAATATCGAACTTATAGTGCCGCGCTTGATACACTCTCGGTCTGATGAACTTCTCGTTCATATTCTTACCGATCGTGCTTCATTATGTACGGCCTCTATTACATTAAACAACTAGTTGCCCTCGTTGTCTAGTAACACTACCTAAACGGAACCCCATTATACATAGTCACTTATTGACATAATCTGACAACTAGTGGAGGACTGTGGACGAGCTAGGTAACTTACTTATCGCTCGAAATTGCTGGCGCTGGACCATCAGTATTGTTTCAATTACATGGACTCGTGGTTTTTTAAATGGTACGAGTTATATAAAAAAAAACTAGAAGGATGGAAAATAATGATTAACCAAATAAGGATGAGACATTGTAGATAGTAACCAATTATCAGAAACTAAACTGTGTAGACATGTTTTGAAATGATAGTTCTGACGTTTTCTTAATGCCACCTTCAGCCCTAATTAGCATATCAATGTCATTATCGATAGCACCCCACTCCGTTTTATTTTCCGTCAAATAGTTGGCCGAGGTTGTCAACTGTAGATGCAAGCCACAAGCTACCTGATGTAACAGATAATTGTCATCGCTGCACGTCGGGAGTAAATAATACTTTTGTATAACGAGTCTTTATTAACTTTATTAACATTGTTTAATAAGAGTGAGCCACGGTCAGTTCGTTTTGCCATTCAAAGGGAAGTATTCTGGAACGCGATATGTTGGTGTACTGATGGATACTTCATATGACATAAAATTCGCATGTCATGTAAAATGCAACCAACTCATATTTGGCGTTCTTTTGAAGAGAAAGCTTGGTTTTTGCCAAGGTTTTTTTTCTTCTACAAATGGCATGTTAGTTGATGTATTGAAGTCTAGATACATTTTAAGAAACTTCGGGGGATTACATGGGGGATTTGACTTAGTGACCGACTACTTTAATTGCGGATTTTACAAAATGTTTTCATAGGCGTCGTCTCACGTAACGATTGATGAGACTCGTTGCTATGATGTGGACTCAAAATTAAGGCGTATTTTTTCACGATAAATTTTTCTCATGTATGCTGACTGTGGGATCGGTACCGTCAAGAAATAGGGGTACTTTTATACGGAAAGAATTTTCATAATGCAACCATACAACCCCAGTCAATTTTTGTTTCTTACATTCTTTTATAAGTCTACTTCTTTTTAGAAAATAAATAGAAAGTTTACTAATAGTCAAGTAAAATAGACGACTCAAATTAACTCTCAAAATAAATTTCAAAAGAAAATGCAGATTAAAGTTTTCTAAAATGTATATAATTCCTGAAATATTTTATTTTCACTTCATTAATTATTACTTGACCACCGAGGAAAAATTTATTGAGATGCAATTCTCATTACGAACCTTTAAGTTTGAACTGTCAAAAAGATTAAGCATCATTTGATTTCTATTCAACTGAATAGAATAACCAAATCTCTATAAATTTACATTTCAAAATAATTTTTAGTAATTGAGCTTTGGTTTCAAGCCCTTATTTGTTTTTAAACAGCTGTTTTAACGTACAGCTTCTTTATCTTACTCTCCAAGAAGAACGATTCGTCAAGGAGCGTATGCAGCTTACCGCGTTTGGAACAACTGCTCACACCTCCCTTTTATCTCGGACAGACATTTCTTTAAATATTTCTCACCTGCAACAGAATTGAGAAAAACAAATCAGTTCAATTTCTCATAAATTAAAACACATCTATGTAAGAAATATAAAATACAAGTAAAAAATCATTACCATAACAAAATTACACACGATAACATTTACGTAATGAAATGTAATGCAGATAGAAATCATACGAAGCATTGCCCACCAACACGTCACAACCGAGTACCTCACAACTCTGGACATAGGTAATTTAGAGTTCATTCGCATAGTGAAGAATCCACAGCAGCATGTGCTGGGTATTGAAGACTTAACACACTGTTAACTTTTTACCTTCAAATGAGATAACTAATTATACCTTATTTTCATTTGAATCATTATATTTTCATTAGAATTTATCTGAATGCATTTTTTCTGTAAAAAATTGTTGTCACATGAGAGTAATCTGTTGCCTAAGTCATACACTTTCAAGTACATAGGAATACTTTCAAATACAAGACGGATTTCTCGTAAATGTAGTTCCCCAAAAAATAGAAAATAGACATAATTTATTTAACTTATGTTATACATTTTTTGTGTCCAAGGCAGGATTTATTTTACCGCAATAGCTCAAGACAACATTGCTAAGTTCTATTCCTCACAATAGAAGTAATATTGAAAAAGTAAGAACCGCAATCAAATCAATATTAGCATATGCGATCCGTCCAGACGCCAAAAACACCCGCTCCGTAGCAGTCTACGCCCAAGACGTGGCACGGAATTAGCCTCCCGAGGGACAAGAGGGGGAAGTCCGTCTCTCAAGGCAACGTTCGCTTATTTACAGATCGCGACTGTTTGGAAGGGGAAACTCCGCTTAGTGTCGCAAAGCGCTCCTCATGAAACCAGACGTCAGATTCCGCGAAGCTGCTCCACTCCTTTGCACTGTATCTGTTCGCAATTGCGATAGTTTCATTGTGGAGAGCGAATTTTCTCCTTTAGTATTACCCTCCATTTCGCGATCCATTTCCGTCTTCCATATTTTTTTACTCACATCCCAATAGCTCTTGTTAGCTACAAGGATTCCATCAACATAAAGTGACATAGAATATCAAATTATGCAAGAATAACGGCCCAACAAAAACTTATTCTCTAAACAAATTGCACTATCAAATTTCGTCTTACAATGATATCCTATTTGCCCACATATGATACGAGAATTCTTTTGTGAAGGCGTTTTTCTTATCATCTATGCATCTAGTATCGCTCGTTTGAACACTTAATACATGATGAAATCAATAAATACTTTTTGAGGTTTGAGATAATTCTAAACATAAATTATTTGGTTTTAAAACTTTGTCTGTAAGTGATAACAAAAAACTGTAAATTTAGTTTGCAATGGTATACATGGTCTTTTTATTACATCATCCTATGAATAACAAAATTATGACTATGGTTTCACATAACAAATTGCAAAATTTAAAATAATATTTAGTTTAGAACCACGTCAGAAATTGGAAACCAAAACTTAATATTTATTATAGAATAAACATTAAATCAACCTTATAAGTAACACATTCCAATATTTTTTCTAAAAGCATGCTATCAACCCTCAAACTACTTTTTCACCCAATAATCTCTATTGTAGACCTCCTTTCAAAGAGCAATTTAACAAAATAATAGCCTCTTAGACGAGCACGAAAGAACGTCAAAGCGATGTCATGTATCTCCTATTTACACACGTGAATGATGGAGTGCGTATTACATCACCCATTCTCTGGTTGCAAAACGAGTTACGGTAGATAAGAATCCTTGCTGATACTATCTGCACAACACAAGACGGCCCCTCGAGTCACGTAGACACGTTGTGATTCCCACGTTTGATTGCTTTCCGATGGAAACACTGAATAAATGTATCTCATTACAATAATAGCAAAGGAAAATATACGTAAAAACAACAACAACTTTGCGAGTCAGGTTCACAAGGCAATTTAAGTTGATTCTTCCGAATCATTCCCATAGCAATGAATAGTGCGAATGAATGAAGCAAGAAGGCATGAAACCTCACATGAACCTGAGATGCAATTAATGTTATTGTAATGAGATACAATTATCGTTAATAGCAAGTTTACATGTATTATCTTTGGTACTATTTAACACGATTGATATGATTTTAAGAAGCCACTCTCCTCTTGCGTCAATTCCAATCGAGGAAACCGAAGCAGAAAATAAGATAATATCGATATAATGATGGCGCGATGACACGCGGTTCTTTTAATACCCTCAATACCACTGCGCGTCCGTTTCATGGAATTCCAAACTCATTATACTCGTAAACATATTGAAAGACTTCGTTTCCGGAAATGAACATCGGCTGCTGACTAGATGCAAAGCCAAGTATCCAAGAAGATGAAGTGCATTAGAAAAATCTCATCGTTAAGAATAATCAATTTAAAAAGTGAATATGGGTTATTTACAGGGAGAAAATTCAGTAAACGCCAAAATTTGAGTACTTTCACATGTTCAAGGCACGAACGAGAATATCTGCGATGATAGCCAATTCCAAAGTATTATACGCTACGTGTTAGTATATTGAAATATGGACTACCAGTTTCTAAAATAGTTGTTATTCGTATCAATATATTCCATCAGTACCCACTTTCATGCCCATTTCATAAATTTGACGGTTGAGCCACAAGTCGAGGAGCATCGATCCTACGCCTCCGCAACTAATAAGGAGGTCAACAGCCGCCTCCAACCTTGCCCGTCGCGGCTTTCCCTTCAATACGAATAGGGCCAGTGGTGCGATACGTGGCCATATCGTAGCACTTCAACGGTCGGTTAGGGTTACCTCCACATATTTGTTAGACATCTACATAAAAACAGACAAATGATTACGCAAAGTACCACAGAAAATTTGGGAGTTGGATGACGAATGTGTTATCAAATAGAAAGGATTGATATAATCGCCGTAGCTCAAGAATAATTCTAGCGATTTAGGAAGGTATCTTAAACAGGAGCAACTATGGTTTTGTGAAAATACAGAATGCAGCATATCACATTGCCCGAATTCAAAAATAGTTCCAATTATTTGTAGTAATACACTATTGTATTAGCTAAAAGATGCTGACGTTTCAGACGTGTGTTTCGTAAACTGAGCAGTGAAAATTACTTCCTAACATTTCATCTCCAACATATGAGACCATTTGAAGGAACACAAAACAATCATCTTCAATATTAGAGATGACGAAGTTAACCACCTCCGTCCGCGCGAGCGTGCTCTCGTAATCGCCGTAACCAACTTCAACAGTGTCGAGGTCGTCACCTACGCGATCACCCGACCACGCACAATCTCGCATCTCCACCAAAACTGAATGCCACCTATGGAGAAGAAAGTGGTCACTATTGACAAGAGCAAGCAAACTTTTACGTTGATATTTTTCTTTCTTTCTCGTCGTTTTCGAGTGCGCGTGTCGATGAATATGTGCCATTCGCTTTCGTGCTAATGATAGCAATGGTCACAAACATAACTTCCGCAGCTTCTTCGCTCTCTACGAGGAAAAGTGCGTGTGCAGCAAGAGATAAATGGAGACATTTTCATCACGCTACAGCTCTTCAGTGAAAGGGATACATTCGCGCCCTCGCAAATTGATGGTCTACATTGCAGTAGAGAGCGTCGATTACCCTAAACAAGCGGGTGTTCGGATAACAGAAAGAAATCAAACAAGCCTAGCCACTTCCATAACAATATTTTGAAGGTACATAGGGGTAATGAGACAGAACACCTTCAGATAACACACTTCCGATGATCGTTGTTTGGTTAATCCATGCTCCACCGTAATTAATTAAGAAAAGAGAAATTGTGAACAAGTACATTGATAGGTTTTATTACTCAAACTATAGTATACTTGTGCGTGAGACATTTACAAATCACGGATACAAATTATCCTAAAAAGCTGTTGTTGCTGCATCACAAATGATAAAAATAAGTGTATTTTTACCAGAAATTTAGACCGAAGTCGGGACGAAAAGAAAACTAAGTAACAAATACCTATCAACTCCGTAAAATGTGAAATTTCGAAAGTACTGGAATACATTAGGAAGAAACATGTAAATATTATTTTCAATACTTATAAAAGAATGAAATATATACAGAAGTAAAATACATTCAAAAAGACAATCTTTTACGACTTGGAAAATCGCCAAAAAGAATCTAAAACTCGCTTCAAACTATACATTTTGCGCTGCAATATCGCATGCTAGGAGCTGTGATGTCTGCTGACCAGTCAGTGTCTAAGGACAAAAAATGGGCTGACTACTTCGCGCATTGAAACATCAAATCTGTCACGGAAAAATGCATCGTGTGCAGGCAACATAGCAGGGTAAACGTCACAGCAAAAATTGCATGCAGTATTGAAGAACAAAATGCATCGTGCGAAGCTAGCTCAAGTCTCGACTGAAATGAGGATACGTGGTTTCACTAACTCGTTTCATGCTTTTGAGTTTGACTGCGATTTCAGCTAGAAAACGTAATATAGATACTCGTATTGTCGGTGATAAAATCTTTGGAATTTTAGTTTCATAGTTGTTGTTTTTTTGTGGGGCTTTAGGGCTCGTCAACATCGAGGTCACTAGAGCCCATAGTAGTTCCGTGCATTAAAACCTGGTATATCCACACCTGAATGTGTTACCAATATTTAGTAATTGCCTATAACGATCCAAGGGAGCCTATACGATACAGAATTTTCTTACATGGGAATTAAAGTTTTTATTGTTTAATTTCACAGTGAAACTATTATTAACGAATGTACATGTAATAAAATCTTTCAAGGAAATCCGGGAATCAGATTATTTGAAAGCTGCCATTTAATGTGATCGACCAACAGTCTCTCCGCAGAACGCATGGGTGACACAAAATATGCGTAGGGTCGATTATTATTCCCTTATAAAATACACACAATGTAAGTCATTTTAAATTCCTACTCCACTGTTCACTCCTTTACTTCAAATGAAGTAGCTAGCATTTGCTAGCTAATGAATTATGTTCTTGATTTATGTTCTGAATCCTCAGACGGCGTAAAAGAATGTTATTGTGTTTCATTACTTACAAAGGTCGATACACACATTTCCCAATGGAGACATTTTATGAAATCGGGTCAGTGTTTAAAGTGTCGAGACAAACGTGCCCATGACGCTGAAATATTTCTCTCTTTCAAATGACCCATGAAAAGGAGCATCTCTATGAATATGCAAATGTGTGAAGCAGTAAAATCCTTGTTTTGAATTACGAACTCTTAATACGAGAGCAGTCTCATATTGCACAATATAGTTTGTTTTTCCACGAATTCCATTCCATTGTGCAAGAATTTTTCCAATAAGCACTTCTCAGAGCCTGTAGTCCTAGAAGTTGATCTTCTTTCCTCTGGTTGCAAAGTATTGTAACAATAATGCGACGAATATCTTTCGACGATATGACTTTTGATTAAAAATAAACGTAAAATTCGAAGGAAATATTTTTGCTTTAGCTATACCAGGCCTCAATAAAATCAATTAACAGTTTTAAATTACAATGGTATGGGTTATTCACTGATAAAATCAGAATATTTGCACTTAAAAGAGTATTGCATTATTTACACGTATACAAATAAAACAATCATAATGTATTAAAGTATGCTCGAATCATTACAGAGTATCACTTAAAGGCAATGAGCAGCACGAAATATGACACACGACGTATGACTAAAACAATTTGCTGGTACACAACTGAACGCAACCATGTGCCAACTTAACGGAACGGATTACACTAAAATTTCCACTCAGAAAAATATGTGAATAAAATGAGATATCGTGTTCCAGAAATCCAAAACAAACACATGGAAAACCAACGGTAAGCATTTCTATGAAAATATTCTTCAACATAATGAAAGCATACGAATACATAAAATATGATACAGATGAACGTTGTGTAGCAAACTATTCAAATAAAAAACAATCATTGAAAAGAAAACTAAAAAAATCCCTATGAAGAATGAAGATATGCATATTAACAATATCTCATGTTAAGAAGCCATAACAAATTGATACACAAGCTTCAAATTTATCCAAAAGTAGCAAGTACTAAAAAAACGTAAATTTACAAATTAGTTCTGCGTACTAGTGGACTAGCGTTTGTACGTAGCTCAAAGTTCTAGCAAAGGTAAATATTAAATATAAGGGCAATGAGGCAAAATACTTTGTTTCCAAGAGTTGACGTAGATAAGTGACGAAAGCACATTATATCATTATATCAAAAGCTTGTCGCGCAAACTGTAAAGAAATTACTTACTTACCAATCACTGACCTACGAAATTAATTAGTATCTTCTTTTATGAACATTTCACGCGACAATCTTTTTGAAGACAAATAATTCAAAATTAAATCGTTTAGGGGATAAAGAGAGAAAGCACGCTTACTTTTATTAGGATATACTAACGTGACTTATGTATGGAGGTATTAGCATTTGGCATTGCATTACCTTAATACAAATCTAAACTTATTTTATTCGTTTTAGTACAAGCCGTAAATAAGAGCTGTTTCTAAAAAAAGTTTTTATTTATTATCTCTGCTAACTATTTAACGGTTGCTTAAAATGTATTTAAACAAGAAAAAAAATCCTCGTATTCCATCACATTTATCTATGGCCACGAGAAAACAGAATGCTCAAACCACAAAGAATAAAAAGTCGACCAAGCGGGTCAGGATAATAGATGGGATGGGATTATATCTTATCAAAGAATGCACATGCGCTATCAGTGACACGACAACACACCATATGAGCTATATCATTTATCAACAAAACCATCTTAACATCTTAATGACACGTTCAATCTCTCAGCTCGCTGAGTAAATTTTTCCGTTCACAACTCCACATCTATGACTACTTTTATTGAGTTACTGTTTTTGGTAAGAACGAGAAAAATAATACGTTCGAGTGTCCAAACACATCTCCCATTCTTATGTTGATATGCGTTCATAGAAGTCATTAACTCTCATAAAGCAATGATTCATCAACTTCATTTTGTTCAGGAGATATTCGCATCGACCCTCTTGTTAAAAACCCTAGGCCTGCGATACGCGTGAACCAAACATGGCGAAATGGGCTACTATGTCCACTTCACTTTCCTTCGGAGGATCCTCCGAGCGCAAGCGGCGCGGCGCAGCGCAGCAGGTGTGAGGTCGGCGTTGACCGATGGGCATCCGGGTCGGAGCAACGGCATGGGGCGCAGGTCGACCCCGCGCAGCCAGCGGACGCAGCAGCACCTGGACGTCGAGCGGAGCGGGAAACGAAAGTGCGCGCGTGAGTCGCGAATTAACGACCTTGCTCCATTGGATGCACGAGGTCGCCGTGGCGCGGGGCTCCAGGGGGATAACGCTTTCCCAGACGAAGGTAAACGCAGAAAGGAGACTTACAGATGAAGAAATATGATGTATTTGATGGATTATGTGCTGCAGATGAAAACGTAAGGCAATGGAAGAAGAAAAACCATTCTGCTTTCCAGCCCCTTTAGTCTATAGTCTATGTCAAGTTTTGCCTCGATAGAATTACTACGTCTACCACATCAAAACGATACTGACTTATATAGAGGAACTATGGAAGACATTAATTTATTTTTTGTTCATTAATTTAAAAAAAATTAAATTATGGAAGACAGAAAAAGGAATAAAAAGTTAAGTAAATTTTTTTACTCAAACAAAAAATAGTTAAACGTGCGAAGAAAACACAAAATTTAATACAACTAATTCTCTACATAAACAGGCTGATTCAATAAGAACGGACAACTCAAATATTTCCGTAACGGATCAAGATATCTAAATGCTGCTTTCATTCGTGAGTCGTGACATAGGGCTAGTAATTCGAAGTACTCAAACGATTTGTAGCTTCTTTAATTGTATAAATATTAACGCGAACTTTGATTTTTCAAATAAAACTATCTTTTTTAACACTACAAATATATAATTGATTACTGATTGATTGGAATAGAACAGCGGCAGCGAATATCTTAACATACGGCAATAGAGATCAAAATATAAGGAATTTGCCGAAGTTTGGGAAGACCTCGGAAAAAAAGAGAAGGAAATTCCGTTCAAATTAATGAAAACACAGGCGGATCGCTTTCCCTAAGGAAGGATAACTTTCTTTCCTACCTACTACTCACAGCGCTGTATGCCGCCAATCGACATACAGTAGAACCCCTCTTAACCGGTCTGGTGAAGATCGAGACCCTGACTGGTTACCCGTTTGGCTGGTTAATCCGAGGTTCCCGTAAAAAATCGATTTTCCTTAAAAAAAAAACGACCAACATTTTCATCAGGTTACCAAGAATAAACATCCAAATTAGATGTCAATGCAACTTATTTTGTGGTTCTGTATGCAAATACGTACATAAACGAACACGGAAAAAGTTTATTCATAAAAAATAGACATATTTACATAATGATTCATAGAAAAATAGACTTGGAAGCAAGAGAGGCTCAGGTGGTAGGGTTGTCGCTCATCACCTAGTCATTCCGGGTTCGATTCCCGATGGGGTCAGAAAATTTGTAGCTTTTCACATTAATGTCCCAGTTCATATAGCTGTGACTTCCATCATCTACCCAGCTCCAGTATCAATAACTCGAACTATTACTAACCACTTCTACTAACCCCTCCACGTGGGTCAAGTTGTTGGTAAACCCAGCTAAACGGCTCACCTACTAACAACAACCTACCACCCTACTCCTAACTTCCCATCACTCCATGTAAATAAGCTTCAATAGCACGCTACATTTCCCATTTACAAATACAACAATGAAAGCAAGAGAGGAATCAAACTCGCGAACGTCCTAATTCCAAACCGTTCTACCTGCCACAATATGAACGCATTGCACATCTAACGTCGCATCACGTTTTACTTCCAAGATACTTTCCAGGAAAGATCCGTCCAACAATCAATATTTGAATCACTACCTGTCAGCTATTATACGCCGAGAGTGAGAGAGAGAGAAAAACTTGTCCACGCGATAGGCCGGTTAATCCGCAGCCATACCGGTCTTAACCAGAGGTGTTCTACTGAAAATTGAACATCAAAGCATCCACTAAATTTAATTTATTAATTTCCAAATCACATACATATTTGGGATACTCAGGGAAAGTTTCAGATTGTTGGCAAAGAAAAAATGGATGAGATTTAGAAGTTTACACGCGTATTAATATAACACATAAATATATAATTCGCTTAGTAAAAATTGTATGCATCCTAGTCTAGGCAACATTTAAAACTCGAATTCCAATTGCAGAATTAGGAAGTTAATGCGCTGTGGATAACTTCCATGAATACTTTATAAACAAAAACACATACATATTGAAATAAATATCTAACAAATCCGTGCAAAATAAAATTTTCAAAGTCAAAACGTTCAGGGATATAAATACGTTGGAGCATATATTTATATTCGCTGGGAATTGCAATAATATGAATTGAATTCACAAATTTTAGATGGTAAGTACAGATAATGCGATTATTAATGAAGTTTCCAAAGAGTAATCAGAACACAAAAGAAATACATAGAGACACAGGGCTCTGTAAAATAAGATAAAAGGCACATTTATATACGAAACATACGTACGAAACCAACACACAAAGGAAACCGACATGTTTGTTACAATTTATTATCATATAACTATATTATCTTACTAATCCATAACATAATTACGAAATAAAACGAAACAAAATCAATATTTTTTGAAGTTTCAGCATTTTTGAGGTCACTAAATAATCTATAACACAACAAACTAAACAAGTCAATGAGAGAAATTTTACCACATATAAATCAATGAGAGCTAATAGCAAGCAGAGGAACGACCCTAGATAAATCATCTAATACCATTCCAGAAATGAAATGTTTAAATCACAGGGAATTCGTACGGCTGCTACGACAAAAAGATCAGATTTCTCATAATGCGTGTGTTGACGAATAATATCGAAGCCACTTTGAACTTCATGTAACACAATTGACGCAACTTACTCTACCATAACACAAGATTATTGCCATAGGAGAAAAACAACACTACAAGGAATGACAAAAACTTGTTTTGATTACAATAAGTAATAACTCTCCTGAAAAAGTGAATCAGAAAATCGGGTCCATGAGTTCATAAGCGAGGCAATACGTAACTCTCATTGCTAAACCACGTGTCGTGCAGCGTGAGCGGAAAGACTACATTTAAACCTGCGTCAAAGCTTCTGCAATGAGACAGAGTTAATATACGATGCGCATATTAGGACACTTATTTTGTGAGGCATCTTCGAATATCGTAGATTTCCAAGTAGATGTCCAAGTAAATTTAATCGTTTAAATATGACAGATGTGGAAACAAAACAAAAATCGCATTCAAGAAAACCTTAAGCATGGTCATGTGACATGATAAGCGACGTCAACTTGCCACGCGTCAACCTTGATACCCAGGCATATTTTATTTTTTTAGTGGCACAAACAATTAGATTGCGTAAGTCCGTAGCGTTCTTTCATAACTTATTTATCACATAAAATACACACACACAAATCATCAGTATTTGGATAGTTTTATGCATTACTACATATGTTAAACGTAAAAAATCATTTTGAACCAATTCAGACTTCAATTTACAGCTATTTAAATTGTAGTACTTTGTCAATACCAATCTATCTTGGAAGTAGTTGCAAATTATCTGTCATTTTTAAACAACAGTTACCAAAATTTCCTAACAGAATATGTTGTCTTGATTTGTATTAACAAGCATGACTGATTTTCTGAAATATCGCTTGGTCCAGTATTTCATAACTTTGTCCATTTTCTTCTGCACTATCTACAAAAGTCTGCCAACATTAGTTCCACGCCTCAAGTAATCTGGTGGTTTTCAGTTAACGAAGTCGTCAAGCAAATGTTCGACGTATATTTTCATCCACAAAGGAAGTTCATTGAAATTTGTTCGTTAGAGAGAGGACAAAGTGAAAATTTTAGGGCGCAAGATCAAGTGAATAAGGTAGGTGTGGAAGGACTTCCCAACGCATCTCCTGGACGTTGTGTTTTGTCAGGTTACGGTACGGGTAGACCAGGAAGGTAACCCTATTACATATGGATAATTTGGAGGAAGAGATAATGACAATTTTCCACGAATTACCAAGCGATTCTGAATCGGTGGATGGGAAACGAATTATGCGACAATACTATTGGGTTTTTTTCTTCGTAAATGCTTAAAATTTATGAGGATATTCAGGATCTGATTTTAATTCCCAAAAGACAATGCACGCAGATTTAAACTCTTGCTAACATTATTTACAGCAATTCCTCACAGAAAACTGATAATAGTTTATAATCACAGAATTCCAGTAATATTATTAAAACAATTTATGGTGAAGCATAGAAACAAAAAAATGTCTCTGTATTGAAAGGTTAACTTATTTTCTCTCATACCCATTCACTCAAATCTACTTCCGAATTACTTCACCCTAAAAATGTCAAACACTTGTCACAAATAAAACCAAAACAATGCGATACCCAAATAAAATAAAAAATATTTAAGCCTCTATGAGCACCGTGTTCGTCAACTTCCGAAGACCATTGGCAATTGTCTCACGGCCACTTAGCTTGCCTTGTCGCTAGTCTTCCACATGGATGAGTGAAGAGCAGTAGCGGTGTTTGTGTCCATGACGCAATGCCTGCCGTACAGATGCCTCATGCCATTGACGCAACTTCACTCTAGCCGCTTTTGACGCACGAGGGCGAAACTTCACCGCAGGGCTCTGTCACCATAAGGGGATGAAGGTAGGTAGTAGCATTGGAAGGACACTGAATCTGATTCTGAAATAGCAACACTGAATAGTCAGGTCAAAGTTTCCAGATCTCCCTTCTAAATCCATCTTAGTTTTGGTTTTGAATTAAGAATCAAAACACTCTGAATGTTTCATAATTATAATCAATGCAGGTCTCTCGTATTACAGCACCGGTTTGAACTTTCTTGAAACATTTCACATTCATTTATTTTCAGTATTTCTTTGTCTAATATCGTAGAATTCCTCTATAAATGTGTTAGGATCATATTAATTGTACATATTTTCTTATGTTAGTTTATTAACAACTTTGTACATAAAGTAGTATTCACAATAAAACAAAACCTAGTAACATACTTTTTCATATTTTTATCACGCAAGATAATGAAAAAAATTAGGACGGAAAAATTGGTTCATTGTAATTTGCAGGTAGAAGCTTGAAATTATGAAATATCATTAAACAGTGTTTGTGACATTTTATGACATGATCAGTTGTGATCATATGCAAAATAAAAATTATTTTTGGCACTTAGTTTATTTTATAAAAAGTCATAAAGTCGACGTATCAGCAAACACCATAAAAATAACATGTTTTTAAAACATTTCAGGTTAAAAAAAATAATATTCAGTCATAAAAGGAAACTTTCCGCTTGTGTTAATGCAGAGCAAAATGGCAAATCCAATGGTGTTAACTGTTTTTTCCTGCGATTTTTGGCGCGCTTCTCAGCTATTAGAAGTCAGGGGTCTATAATACAAAATACAATAGTAGGCGTATAAGCTACGACAAGACTGCAATCGAGCACCTAATGCAGTCGTGTTTCATATAGAATGACACATTGCTCTTCGTCATCCACGCATCTTCTCAAAGCATTCTCATAGCAGCTGGCACGCACAAAGTATGCAGGTTTTGATCTTCGTGTGAAGTCATTACTTCCATAGCAAATTACTTACGAACATACATGACGTTTCATAGAATTAATTTATGATAGTAGATAATTAAAACAATATCAAACAATTTATCACTCCAAGTTGTTTTTTCAGTCCTGCCTGTTTGAGGAATTTTCAAGCCACAAATCGACGCATACTTGTCGTAGTTTCACGTCCATAGCCCATATCGATGCAAACCATATTTGAAATCAAATGACAAAATGAACGAAATTCGCATGTAATTTAAATGAAGTAGTAACGACAAATAAATTCTAAAAATACTCCATGGCACCCCCAATTACTGAAATTAAAGATAATAGAAAAATGTCTCATTTTGACAAGTATCACTATATCTTATTTGTAGTAAGTAACTTTAACATCCTTTTATCATACTAAACCAATTGCCAAAAATGATCACTAGAACGATGATTTCCTGAACACGGGCCAAATCTCAGTTATTTTAATAATGAAGTTAATAACTAAATGTACAATAATTTATCTGAAATTCCGAATGGAATTTGAGTTGTAATACGTTCATAAAATGCCTTCCAACTGGCGCTACTCATAGTTACTCGAGAACATCGTAGGAGATAGCACATAAATTTCTTTACTGTTCAACACCGTTACGTTTCTGTGGATACTGCACTTTGCAGGGATATATTTGCGGAACAGTTGCGGTTTAGGAAGCATTATTACTTCATAACAACACGTTTACGTGCTTTTTGAAACATTTGAACACTTCCATTTTTCCTCCTTTTACAGAGTGTAGAATTATTCGCTTGAGTCCACAAAGTTAAATTCTAAAATATGAGCTGGAGAGAATCAGAGTGGTGGAAGTCAATGTTTCCTTGATTTGAGATTTTAGATGTTTATTAGACTCTCTATTAAAAAAATCCCATTACATTGAAAAACAAAAAGAATTGACTATTTATGTACTAAAATTATCCCTCTTTTCTAACATGTAAGCTTTTAAAACTAATATTAAGAAGAAGAAAATTATACAGGGTCTAAATGAATTATACTACTATTAACCTCAACAGAACCAACACCATTAAATACAGATTTTAACTGGACAAAAATCCTCCAGACACGAAACTTGGCAGAAAGTTATATTTCGGGGTAACTTTAAAGGGGAAACAAAATCGGACACTCCAGCGGACCAGTGGGTCCCCTTGGGGGGCCAAAAGGGGCCACAAAACGGATTTTTGTAAATATCTCCATAGCTACGCAAGTATCAAAAGAAGATGAAAGTATAAGATGTAGCTGACAAAATTTGCCACAAATTTGGTCATTCGTATTTTTTTTTGTCAGACGCACAAAAACCGAGATATGAGCACTCAAAGTTGTGACATTTTTTCGCAAGTTTTAGTTTAAGGCATTTTTGCGAAAATACGAGAAAATAGCATTTCTTTAAATTTAGACCGATTTTTGTGCAGTAAAAAGCGCTAAACACGGGTATGTAAGTATTTGTACATGTACTATCTTATATTTGGATGTAAATTTTTGCATTATGTATTTATGCACACATATATATACATAACGAAAACAAAGACGAGCATTTTGGAGCGCTTTTAGCAGTGTACATGAATATACACTCACATATATAATGCAAATATGTTATATTCATACACGTATATTATTCTTGTCTAAATCCAAAAATGCACATGTATACATATGGATTAGTCAACATAGAAATGTAAAAGTACTAAAATAAAACTCGTTATTCGCAAAAAAAGATTATTTTTTTCGATTATTTCCTTTAAATTTAACATTTCTGTGCATTTATTGCCTTATATCGATATATCATCTGACACATAAAATGTACTAAAAATGTGTTTGCTTACTGCTACTGACGTTCTTTGATTTGACTTTATGTAGTATTTATTTGCCCCACCCCTTAAAATTTCACCCTCTTAACGCGGCTTCTGTTTCCTTAGAAAAGGCAAAATACTCATATTTACAGTTTAATACTATCAATTTCCAGAGAGATCAAGAGCTGAATTGTCACTCTTTGGTTCTTACTGTTTCATTTTAAAGTTACAGTGGACATGTGAGAATGTTTTCTTTGCAGTTCTGAGACCACTTTTCATATATCTCTCCCTAGAATTCGTCAGGTTTTTAGCAATGCTTTTTTATGGCATTCAGGTTTCCTGAGTTTTTTCGAGTTCTAACTTTAACTTTATAGTTTTTGTCTAGTTTTTTGCGTATCGATGAAACCATTATTTTCATCGGACTGAGCATTTGAGACTGGCGTACTAGAAAGTAATCTACTTCTTCTTACCGTAAGGTCGAGTCTTTGTTCAAAAGATGTAAGCTTGTCATTGGTGTTGTAGTTCGGATTCCTATCTACATCGCCAATTTATTCAACAGAGTTAGATTCACTGGGAAGTTGTAACTAATTGACAATAAAAAACATTGTCAATCCATAAATATAGGCATATCAATATATTTTCTGACTTTCCAGTTCTAAAAACTAGATTACCTCAGTTTCATATCTATTTACTGTAACGATGTCAAATATGTAGGACTTCATATCACCATTAGGATGTAATAATTCAAATTATAACACTAAAATCACCACTGATCACTTAGCATCACATGTTTGCATCAACATAAATTCATCGACTGACTTACGCCACTCTCTTTCTAAACATCTTGGCAGTATTGTTTGGGATGAGAATGATGTGGGACTCGTAGCCGGCACTGGGTCTACCACTGACTTACTTCACCCTAAAACTAAACAGAATAATGCATAACGATGCTAAATATTGACAACTCAATTTTTTTATTTTCTTGACTTACACCATTCTGGTTCTCACCAGCTCATATGTAGATTATCAATTAATTATACCATATATAATAGACGCACTCAAAGTACTCCCTTACTGAATCTAGGTACTTAGTTAACAATTTTAAAATTTTTAAGCGTTTGGAAGAAAAAAACATTTTGCATAATTTCGTCATAAGAATTATAGGAACAATTCGTTCACGTCGCTTAAAAGGAAAATTAAGTATTGTTCTCACATGGTCTAAATTAGAAGTTTTATGAAACTCATTTTTCATATTAGCACGCGAATACGATGTAGTTATCTCGGAAAGCAACACATGTTAATATGGATGAAAAGCATGAATCGACAAACTATACATAAACCTTTTTCTTGCCAACTCGCCCAGAAGTTTAACACGTAAGTCCAGGAACTAGTTTTACTTGAAAAGATAGTGACTTCAGTAATCTCGCGCCATCGTCAAGTCACAACTATCACTTTGAACAAATATCGTCAACTTATTTCGAATAACACCAGAAGACTGAAGGTAATTTTAGTAAATTAACAAAGGAATTAAAAATATAGCGTTTCCAACAGGAAGAGGAAAGTGTATATTTTATGATACTTAGTTGACAAAAAAGGCATTTAAAGAAATAACTAGCAGTTTTTTCAGTTGTTAAAATATTATTTTGGAGGCTTATTTGTAGAATAAACTGAGGTAACACAATTATTACATGAAATACTTCGAAAAATAAGTCGTAAGTTATTATCAGAATCACGGCCATATTTATATGAATAATTGAATTACTCGTAGATATTTTTTGCGAATAAGAACGGGAACATTTACACCGTTCCATATACTAAGGTTCTCAACATGAAAAATAAGAATGAGAAACAACTTTTATCTTCTGCGGCATTAACCAGGTGTCCTTCGAAGGAATGCAAATGCTATTGGATTACTGAGCAATCTACCTGGACAAGCAGCAACGCGGAGCAGTGTTGGCCGCGCGATGACGAAGGTGAACATCGTGACGTCATGGATTCACATCGATGGAGACTTCCTTTCTTCCAGAGAGAAGCGATCGTCGTCATCTTTTGGGAACGCGGCGCGTCAGGCGCCATGGCGCCGTGGGCGTACGTCCCTCGCGGGACCCCGACGCCGGCAACGGGCTCCGCTAAACTGGCAGCAAGGAAATAAGTGACCAGAGACGGTGGAGTCTGGCACTCGAAAGTCGCACTGCTTCGCGTCACTGCGCAGAACGCGTCGCGCCTTTCGACAGGTGGTGGCGCGGTAGGCAGTGCGTTGGCGGCGGTGACATTGGCGAAGACATAGACGTTGAGTGGCAGAGGCGGCGGTTGTGATGCTGGAGGCGCTCATGATGCGTATTGGTTGAGCGCTCCAGAAACTCGAGAGAGGAGGTAGTAGTGATGGTCTTTGGGAAGAAATGGCATTCATAGTTGTTGGTAGGTAAAGCAAGAGGTGACACCGATGACGATATGAGATAATCGTATAGAGCGAAGAGAGAGCTGCGACATCGAAATGTGGGTGTATGAAATAGACGAGTGGCGCGTAGGCGACTATGACGGGTTTAACCTCTCATCAGAGCATAGGATGTTACAGAAAGTGTCAGTGGGCTGGGAGCTACGGAGGTAGGCAAAGCGAAGCGTCAGCGCAGTCTTCGCTGGAGGTGTGAGTTGCCGACGCAATCGAAGAGGCATGTACACGGGAACACAACGAAAAGTCAATATTTAAGAACTTATTAGTTGGAATTAAATGTATAGATCCTAACAGAAAGAAACTGTATAAATTAAATTTCTTCAAGAAGAGTTGGTAAGCAGGTCAAGTATTTTGTACGCAGAATATGTGTAAATGCAATTGGAATAAGCTGTCCAGAAATAGGTTTCTATGTCAAGTATTTTGTACGCAGAATTTGTGTAAATGCAATTGGAATAAGCTGTCCAGAAATAGGTTTCTATGTCCAATGCATTCAAAGTCAGTTCTCATGTTTGCATACTTTGTAATATATGTTAATAGTCATTATACAAACTGTATATCTGTATATGAAAAAATTCATGTGACAAAATTCAAACAGGTAAATAATACAATCAATACAATAAATTTTAAATAATACAATCAATGATGATCAGTATTAATATAAGGAAATCTACCTGTTAGGTTGACAATGTTTATTGTTGGTTGTTGCCAACTCTAATACGATGAACAGATTATTGACATGAACGATGCACATGTCAATGTCGGATTATAAGTCCGACTCCAATGATAACTGACAGGAAAAGGACACAAACTAATATTAAGAAATATGTATATTCTTAGTAATGCAGATGATATATTTAAACTTGATAGACGATGAAGTACTAAACCTAACAATGACATATTAATCTAACATTGAAATACTAAGTTTAATACAACAAACTTAAATTCAATACAAATACATGAATCCAAAGGAAGTAGCAGGTACAAATTGTACATACATTGAGTGGTGACTAAGCGTAATACTATAATATCACAATAATAATAACTGGTACAGAATTACATGAGGCTACCATTAATTTGGCGCATAATGCGTGACAAAGTAAGTTCTAAGGCACTGCTTGAATAATAATAATTGACGTTAGGCCATGATAAACAAGGGTATGAAATCCCTTCATTTGTAACAATGTTTGAATGTTCTGGACAGAGAGCACGTGTTCAGCCATGCTCGTAATAAATGTATGAACTTGACCAGTTGAATCCGCTCCAATCGGCTCTTCCTGAATAATGCTAATATGTGATAATCAAACCTTGTCGTAGTAGTCCTCGTGGCTAATAGTTGGAATTGCCACCAAGTTGAAATGTTCTGCAAGCACGGCTCCTGCGGCCACGCCGGAGGTTCGAATGCCCTCCAAGGACAGATATTGCAATTAATTGCATTGACACCATCCTACTAAGATTACTGAACCCAGCTGCAATAATATGATGGCACCCAAATGAATCGGCATGCTTAATCATGTGCTAGAACGCACATCTCCATGTTCTTATACACGCAGCCTAACTCAACTTGCACGCACACAACAACGAACTGGTTTTTTCTGACTGTTGGAGATGGACTGACTGCGGAGAGGAGACGCCCCCGATTCGTGGAAGAACGCGCACTTATTGCCGCGAAAAAAGGGTCTTCACACATTAACACAAAGGGAACACCTTTTCAATAAAAAGTTATGTCTTACGTCCATGAGCTTGATAAATTTCAACATAAGTCGGTGCATATTTTTCCTTTAAGAATTTAATATTTATATAATAAATTACGCAAATACTTGCTTGATAATAGTGTGCGCACTCTAAACGGCGTTATTAAACACTATCACAGCTCAGGCCAATCGTTTGACAAGTGGAGTCTGATTAGTGGCGCCTTTGCATGGCGTTAGACATTACTTAAAATGAGAGTTGATAATACTACGCAATTATAACAATGCGAATGAACACTACCGTAAACAATTTTCAAAAAATTTAAGATCATAGAACAATTAAAAACCTTCGGGACACGCAATGTCAGCTAGTTTAAGTCTATAGCTGATACAAAAGTCTCTCAAACACATCAAATGTCGCATAGCAAGAACATGATCAGTAGTATCCAAAAGAAATATCCGATCAGTAGTATACAAAAAAAACCGCTACAGCCCGTGTAACCTTCGCTAGTCATGTGAGCAGACTTACCACCTACCCATTCCCGTCGCGTGGTCTCCTTGTTTGCGCAGAAACGTGATCACACCGACCGCCAGCGGACAGCCGCCAAACGCATAGTAATTACTCAAGGAGAGGTGTCGTCTCTACTCACAGAGCACGAAATGTGAATTATTTTCTCGTCGTAAGAATGATCTACTTTACTTGCAAACATTCACTCATTGTCCCACTCATGGATTTTATTGTAGTATTTGTAAATAGGAAATGTAGCGTGCTATTGAAGCTTATCTACATGGAGCCATAGGAGGTAGGAGTTGGGTGGTAGGCTATTGTTAGTAGTTGAGTCGGTTAGCTGGGTTTAAGTAACAACTTGGCCCACGTGGAGGAGTTAGAAGTGGTTAGTAATAGTTCGAGTTATTGATACTAGCAGGAGGTGGATATAGGAAGGAAGGTTCGTTTTTCAGCAGTCACAGCTATATGAGGCCTAGTCTTGCACCCCGACACATTTTGAAGGAAAGGGTAGAAATATATTAGCTGAGGAGAAGTACAGAACTGATGATATTTGTCTGGATTATCGATGGAACACCGACTTCAAACCACATAATTCCTCTGTTTGAGGTGTCACGCGCTGTCCCACTCAACAACGCGACTACTAATAAATGCGCTTCTAATTTATATAATTTAGAATACATTATTTTGTATTTGATATTTTTTCTGCAAACATTCACTCATTGTCCCACTCATGGATTTTATATTTTCCATATAAAATATTTTCCATTCACTAATTCATAGATATCATCGAAAAATGTCATACCAGTCGACTAAATGGTGATATACTGACAGGTGACTAAAGTCTTGCCAGAGACACTGTAATAAAGCACGGCTGATGTGTTAACAGTTAATTCGCAATATGGTAGACTTCCATGCTCTTAAATCAGAAGGCATTTGTGTAGCTAGTGACCTCTAGATCACATTTTTTGGAATTTTGCTGATCCACAATCCTCGGAAAAATCCAGGTTTAATGCCGAATGCAGGGTAAAAAGCACGCTCTGTCACTATTGATATTATGTATTTCTCACCGTGACACTGTTCTGGGTATATTACAATTTCGATATGTAATAATAGGGTGATAACTGTGAATATTGTCATAGCATTGTATAAAGTTCAATTTTAAGAATGCTGTAATTAATGTAAATTCTTTTCGCGATTCTGATCTTCCTAAGAGAAAAAGCAATGCAATTGTACTGGTGTGTATTCGAACGAAAAATTTCCCTATTTTCTTTTCAAAAATATTCGAAATATACTTCATAACTCTGACGCAAAGAACTGTGTGCGATCTTCCAAGAATGACCCACTGACCTCTATGGTTGTTTTAAAGAGGCAGTAAACGCATACGAAATTATAGACGGAGCGATTCTGCTGAGGTTTATGGCAATCGTATGTGAAGTACAGAAGAGAGAGACCCGCGATCAACACTCCCGTGTCAATGCCGCCATTAAAACGGATTCTCTTACGATGGCTGATTAGAGAGTACAAACAGATTTAGCGTTTGCCCTTGTCCTAGTTGTCTACTAACAAAATACAGGAGAACAACATCAAAGAAATACACCAGAAATAGAGGCATTAAAGTATTCTCGATCTCCAGTGGGTAAACAGAATCGACCAGTGGTGGCGACTAGGAAGTCCAGGAGCGTCGGGGGAGGGGGCAACCGCCCCCCTCCACTTTAAGGATGATAAAAATTTCAAAAACTGGGGAAAAAATACACCATCCGTGATGTGGTAATCACCAATTGTTTTTTTCTTTGATTTGTTTCATTATTTAAAACGTACTTCGTGTAAATACGCAGAAAATATCACGTAAATAAAAACTGACATTATTTTTTTGCCCTCCTCCACTTTTGATTTCCAATCGCCGCCACTGGAATCGACCATACTTAACATAAAACGTGATCGATTAAAATAACGCAACTTTCCTCGACGAAACTATATTCAAGTATGTTAGTTAAATAAGAAACATGTTGAGGATAAAACCAGTACAATTTACTAGAACGAAAAAAAAATATCCAAGAGTTTTGAGATATTGCAAGATAAAAGCAGGACAGTCAGTGCATTGATTTGTGAAGAAATTAAAACTACTTAGCAAGCCGTAAGACTTAAGCCATCAATCTAACACAAGTGATTTTATTATTGAGCATAATCAGCATTTCCTTTGCTGATTTCCGTCACTTTTTGGATGTCATGTTCAATTTTCGTCACTGATTTCCGTCAATTTTCGTCACTGATTACCGTCAAGTTTTTGGATGTCATGTTCATTTGGAAGAATTCGGGTGTCGGTTCATGGGTAGTTTCGACTCTCGCTTGATAACCACAACTTACACTTATACCAACACACAAACACACGCCTTCGAGAAAGGAAAATCAAGAAAGAATAACTCCAGACCACTCTACTTCAACCTCCTGCAGACATGCGTGATATGAAAATTTCGTCCAGATGGCAGTATGAGTCGATTGTAGGAGCATAGCTCGTACCGACCATTAAGATGAGGAACATCATCTCTTATCCGCGAGAAACAGAGATCGAGCGACGACTGAAGGCAACTGCAGCCACGATAACGCCATGGACATTCGTGAAAGCAGTTGCTCCTCCAGATAGTTCACGCCTCACCTCCATTAAATGAGGTCGGAAATATTCTAGATGTATGTTCTCACGATATTGGAGGGTAAGTTTTACGTCATAATACGTACGAACTTGTACATCAATATATATTACAAACTTAATCACCATTACATTCAAGTGTTAGTGTTTTACATTCCAGTGTTCTCTCCATATATCTATAAATATTCTTCGGACGTGGCATACCCGAGTATCCATTGACATCCGGAGCTGTCCCCGGCCCAATAATCCTTTCCGAATATACATGGAGGGATAATCCTGTATGTAGATGAACAGCATATATTCCATCCTTTATTCATAAAAAAGCATCTGAAAATCAGAATCCATAGATAACCAATATGACCGAATAGCATAGCTAAGTACTACCAACTACAATTTCCCCATCAACCCACTCAGAACAATCTATGTGCTGTAAAACTTGCGTTATCTCGCAGCAAACGGTGGCGTTTACGAGCTCGCAAAACGGAAGTAAATACAGATCTCTTCACGTCCTATCGGATACGCCAAAGCTTGTATCACTAAAGAAATCACATTAGCGCGGTGCGACGGTTCTATCTTCCGCGAAGCCATTACCGACATCATTATGGCAATTGAGAGAGGGAAGCTCTGGCATTCGAATACGCCAAGCGCTACCCGAGCAAAAACTGTTCGCTTTCCTTCATGGTACAATCTACCATCAAAGCGAGATTGTAGCGAGATCACCAACAGCACAACCCACCACACGAAGAGATGTAAATGAATGTCAATTCTAGCAGAATAAAATATTCTTAATCCAACACTTAATAATAATTATCGCACGACACGCTTCTCTCAAAGATACAATCGATAGTCTTTTGCAAGTAGTTAAACAAATCGGCTCAAAACATCTGGTCATAAAAATAGGTACAACACTTCTTTTCGAATAAGAATCTTTTTTTTTCGTTTTTCTGTTTCCTTTTTATTGTAATAATCATATGAATGTTTAAAGCGAGATTCATTTCAATAAAGTACTAGATTCATTACCAAAAGGGGATACCAATGTAGTACAACTTAGTTTCATTCATACCTGTTCTCTAAAATAAACACTCCAGCAGACAGTGTTAGGTCACACAACACATTTTCTATATTATAATATACAATACTGTACTATACATACACCAAGCTCCTTTGTCATATACACGTAAAATTACATTCCACATTACATTACACGCGTAAAATTACATTAATTAAAACAAAAAAATAATTCCTTGCGCCAATTAAATCAGCATATTTCGTAGCAGAAGAAAATCAATATTTAAAATCGATAGTTAAAATCTAGTACAAAAGCAGCTCCGATTGGCTTAGTGCATCGTATTCCATCCAAAAATGCAAAATCTACTTGCATGTTGCCCAAGAGAGAAAGCAAACGACAACGGAAGCATCGCAATGCGCAGTCACTCCATTTGCTATCAAGCATCCCCTCTAACAGAGTTTGCAAGATATATGCGAGGCTGATGATTCTGCACACGACTTGCATAAAAATATCTATAAAGTGAAACGTAAACTCTGACGACTTCACGTGTACTTCTTCATAATAAACTCGGACGCGTTCTTTACGGTACGTTATCCCTGAATCAATTTAGCTCATTAGCTGTCAAGGTGCAAGAGATATCACACTAAAAGAAAAGTGATTATAGCTTTAACTAATATTTCCGCATAATCCTAACTGAAGAAAACATGTTTCTCATTCTTATTCGAAACGAAAACAAGTCATGTAAAAATAAATAACTGAAATTAATAAAATCCATTTATACGAGGTTGACGACCATTTACAAAAGATATTGATACCTAGAAAGCTAAAAAAATTGAGAAAAATATTGACTCGTGGTAACAACTCAAACAACAAGCTTTGAGTCACATAAAATGTATTAATAATAATAATGTACGATATATCTTTCATTACTCCTTAGCCATCATCATGCATTTAAGCAGCAAATAATTTGAGAAGGAAGAAAAACATTCTTGCAAATAGTATTTATTTATAAAATAGCTTTAGACAATATACTTCTTCAAAGTTCGAAGATATTTAAGAAAATTCTTCTAATACACGGTATTTTAAGATAGAGAAAATTATTTTTCATAGAGAGGAATTCTCAATACAAGAGAAGCTGATACGTTGTGGCGAGACAGAATGTGAAAGCTCTTTTTAACGATCTCCACAATTTGCTTCTTAAAATCTGCTTTACCATTTTCCTTTATTTTCAGAAAAAAACCTGAATATACGACGTTTCCGTCATTTCAAACTACGTTTAATTAATGAATAAAAAGAACAGGAGGATTCCGGTGTGGTGTTAACCTATAGAAATATGAACGTTTCATGATGTATGGGGAAAATGATCCTCACAGTCAGACAATCGAGTAAAATATTGCAACGTGAAGATCACAAGAAGAAAAGGACTATGTCCATCTCACGTGCGACGTAGAGAACTGGAGACTTGGCGCAAAAGGAAACCTGATCGCACGCACCGACGCGTTCGCATTTGCATGGCTAGTAGACAGCGGCGATCGCCATCACTATCGGACGGCGGCGAAAGCGGCAACCAGTGAGCAAGCTTTCGCTCGTAGTTTCCTTAAGAGAGGAAGGGCTCTTTGTCAGTCCTACCTACTAAAGCAACACGTCCCGGTGTGTATTGAGACATACCATGGGCACAGAATAGTAAATATGACACAAGGTTTTATACGTCACAGCCCTCATCCTCATAGGCACGTGGATTCGATATCAGCTATCATCTTCATCTTTCTATAAAAAGAAAGGGGTTAACCGTGTACAACGACTACACGTATCCCACGCGGTTTGTCCATACGTCAGCAAGCAGTCCATACAACTCTTGGAGACGGAAGAACGATGTCGTCAGATGCACAAAACCCTCCACAGAGGGAGAATTTGATACAAAACTTCAAGTAATCAAATATTTAAAATGAAGGGAAATGGTCAAACGTATTTAAAAGAAATTTGAAGATATTTAATTTTAAATATTTAAATCTTAAACAACAAAATGAAGCGCAATAATAACGAAACACAAGACACAGTGAACTGATTTTTGTCTGTCCCTCATTAACATGTTATCTCCTCCAAAACTACTCGTAATAAACCTACATCAAGGGTTCTTCCTTCATATTCTTCGCAACCATAGGAATGTTACCTGTCGGAATATTAAATTTAATGCAGAAAAAGCATAGAAATAGAATAAACTGGGTACGAGACCAATAACACTACTGGAGTAAATGGACGAGCAATCTCTAAAAATGTGCAGAACTAATAGGATGTAAACCAAAACTCAACATACGAGAATGAATTATTAGGTACCTTGCATTAATAACTCCGAAACCAATTAACTCCAGTTCGGTATCATGGAGTGTTTCAGGATTTTCTGAAACTAAATAAATTGATACGAAGGCAGACATGTCGGCGACCCGCTTAACTTATCTTCCAAGCTTTCCTTTTTATACATTAACCGGATAGGATAGCTGTTTCAATAAACAAACACAATTCTTTAAAAGTATTTTAATAAAGTGAGAGTGTTAATGAATATTTTGTACCAACACTACGAGTCAGTAACATTAAAAATATTTTTTTCGATATACCGGTATATATCAATCAAGATTTAAGGATTATTAGTTTAATAATCCCTGAACTACATCGAGCCAAACTACGGGTACTCTGATATTATGTATTAATACAATTGAACATGGTAACTGGTATGTACTGCGAACTGCAGTAGAGGTACTGTCACGGAATGGTAAATTCAACTATGTGACACTAGTATGACTAAGATTGAATAACCTGAAGAAAAAAATTAAACAGTTTTTGGAGATACTTATTTCTAATCGTTATTGAGGAACCTACAACTCTTTAAATATGTTTTAGTTTTTTTTTGTTTTTGTTTACAAAGAAAACACCTTTAAGTAGAAGAGACAATGTATTTCCCGACTAATAAAATTGTTATCGAACTCTAGCTGAAAATTACCCCAACATCCTGGTGAACACGAGATCGTATAAGCCATATGGGGGCGGCACGCGTTCAAAACACGTGTACGCAGTCAAAGCAACCTCGAAGGAAGACTCAATGTGCGCTTGGAAAACAAGGCACAGAGGAAGAAGCCCTGCAACAACACTTCCTCCTCGGCGCTCTGTCTGGCTCGCACTCTCGTCTGTCGCAAGCGATGTGTTGTGCTGGCATTTTGGGAAGTAATTTTCTAACTTTCATCAGACAACAGGCGATGACATCCATGAAATATCGCAACATACAGTTCCTCTTCAACTATCTCGTCTACAGGTATCGCGTCAAATAATTTGAATGAATCACGAACTATAGAGAATCTAAATAATTGAACGACACATTTTTATTGAACCGACAATATACCAAAATTGACAACACGAAAATACACAAATATAAATTGAAGTAAATTGAATAGAACGTCTGATGTATGTTATAATGAAAACACTGAGTATGCAATATCCTTAAAAGTAATCGTTATTTATGTAAATTACAACTACAAATGAAATAATTATGCAACTTGCAACAATACCTATGTTTACTTTTACACAGCTACTTTTCAAATCGATCAAGGCCAAATTTTCATAATTTTGAGTTAGTTCCTAAATCATGTTCCTGGGATAAAAGAAATTTTATTTTTGGTGTGGAAATCAAACATACAATTTAGTTTTCACAAGAGGGCGGAACTTCTTTACAACAAATACGATTTAAGGCTATTCTTTCTTAATAGAATCAACGTTCATTCAACGACGATATAAAAAAATACTGGATGTCGAATTACGTGTTTTGATAGAGTTTCCCATACGATAGTACCATCGCAATGACTACTCAGGAAAGTGAGACGAGCAACAAATGTTTCTCAAGGACAGTAAGTCAACTACAGTAAGAGAACACGGCCACAAAAATTTATGAAGAAACAACGTTTCGATTTAAGAGGGAAAACAGAATCAAAAAAGTATCTTAATACATTAACCAAGAAAAATTAGATACTTGATCTACCACGCAGTGCTCTCACTATGCATATTGAAGTATGCCATATATCTTCGAGAAGTCTAAACATATTACTACAAAGAAGCTGCAAGATATAATGATTTCTATCGTCTTAACAGTCTTTGACCTAAATTTTATGAGCGTTTACTTTTCCTCCGGATTAATTCTCTGAGATTGTTTTTCGTACAAACATACATGGCGTTTCCCATTTATTCTATATTTGAAACTGAATAAAAATTGTATTATAAACAACTTCGCACCACGAAAAAAAAAAAAAAANAAAAAAAAAAAAAAAAAAAAAAAAAAAAAAAAAAAAAAAAAAAAAAAAAAAAAAAAAAAAAAAAAAAACACACGAAAGAAAACAAGTTTATCTCAAAATCTGAAAGTATGCAAATATTAAGATTAAATACGAAGGACAAGAAAAGATTCCATTCGGATTAAACAGTGTGAACTTATTAAAATATGAGACTTTCAAAATATTATACAGTATATGTTTTATGTTTTTGATGAGTCAAAATGCACGTCTTCATACTATTATTACATCCGATTGGAAAACCTACGCGAAACAAAGTTTCAGTGTCTTCCAATTAGCATGGGCCTAACACGTTAACTGAATGTAAAAATTTGTAATCAACACAAATGCATTAGTACAATAGTCACGAGCTATACAATACGATCCACCCAACATTCATTTCCTATTACATCTGCCGAAAACTTCCTAAAAAAAACACGAACATTTTGTCACCCCAAAAACCTGCTTTCAGCACGATCAAGTGGATTCTCTGCAGACTCCATTCACGAACTACACATAATTCACAATTGTAAAAAAGTCAATAAAATAAGTTCTCTGCATCACACCCACTTGCAGCATTTTGCAATCCATGGTTTACAATCATAACCATATATCCATTCTTTTGAAACTAAAAACATCATTTCCGGGTATTTTGGAAAGTTTTCGGGAAATAAATTGTTTTACAAAGTCGGCTTTTTGTGCATTTGAATGCTCAATCAAAAGTTTTCTAAACGAACTATCGATTTGCTGTTTGTTTGAAATAGAATCCTTACGTCCATATTGACACGTTAAACTTTTCTATTTTTTTTCTTCAAAATTTAATATTTCATGTCTTCCCGGTATTTTTGAAAACTTCAGGGTCAATAAATTGTTTAACAAAGTCATTCTTTTTTTAATGCTGTACATCTTGCCGACCATTAAGAAATGGATTTTTTAAAAAAATCCAGTTCCAGGAAGGTTTAGCATTCGTTTGAGGAATAAGTATTGTTTTGTAATAGACTTGTTATATTGTCTATTTTATCACTTCAAAAATACAACGATGAGTGCAATAATCTCCAAATTATGGTACCAATAGGTTGTTAGATTCTTTAGTATAGAAAATTGTTATGTAAAGAAATAACCTGATAAGCCGAAGGTCGAAATAATTGTTAAGTAAAGAAATAACGTGATAAGCCGAAGGTCGAAAAGAGAGTCTATACTAATGCAAATGAATTATTTGGAATGTGTTGCATGGAAACCGGAAAAAATTATCGATGTAATATTTGAAATTTCAAGGGACTCTTCTTAAGGATTACTTACTAATGTGCACGCCAGGGTTCAATGGCGTAACGGTAGGTAGACAATCCACTGTAAGTATAATCTACGTGACAGAACGGTAGATGCAAAATTATAAAAAGACTGAAGAACATTGTTTTCAAGTACATTACCTTAAAAATTCAGAGGTCTTAACTATGAACCTTGTTTATTTCTGTGTAAAGAATATGTTCCTTCTGTCTAGATTTTAAAATAATAATTACGTACTTATTAGTATATAACACTGAAGACTGTATTTTTGCAGGTTTTAAGTGGTATTCAATTTTAGAAATTAATAGACGTGAAAATTTATTATCACGAAAAGAGAGAAAAATAGAAAGTAAATAGAATATTAAATAAGAATCCCGGGCAACGCAAAATGAGGTTTAAATCCAAACCTGCTGACAGGTGTTTAAATACCCATTGTAGGGTAAAATATATCAATTCTCAACATAAATTTTTCTTTGAATGTAAATGTATTTTTTAATGTTAGTGTAACAATGAAAATACATATTTTTTATTATTATGATTTATTTGTGAATTGTTTTAAAAATTTTGAATGTCCAGTATTGATTGTTTTACGTTTCTTTACAAATCCCGGGCAACGCCGGGTAGTTCCACTCTATATACGATAAATCAACAAAAGGAGTCGAATACGAGGACTTGAACAATTCAATTAAAGTATGATAAGGTTGTGCGTGAAATGTTTGAAACTATGTTCTCAATTCATCCTAGTCATGCATCGGTTCCCTAGTCAACGTAATGGGTAATCAGGAGACTTTTGGCACGGGTAACTTTTACCTCCCTCATTCAAGAGTGCTCTTGGCTTGAGATGCGGAAGCGTTCAGTGGAATGGCGATCTGTCAGCGGCGACACTTTGCTCGCCAACTTCTCATACGAAGCTAAATGAGAAATATAAATATTGCATACTGGAACTACGGAGATAAGGTGGATTTTATTCCCAATTTCAAAACAACCCTTCTTTCTATACCCCTTGTTTCATGCAATTCCAATGCCAATATTAGTTAACATTTCATAAAACAAAATTATTCATACTCCGGATACATTTATCCAGGAGCCTCGAAAAAATAGTTATAGTATAAAACTATAGAGATGAGGTAAGTAAAGACTCTTCGCACAGATTGTTGGTGGTGGAGGGGAAAGAACATTCCTCCACTCCACGCCTCTTACTGTAAGTACTATGAAGGCTACCGAGGTGGGGGTAATGCTCGCGCATGTGCACAATAGAATCGTGCTACTGCGCACCTTCACAGAACTTGCAAATGTACCAGAGAAAAGAATAAATTTGCCCTGATAACCTGAGGGTGTAACGAGGTTTCCCTTGTAATTAAACAATGGAGAGGCACCGCTCTATGAATCATTCTTTCATCAACCTGTGAATTCTCATCAACATTCCATAAATCACTCCATTGACGGAGGGACTATTTCGCCACAAAATGAGATTTAATAGGATGTGCATGGAGTCACAGTTGGATTAAGCAAGTTTATTATTTGGGACAACAAGAAAAATACTCGTGTACGACATCTGTCTACTTTTGAAAATATATCAAACAGGTATAAAAATAAAAGAACAAAAATAAATATAAACGAAACAGAGCGTTTATTTAATTGTGTTAACAATCGTCACAGATTGTGGTGGATATACTTTGGAAATACTCTGCGTATTTCAAACAAGGTATTTAAAGAAATGTGAAGAGATTTGGATGTTCAATCAACATCGGATGACAATGCATAATCTAATCCAAAACATAGGTGCTCCTGAATTCCGTACAAAGCATTAAAACATAACCCATAAAACAGTGTAGAATGAGGTGAATTTTGTGTCCCCTGGAACCCTTTTCGAACAGCAGCAGCAGTACCACCCACAGCATCATTGGCCGACTGCCCGGCGCCTTTGAACCGGTCGTTACGAAACGGGAAGCGACGAATAGCGACAGAGTCATAGCGGTTTCAAGGTGGGAGATGACGTTGTTAGTGTTGATAATTATAGTAAGATGGCAAGAGAGAGAGAGAGAGAGAGAGAGAGAGAGTTAACACATCTATAGTTGATTTACTTCAGTTAATAAAATTCAGTCATCACTTCACGATATTTATATTATATTAAAACAAAATAATTCTACACTTTATAATAATTCAAAATGTCATACATTGGAATTTCTCCCACAATAGCTTCAATACATTACGATAGATTGGTATTTGAGAAGATGAATAAAAAAACGGAGCAATAAATTAAGCATGGCTCATAAAAACCTCTAATTTACTTCCTCAAAACTTGTCCGGAAACAGAAATATTCGAAAAAAAGTATTGTTCCTAATTTCGGAAAAATACTTCTTTGTAATGGTTGTTCTCTGAATAAAACATTCCATTCAGAACCATGCCAAAATTTTTAAATCAGCCCAAGTTGAAGTATAATCTAAATAGTGCGTTTACAAGACTATGGATAAGAAAAAGTCTTAACCTGATCAGGAGAATGACTCGTCAATCTCTCTGCTCTCATCTGTCCACTAGGAAGATAAAGCTATCGGCTTCTTCATTCTCTCACGTTCTAGAAAACACCCAATAATACATTTTTCCAAGCGGAAAAAACAACAAAAAATGTTTTATTCTCGTTTCATCGTTTTGCGGTTTAGAAGATAAAAATAGTATTTTGTTCAAGGATCAGCTTTACACAAGTGGTTTCCGGTTGATGTTGGACGTATTCCGTTGAGTATTTCCGCTACGGTAGCGCACATCTTGAAATAAAGAAACAACTCCAAAACGTTCATTCACATATTAAGATGTCAATGATTTAGAGAGGGAAGCGTTTGGACAAATATCAAACGCGGACATTTCGAGTCATTATGTTTTACATATGTACTCGAGTTACACAACCAAATATCCCCTTCTGAAATATACGAAATGCTGAAACAATATTTTATCACTAATAGGTGTGGCATATAAGAATTCCTCAATTGTATCCCATACTATTAAGTGAACAATAATTGTACATATACACAATATGTGTTAACCTTAGAAACAATTATCGATCCAGACAGATACGATGTTCTTAACTAACCGTGGATGGTTCACTGGTTCACCGTCTGACGGTCAGAAAAAGGTTTTGTCTGGAATATGGATAGGTAAAAGAATAGAGCAGGAACTAAAATGAAAGATGAAAACATCTGCAGGACTGACGACAAGTCGGACGATTTTAGATAATGTGCTTACTCGTTGGTTGCTGGGGATTGTGTACCTACGAAGTATTTGCTATGAAATGGAGAAATACTCCGGCATTACATAATTCTGCACTAAATAGCACATAGACACGATCACGATACGCTCAGGAATCATGGGAGGTGAAGTGAAATGTGCCCTGTCGTCAGAACAGATAGAATTCATCAAGTTGGAATGCAAACCTCGCATACATCTGTAACAGACTGAAAATTGGGAACTAGATCTGTAGCCCATTTTGTTCTCTGATGAGGGTACGCATAAGGGGACGAAATCATTATTTTATGAATTTTTCACTCCACTTACAAAAGAAAACATCCCTGATGGAAACAAATACGTTGTTCATGGCGGTCAAGTCTCCAAAAAGTAGTATGACATAGACAAACAAACATAAAACATCCATTTCGATGACAATTTGACTGGGCGATAAATTTTTTGAATTCATTTTTGGTGAGTCTCATACAATATTTTAGTATTGTATTTAACATATTTTACTATTAATTGTTAACCGCGCTCTCATTTTGTCTTAAGACATCATGCTCAGATTTATTGAAAAAACGAAAAGATTCAACATGTAATACATTGTTTATATTTTAGAAAGATGCGGAAGAGAAAGAACGAGGGAAAAGAAGAGTAGAATTAGAAAAGAAAAAAAGCCTAATGCTATGAAGGTAAGCAGTGAGACGTCCATGGCGTAGTCGGCACGGAATCTGCCTCCGTCATATCCTGTTGACATACGCGCCGCATATTGGTGGTCGCGGCCTCGGATCAATTTATAAACATGGTCGCGATCACCACAAGATCTGCTCGAATGGTTGCGGACGTCATGCGATCATTCATTACGAACCAGATACCTTAGTATTGCAGTGATGGGCAAACAATGGCGGTCAGATGCGAGCTGTTAGAGATTTTTCAAAGTTAATATTTGGATTTTTTTAACGCAAAAAATTGGGAATTATTGCGTACGAGATAATATTAACGGCAACCCAAGCGCAGCGCTAATACTAGTCTATATAACCACATCAAATAACATTGTGGATGAAGTAGACTTCGGGCTATACTTAAAATTTAATTTTAATTTATTTAAATTATTAGATCTGAAAGAAATACACAGATATAAACTAAGTCACCCCGAGGTTCTTTTTCTTAACATATACCTCTGTTCTTCTCGTTTACATCACTCCTGCGTTGCACCTTGCATTATTTCAATTTTAGCAGTAAATTCTTAGCAAACTCTTATATTTCTCTTGCCACACCAATTTCTCTCATCCTCATAATAAGTACTGCCTTTTCTGGTCCGTATAATTATTTGCCGGAGTCTATTGGCATTATTTCTATTAATAATAGCAGTCAGCGTCAGTCGATACACTTCAGTAACAGTCACGAAGTCCTATCGAACTTTTCTTCGTAAACTTTCTGCATGACGTAAGGCTAGTTTTGGGGTCCATACAGCTGCTCCGTCCTAAGACTGAACGCAGTCTCCCTTTGTACACGGTTATCATTTTTAATATACCCTTACCATTCCAGTATCCCGCTTGTACATGATATATCATTTTCATTTTTTCTTCTATGTATTTTACGAGTTCTTCACATCTTAATCGTTCATCCAACACCAATCACAAGTACTTTATTTTCCTAATCACTGTTATCTTTCTCCTTAATAATTTGATGATCTGACTTCTATTTTCAACGGTCATCCAAACCACGTATCCTTGATCTTATTTTCGGATTATTTCAACGGCAATTGGTCACAATACATAACGTATTCCAACAAAATTTCATGTTTCTAAACTTACAATTGTCTTGAAGATATCCTCATAAACAACAAGTTCTCTGACGACTTTGGGCCCTCGTTTTGAGAAACACGACTGTCCTGCTGACGTGTGGCCAGGGCGTTGCGCCAGAAATGACGATGTGTCCGCCTTCCAGGCGCCGCGCCGCTGTAGCCGAGGACACGTGGAGTCGTGATGGGAAAAGTCAGTGAAGACAAGATCGGACCTGTACGTGACGATTAAATTGCACGTGCTATGACTTTGTCATTCAATAAATATAACACATATTGTAGAGCGATGTTTAGTCAGGGGTATCCAACACACAAGCTTCTTCTACAGACATTGGATGTATTAGGATTGAATATTACTATTATAGGTAATGATTCTTTTGGTTGTTTGAGTGTATATATGTGGAAAGTCCAACACAAGCTCCTTTTGTCATCGATACAAATTAAGATTCTGGTACTTTATTAAATTCAAATTTCACCAGTTTCCATTAACAGCAACATTGGTTTCTTCCGACAGCATCGAAGTTGTGTAACCTACTGTTCTTAATGAAAAAAAAAATTGAAAAAAAATGCAAAGATGTCCCGTAAGGTGTCCTACATTTGTCCACCCAGGGAAACGATTCCCAACCCTCATGATCTCGCTTCTCTTTACTACCTACTTTAAAGAAGAACCCCCAACTTAACTCTCAATTTTTACCACATTACCCATATCCTCACATATGTCAAAATTGCGCCTTCCAGTAGTAATAAGATAGTATACACAAAAGGTGGCCGTTAAAAAAATGATAGTTGAAATGTTTCTGCACTTCCCACTAAAGACGCGCATATAGATCGAAAATACTATTGAAAGTAGTTTTGACACTAAGTTTGTAAAATAAGTTTGATGCTAGGGCAGCAATACTGTAGTATCAAACTAACAAGCTTCGCCCGAACACATTTTTGCACAATTCAAGTTTGACTGTGCATGGTGGCCTTCAAATCTGTTCAAAATGCTAAAAAACTGAGCCGTGCAAAATTTCAGCGGAGTTGTATAATAATAAACCGTGTCACCCAGAGGATGAAATTTCAACGGCATTTATAATAGGAAATCGTGCTTTATCAGATATTTGAACGTAATATTATTTTCCAATGTTTTGACATAAAAATGTAAATCCTAAAATTTGTAGGAGCGTTGACTGTGCAACACAAATCCAATGTTGAAGAGTAGTTTTGAAATTTGAGAAACGTCATTATGAAAGTTCTTCTCAATGTAAATAATAGTGTGATTGGTGAAGAGTGGACGATAGTACAGGGGCACAGGGGCAGGGATAGTACAGGTTGTGTGAAACAAAAATAAAAAGCGTCCGCCATAACCGTTAATTTTTGGAGCACGTTGCAGCGAAAACAATGTGATTGAGGCAATGTTCACTATTATTACAAAATTCGGGAAGCACTGTGGCCACCAGAAACGAAATATTTCATCTGAAGAAGGTGTATACGGAACAGAATTTCTCATACCTAAAAATAAAGTGTTCTGAAGTATTTTGAGACTTCGAAGATAGCAATGATCCGAATTATCGCACATTTTTCAGTATCCTAATCTAAAAGAAAGCGCATGAAATAAATGAAACCGAAGACAATTTTGCGACAGTGGATAGTGCTATTCTTGATCAAGATGCTTGCGTGTTCCAATCGGGATACACACAGAATTCTTCCTGAAGTTCACATTAAATTAGTGTCTTAAACTTCATGAAGGTGTAACGAAATTGGAGCTAATTTTCCAGAATATCTTGCATCTTCAGTTTCACCAATGCAAACATTATTTCCCTAATATATTTCCGTAGGGAAATATCTCTCTTGAATCTGCACGCTTAAGGAGCGTCAATGAATGAGTTTTCAATTACTCAACAAAAATCAATCAACAAAAAAAAAGTACAAGTAATTCCATCATCTCTGCAGGCACAAACATACGCACTCGGGACAATGATTTCTGAATTTTTATAAGGACAAATTTATAAGTGTTCTTGCGACAAAAAAATTGTATTTAAGTAACATTATAATAGTATCAGAAGGCTCCGATAGTCTGTTTCTAAAACGTTGACTTTTCTCTGAAATAGAAACGGTAAGAATAAAGAAATATAAAAACGTCTCTTAATCTTTTGATAACATACACACCTCTTTAATGTTAAGAACGTACTCAATAAAATAAAGGATTTCGGAAGACGAAATGCATGCAGAAGAATCAGTGAAAAAGGGAAAGAACTATCTTCCTTACCTTAGGAGAGCGCTGTAGATAGACAGGCGAACGCGGGGCGTAACACAGGGCCGCGGATGGCACAAGAAAGGATAGCGCAGCAACAGCCACGGGACAGCACATGGTGAGAGGGAGGTTACAGAGCGACCGTCGGTAGACTGAGCGCTCTGAGATGTCTTGTGTCGCTCGTTCCGCGCTAATCAGCTGTGAAGCCTTAGAACTACACCCCTTCCTGCAACCCTGTAGCCACGCGACAACCTCCATGCCCCTACTCTCGAAGACAGTTGGCACCCCCTTTGAGTACTGGAGCGCCGAACAGAAGCCGTTTGATGTGAGCAGATCGAGCTACTAATCAATTTTACGACTGGATGGAATCACCAGTTTTCTGTTTCCATTTATTTTTCCAATACAGTCCCATTTTCACACTAAGAGATTATTTTAGTCACGTACTTCCGTTCCAATTTTTTCTCTTTTATTTCCTATTTGTAAAAATAGGAGTGTCGACCGAGTTGTTTAATCAAATAACAAAAATACATCTTTATTTCTAGAATGCCTCATTTACCTATGGACTAAATCTCCAGTCATTATTTCGGTCTGAGGCAACTTTTTTATAAGTGCTGCAATAAGTAAAAACTAATTAACACTATAACAACAAAAAGCACAAGAAAAGTGTTTCTACTTTCCTACGACATGCAATTTGCCTCATAGCAAACGTTTCCAGATTTTACTACATGTAGCACTTGCCACAAAAAAGCATTTGTAATATGTAGCACTATCTCAAAAGAATCTGCTACAGGTAACAAATGCAACATGAACAAAGATTTTTGCTGTACGCAATATTTCATGTAAATGAGGGTTAAATAAAAGACAAAGCAAAACAATGTCAGTGAGGTGAGATTCCGTCCTGGTCTCTCCTCTATGCAGTCACGCTAGCTTATAAATCATTGTTTTTATTTTCTTTTAATTCTATTTAAACAATTGTTGTGGGTAAATATTAATCGAAAAACTCTCTCCTGCCAAGATTTATCAATCAACGACATGATGAGAACTGCCCCAAACGTTACCAATGAACGTACAGCACATGTTATACAGCGAATTCTAAATGCAGCAAATGTTATAAAACACTTTGCTACATAGTGAAAATGTTCCTTAGGAAAATCCTCGTAATTTATTTTGTAAATAATATCCAACCTCGGAGTAAGATGTTGGAGTCTCCGCCAAGATCCAATCTATTAAGTGAACAACATTATGTCCCATATCCGCTCACCTTGGTGCTACTAAATTATTTAAACAAGAGTTCTGAATACAAGAAAAAACGCCAATCCATGAAGAAGTCCAGACATTACAAGGCTGCAGTTTCCCGTGACATGTAAGGAACGTGCGTTTACAAGCGTCACCCAGCGATACAGTCGTCCGCGTATTGAGTTTGTGGTCACGTTCGTGAAAAGCAATTGCACGCTGCTACTCTGCTCGCTACTTCGTCGTCGTAATAGACGGTGTGGTGCAGATACCATTGCAGTGAGCTCATGACTACACTCCCGTGTCACCGACTGCCTCCGCGGCACATTCTACAACGTGCCCCGAGTCAAGACACGACTATTCAGAGGTATCACGAATATTACCGACATTACCAACAGATACTAACGCAAAACCAAATTACTAAACGCAAAGCTAAAACTTAAATAGACCACGAACAAAAGTTTGAAATACGCTTCAATGTGTTTATTTGACAATCTTGTTTAAAAACTACTCAATATGTTCTTGAATAGTAAAAAAAGAAAAAAAAAGAAACTGACTGCAAATATCTCGTATTCAGGCCAATTATAAAAATATTTTATTCTCAGCCAAAAATTCAAAACACGGTTGAAGGATCGACCAACATTTAAAGTAATTCGTAAGTCACGGAGTTACAGAAATTCTAATTTAATTCCACAGTGAGCTTTTAGCATATCTGTAAAGTATTTTAAATACCAATCGGCATATCTTATAATTTCCAAAACGAGATGAGCATTTGTTTACTAAAACAATGAAACAAATAATATGGACTAAAATAAAACAACAACAAGGAATTGAACAAATAACGAGTGAATGTGAACTTCCCGCCGTGTTTAAGCAGCACTACAGCGACATTTTTTGTTGTTGATATTGTCGTACTCCAGCAGTAAGAGAAAGTTAACATGTAACAGTTCTATTGGGTGGCGGAAGTCAAACCCCTCAAAGCTTTAAAGAAAACGATTCGTTTATGAAGTAAAACGCCATAAATGAGGTTTCACAAATTCTTGCTTTACAGAAGAATAACCCGTTTAGCGAAGGTGGGCGTATATCTGATGCCATTATTTTTCATTAAAAACAATAACAAAACCGTTACAATCTCTTGTGACCTAAATGTGACATGCTCGAGAACGTTTTTGTATGCAGACTGAGTGAATGGAGTACATGGCAAAGAGAAATTTCGTGCAAACATGCAGCCTCTCCGAGACAATTCGCGGGTAGTGTTACGAGGCGAATCTGGGAAATGAACTAGTACCCTCGACTTTGATAATTCACGCCTTTAGATTTTTCTCTTCGAGGTTCATCAGGAAGATAGTCCCAAGGTGATTTTGGGACGATAAGACATTAAAATACTAGTTGCCAAGAACTTGGCCACACTTCGCCAACCACCTAGTAGAAAACACACACATTTAACATTGAAAAGGATTT
Source organism: Laupala kohalensis (assembly GCA_002313205.1). Taxonomy (NCBI): domain Eukaryota; kingdom Metazoa; phylum Arthropoda; class Insecta; order Orthoptera; family Trigonidiidae; genus Laupala; species Laupala kohalensis. The sequence continues at coordinate 80,433 of NNCF01126402.1, read as the reverse complement.
TTATATTTTAGAAGTAGAAAATAGATTTTGGCCCCGGATCAAATTAGAAATTTTACACATCCACAGTATTCTAAAAAACAACAACATTTCCCTATTAAATGAACAAATCCCTGAATTTCATTCCCCTCTCATGAAACTAGCCTTCAAATTCCTTCCCTCTCACCCCCAACTCTTCAGGACACTGCACCCCATTCCCAACAGTTAAAACCCTT
>NNCF01126402.1:43014-75593 GCA_002313205.1 Laupala kohalensis | reverse complement strand
TATATATATATAACAATACTGTTAGCTTCCAAAGCAGTTTATTTTATTTATTTATTTATTTATTAGTTAGTTATCATGACATACATTTCAATAAAACAATAACTTAATCTTGTCGTATTACAAATAAATACCTGTTTTCCCCAGTGCCGCGGCTTGTAAGTCAATAACTGGGTTACGATACACTGCACTTCGCGAGTACGTTAGCTTCCGCGAGAGTTACCGTCTCCATTGCGTGTACGCATGAACATTCGCATTATCGAGCGCTTTTCTCACTAATGAATCTCCTGGTACGAATTCTTCAAAAGCTTCATATCTTGTTTTATTAATTCCAATAACGAAAAGTCCACGTGTATACTCCTTTCTGCTTTAAGATTCCATACCATTCACGTCTTTCCTGGTCGTTGAGAGAACACATGAATGTCGGTTATCAATGTGGTATGGCAACTGAGTGGATGGCGTGTTGTGTTCTACTTCAGCTGCAACCAGTACACAGAGCGCCAAAGGCACCCCTAAACTAGGCATTCAATCTCTTGTGGCAGCTTCTGTATAATTCATCAACCTGAAGCTGGCCGAGAAAAACCTCCATATGGAAGCCGAAGAAAAACAAAATAAAATGTGAGTGCGAGAATCCACGTCGATCCTTCATTGGAAAAATCCATATCATGAATCGATTACGCACACTGGCTCTATACGAAGGGAAAGATATATTCTTGACCCCCGACTTCACCTTGCAAGTCAATTCTTCAATGCATAAATGGATAGGAGCTGGCCATTCTTTTTTTGGTATGTATTCATACTCGAAATTATGCGGAGTCAAGCAATTCAACTACATTTAGGATGTGAATCCAAAGGAGATAAATAAAAGGAACATACGGAATGAGGAATGGGCTGGACCATGAATGGGAATATCGATGACTCATAGGTTACATACTCTGAAATGGAGTTTGAATATAAACGAAAGCAGTTTGAAAAAGTATCGGTAGCTATATCATTTCCAAAAGGTAACGCTTAGAAAATATCCTACTTTCTCCCGTCTTATCCAATGGCAGAAAATGAGGTATCATTACAAAGATGCATTTACAGAAACATTTGACACCACTTCATTCATTGTAAATATTATTTTCCTGTTACATTAACATCGTTATCTTACATTTTAATTGCGTACAACTCATTTCATAATATGCTTTGAAATACATATTAAATTAAATTCATAGTAAGTTCATAATAAGCCTCCCAGGTGGTCACTCACCGACACTTAAAATGCCGGAAAACAACACGGAACATAAATAAACAAATATACATTACCCTATATGTTAACTGTTCAAAGTTGTTACTGTGTTTGTGCTTGTAAAAAGAGAACATGGAACTCAACTAATGCGGATGAAGGAGAAGGATATCGTTACTGAAATACAGTAAACGAATGTACGGGTAGACGCAGAAATCTGTGAGGTAGATCAATTAAACTGAGGAAAGTGTTTTTGTCTAGTATTGTACTGGAAGTTTGTAGTTACATGTACATTCAGTTTACTAGATATTTCATACCTTTAAACTCTCTTAATATTTTCCTTCTCTGACTGTTAATGCGAATAATTCGCTCGGGTTCAGCTACTTAATCTCGTTTAAATCTTTGCGCTTTATCTTCAGTTGACAAGTACCTAAATATATTGACATCGTAACTCATACAAGCGAACAACATGGCTATTCTACAGTTTATCTTACAAGTCAGGCAAGCTCTACATAATGTAATTAAATTGGTTTTGAGGGATAATACAATTAAGAAGCTCCTTCGAAGAATCCGACAAACACTTAGAACTTAGGATTTTAACTAACCAGATTCAGTTTACTTACACTTCATTGGATGGTAACAGGTACTTCGTCTAAAAACGCCTTACCTGCAAAGAAAAGAGGTATATTACAATACGTATACCATATTTTGTATTACTTTATAATACATATTATATCTAGACACTTCGCCCCAAAATGTTTCACGATGTATGTAAAAGAGATCCAATCCACGAAGAATTGGCCGTCACGAGCACTCGTTTTCGTTGCCCAAAAATACATACATACATTTCATAAATATTAAGTAGAGGCAAGGAAATTTTCCTTTTCAAAAATTGACAATCAGGGAAATTTGATTGGGGATTTCACTAATTTTTGGAATTTTCAACACGTTTTTTCCCACAACTGAAATTTTCCACATTTATTTCTTTTATTGCGAAGGTAATGACGTATCTTCCACAAAAATGTAAATAATCTGTACAATTTTCAATGAACGTCTAGTACACATAAATGAGAAAAATGCGTAACTCCCAGAATGTTCCAGCAATAACATACTTTTTTACGGTTTGGAAATAATACTAAGCCAAATCAAATCAAAACTTAGCAACACCAACAGCGACACAGCCAATAATTTTACCAAGATAAATATAAGAAAAGTTTTTGAGGACCCCTTTTAAGATAAACTTAAACAACAAAACGTTTTGAAGGACTCATTTTGTAATTAGAGAAGTATTTTATCAGCATTTATTAGAATTTTAAGGTGAAGTGAATACAATATCTCAACACTAATTTGAAGGTCAGAATTCAACTATATAATATCCTTCACATCTTACACGAAATCCCATTTCAAACTACTGCTAAGAATAATGAACAAATTCTATTGAAATGAACCTTTCGTTACTTTCAACCGTATAGGAGTTTATTATGGGAAAAGGAAGAAGCACAGTATCATCCTCGAATACGGCAAGTATATAAACATCATTAATAGTAACTTTACATAGTGGAAAACCATTGGCTAAAAACTGCGTTAAACCCACCAGAGGGAAAAATTCTTCGCTATGCCAGTTAACTACAAATCTCTCCTTCATGAACGTAAAAGGAACGAAGAGAATGGGTGGAATCGATTTTCCAATCTTCATTTATTTCCTTAACTTCAGATAACCTCATTAAGTCTGAGTTTCAAAGACATCGCTATTACATCTCATTTTACTCCCTCACGATTAATGGCGCTGAAAAGAATATCTTACTTGTTGAACACCATCAATAATATTGAGATTCCCTAGTAAAAATTTATATTTTCCCAAATTCGTATCATTGCATCATGAATGCGATAATCCAAAATACGAATAGTGAAAATTTCCCTGAACCGGTCGGCTGCTACCACGTCAATCTGGTTTTCGGCAGATCGCGGGAAGGCCGATTGTAAAGGTTCAGCGCCGCTATTCACTTTTTGTGCGGCAATTAGAGCGGCATTTCGCAACCGGTGCAGCCACTACCGGCAGCGGTGAGGTTGGTGGTGACAGAAGCAAAGGCGTTGGATGAAGTGATGAAACAGATGAAGTCGATGACGTGAAGAACAACGCAACTACGTGTCTCAGAGGTCACTCCAAAAACGGGAAAGATTCCTCATTCAATTGATTACATTTGTGCTTGTCGATTCTTCCCCCATCGTTACTTTACACTAGACAATATAATTATAATGTGAGAAATATTTCTTCATTTATTACTAGCAGGAAAGTTCTTCATTATAGTTTCGCGATCTCCCCTGTAGATAACGCCACAAGGGGAAATAAAAAAATGGGACACACAAATTCAAAAGGAACCGTTCACAATAAAAACAACCAATGATCATAAATGATCAAAGAAAACCAATGATCATAAATGATCAAAGGAGGAAAAGTACTGGAAGAAAAAAAAATGCGTCTAAAATTTATACAATTGTCGTGGTGTGAGAACCACAGGACACGCGAAGATAGAACAGTGTCCAGCAGTATCAACCAATACAACACAGAAATATACAGAGAGATAACGCAGGAATGGATATGACGGAACAACTGACTGGCTGTGACTGACTGGAGCAAGATGTAGTGTAACGGTGGAGACCACCAATCGAGGGCGCGTTCCCACGTGAACCCAGCGGTGTCCGTTCAGCAGAACTAGACGCATTCTATTCCATACCGCATTGCGCAAAACAGGAAGAGAAATAAAGAAATTGGAGAGTGAATATTAACCTAAAAAAGATATTACAGGTATGGAGTCAATATTACATATATCGGCTTATATTACATACAGTACAATCTGTTATTACACATAATGGATGCGCACACATAGTAATTAAGCAAAATGAAAATGTTCTCGACTTCGTCAAATAAAAAAAAATTAAAAATAATTATAAACCTCTTTTTGGGGAAAAGAATGTGTGAATTAATTTGAAAGTATCTCCCATTCTTTTAAAAATAAAGTATTTTCACATTACGTTCCAAAGTAACTATAGAGATACTACGTAAGTTTATTTATCAATCGGCTGCTACGCTATGTAATTCGTATACATAGATGTTTAACAACAACAAAAAGAGGTAGTACTGAAAAAATGTACCATAAAAATTTAATTTATATTAAATTCTCATTACTCATCGGTAAAGGTGATGCTTTAATAAAAATTGCTGAAGTAATAGACATTTTACTGGAGTAAAATTACCGAAGCGTAATATTACAAAAGGATTGGGATATGAAACAAAATATTTTCCAATCCTAAAGACTACTTTAGACGGGAAATTCAGATCAAGTCCATTTAAAAAAAACAAATCAATGTGCAAAAAAATTAATTCTAAATTATCCATTACAACCACCATCCATCCTATCCGAAATAGCTACACGAAGAATAAACAATAAAGAAAATTGCTAGGAATAATTTCCATATCCATACAACGTAATGAAGCCTTTTCTATATTTACTGACCCTATTATAATGCTAAAAAACAACAACTCATTCCTTCTGTTTATTGCGACCAGATAATTTCTTCATAAACCAAAATATTACGTTTATTATTAGTATTATTACGTATTATGATGTAACGGTTTTTTCCCTTAATTTTAGTTGTTTTTATTTGTTGCCAATAGCGAAGAGTATCTTTAATTTTGTTTAAAAATAAGTATTACTAACAGTGTAAAATGCTCATCATTTATTATTCATTATTACCAAGTAAATAAACACCTTATAACATGATGGGTGTCAACATTATTATTTCATTATTGTGTAGGGTAAAAATTATTTTCGTACAATAATGTCCGCAGTTTAAGATTCAAAATCACGAGGTTTTAGTCTAGAATTTCCTAGATTTGTGATTTTGTCGATGGCAACCCTAGTCTAGAATGACAGTAACTCAATAACACTCTCTATAGTGATTTTCCCTTCGATTGCGAAGAGTAAAGAAAATTAACCTAAATCAATTGTTCATTGTCAATTGTTCACCCATTGTCAAGGAAATGCGTTGATTGGTCGCAGGAGTGATTTATTCGCAAAAAAACTAGTGAAAAACACACACTACTTCAACCAATCTCGTAACATGCATCTTCATCAATTATTAATATTGTAGTAATTTAATTTTCACATTATTCTCAATTTAAAAAATAGAATACTGGGAAACAATCTATAAATATCCGGCTCGTGACCGGAAGAACACGACTGAACAACGCGTGAGGGCTTCGTTAGTCGATTAGTCGATATGGGACGACCAGAATGCGGGGCGATTCCGCAAACGAGAAAGCGACGTGACTGCACCGACCGGAAACAGAGGCGCTCTCTGGGGAGTCGGTGGTTGGACGGCGGAAGTAGCACCCGGTTAGATAGTTTTCCACAAGACGTGGGTAAAGAGGCCGTTGATACGGTGCGAATCAATGTCGATGAATTGATGTCGCGTACTGCAGATTAAGTAATGTTTCAAGTATTTTAATGCGTCCAATCCAATGGTTAATCAAAAAAACAATAAAAATTGTACGCTCTTGACATCTTGTTAATTTAACAGTAATTTCTTGTGACCCAATCCCACGATAATACAGTTAAACAAAAAAATATTTATTCTTCAAGTAACATCGTCGAATAAGTTACTCTCCTTCTGATACAAATATAACCAAGTATTTGAACATGATCAATTTTTACTTTTATACTTGAATAGGACACATGAAAGCAATATGAATTTATAGTTAATACATTTCCCATATCAAGAAACAAGCAGTTTGGCAATTAATTTAAGAGTTTTATGAACAATTAATTTAAGGGTTTTATGAGCTATATTCAGTCAACCACTATACTATTAGAATAGTTATGATTTAATTTTCTCATATTATCGGTATTCGCATTATATACGGAGATGACAAAGTATTCACAATTGATTACAAAACAAAACCCTATTCATGAAGTTAGAATTAATGTTGGTTAGTAGCATATGTGAACATGGTGAAAAAAAAGTTTAAAGGACAGTTATGTATGTCCTGTACATTTTCCTGCTTTTGTGACCAAAATCCGGTTTTTAGTTTGTTATAAAAATACCCATGATTGGAGAAAAAATAATATTGACGAACTTTCAGATCTACTTCTTACAGTTCCATGCTACAAATGTTTTTCAGGATGGTTCGCAGTTAAACATGTCCGGAATCAAAACCACTCCAAAGGAGGTAAAGGCCCACTCTAACCTTTTGGTTTGGTTTTGATTCCGCAAGCGATGATTGAAATAAATGATTGATCCAAACATTGAAAGAACTTACCCCAGCCTACAATATCAAGGGTACTTTCGAAGTCAATACACATTAATAATACATTTTTGTTGCTGGCTCCTTTATTCGTCGAACCACTTCAGTAGTGTCGTCTGTCCCCCGCCCTTTAATGAATCCGTATTGCCACTTGCTTAAGTTTTGTTCATTTTCTACTTTAACCACTGCATCGGTAATAATTCCATCCAGTAATTTTCCTAACACTGGCACCAAAGTTATAGGCCGATATGTCTTAAATTTTGCTTTGTCCCTACCCGCTCCTTTCAGAAATAATTTGAGTTCTTTCCATGCCTTTGGATAATAGCCATATGAGTAACATGCGTCAAATAGATTCGTTAACTCTTATGTATATTTTATCGATCTTTTGTACCATTTCATTGCTTATGTTGACATATCCAGCACCCTTATTTCTTATCAATTTCCTTATTTTTCTACGCATATTGTGTTCCGTTACTACCTCTGGTAAAGTCATAATCCCTTCATAACAAGCAGGATACAAATCATTACTCTTCCCTTTAGATAGTAAAATATCCAGAAGTGTATTGCCTGTATCTCTCAATCTCCCTTTCCCCTCAACATTGATCCGTACCACATTAGGCTTTAGCTTTTCTCTCTTTATGATATAAGGCATTTTCCAGACATTGGTTGCATGCTTTCTTCCACGAACAACCGCCAACTCAATTTATATATATGACCTTCGATGTTGGCGAGCCCTAAAACCCCACAAAATATATATACCGCGTTAGTTCTTCGACCCACCAACCGTGTCCGATCCAAACCCCTCTTCTTTTTTCCGACAATATTTGATAATTGTTTTAGCACATGCATTTGCAAACTTTCTACTCGTCCATATAAGTATGCATTTGCTCTTTCCATAGCGCAATATATGGTGCCCTCCCCGCGCTCCTTCTCATACCCCTCCCAAATTTATTTTGCGAAAATTAATTAATTTTCCTGTTTTCCCCCATCTACTTCTTTTTCTATCTTCTCCAAAGTGTTGTACGATCACACGATTTTTTTATTACATTGATTTAGCTTGATGTGTTAATTTCAGTAGATTTTTAATTTGACATGGCGGGAAATGGCTTGTTTTTCCGGTCGCTATTATATGGGATTAAAACATATGCCCTATAATATAGACTATTCCCCCTTTTCGATGTACATTTTGCTCATATTTTCTTCAATCGTTACGGTTCGGTAATAGTTATGTTAGTAAAATCAATATCGCTCTACAAAAACTGTCCAAGTGAGGTGGTTTCCTTCTCCAAAAGAGTCTCGATAGACACTAGTCTGGCAAAAACCAGTTATGTTTAATTTTTTGATTCTCTTTGAGTTAAATTGTCTTAGGAATGATGCGAATTGCGAACTTTAATTATCTTAAATCTTACTTGTAATAAATGAATACACAAGATCTGCCATTATAAATGTAAATGAATCACAAACAAAACAAAAAAAGGAACTGTTTAAAATACAGCAACCGTTACATACCCGGCCGGAAAGCGCCACCCGGACGCCGCGATTGCCGGAAGCTACAGATAAGGCTGCCGACACCGATAGCGGCGGCGTGGATAGTGACATAGTACTATCACATAGCGTTTCTGCGGGCGCTTTTCGAATCCTAATAAGTATTCCCGAATATATACACACACCATACTATTATGTAGAGCCACGCGAGACCTATCTGGATCTAGTAGTTTAAATTATAGAACAGTAAACAAATATTCTGTAGACGTTAGGTTTATCACCCATAGACAAGTAGTTCTACGGAAATGAAATAATATGGTACATTGAGTGAATTAATACAATAGTCTCATCAGCTATTCAATTCAGCAGGTACCGACCGCGAGAACGCTGCAAAATTAAATTAGATGAATCTTCGGGATGTTACAGTGATGAGTAATATCGGCATCAATTAAAATTCGGAAGTCATTCTCCCTCCGATCATACTCCATGCTCCATATTGCAGTTTATCATGGAGTCATGAATATGTCTAAAAGGAAGGCAGGTTTGCGATAATAGTCGGGTAACATAAAATGTGGGGTACATAAGAAATTGCATCCTCCTTAACATTTAAAAGCGTGATTTTTGCGCATGATTTTCGGGTAATTTTCTCTTCTCGACTAGCCTACCGTGAAGAGGGTGTGATTGAAATATCCTATCAGAGAAGACTCCAGTAAACATACGATCACACGATTTTTTATTACATTGATTTAGCTTGATGTTATATTCACGCAAAATTGCATATTGATATATTTTGAAACAAAACAAGGTATGGAGAGATGAAATGTGCCACTAATTTTGATTCACTGTGTGCACCCAAAATGTATAAAAATGTCAACACGAAAACCTAGATGCACAGCTAAATGGGTACTGTGAAATACAGAATAATCCTTTCTCATTATGTACCTATTATGGCGCTAGGTAGAAGGGTTAAAAATCTTTTACAATATCCAACGTTCCATCAACTATTATTATAAACCTTGTATTTCAGGGAACTAGAAAGTTGTGTTTTTCTAATACCACTTTTTTAACGGGAAAGTTCCTGTCCTCACACATTCTCGCATTTACAAAAAATTAGAAGTTTTTAAAACAGTTTAATAATTATAATTTAAAAAATATTATAATTCAGAAAAAAATGCCATTATCACAAAAAGAAAGAAAAGTTTAACTACTGAAAATGAGCAAGTTAACTCTGATTCCATACGTAACTTCAACGACTGAAACAATCAAGAGACCTTCTTCTGACCCGTTTATTAAGAGCACAAGTATACGTGTACACCAGAGCGATCATGATCAGATCTCATGATGTGAACTTTAAGGACTTATAGCGTATATGAACTACCATCAATTTTTGAATAGGAACAAACGTACACAAGAGAATCGTTAAATGCTGACGTCGAAAAGATATAAGTAAAACTATTTTATTCACACCGTCATTGACGTGTGGTTTTATATAGCAATATTTACAAAAGACACGGAAAAAGTACTTTTAACAGCAGTACATGCTTGACAGTATCAATAGAGTGATAACGGTTTTTACTGTTTCCGGTAGAGTAGTGAACGAAGATTTGCAGACCGTCAAAATCATACATCAGGGGAACACTCCATTCTCCACCGATAATAGTTCCTGAAACCTTTTTGCTCCATCGGTGCTGCCAATCATACTGTAGGTGGACGCAATTTTTCGTGATCCTCGTAAACAATACAATAGAAAAGCTCCTGTAAACGACGGACTTCTGAAGTACATTATATTTTCTTTCACATTTTATCTGACACCAAAATTTAAAACAATTAGAAAGTGATCGAGAAATAATAATCCTCCCCTCTCCAATAATTAAATTATCCTTCATGTTAAGCTTCAAACGGCAACGGTATCAGGAAGGCGAGAGGTTCCCCCAAAGATGCGTAGCAACCCTTTGAAACCGGAGTTTACGCAACGGGTTGCCAAGCGCCGCTCAAGGGTTCCTCTCGCCTTGCTGCGCATGGGGCTCGTTTCACACTTCACCCTCATGTAAAGTCCTCCAACCTTCCAGGTCAAGAATACTCTTCAACATCTCGTCATTTGTTCACAAAGAGAGATCGCGCTAGTCGCTCCTATTAATTTATTAACGATCATTTTAAAACCGCGTGGCAAAGTCGTGTGTGACGGAAGATGTTCTCCGAACTCCGAGTACAGTAAGTTTGTTTTCATCATTTGGTGTACCCGTAGAGGGGTTGCATGGGACTAGGAGCTGCATCTAAGCAATACAATCACCTCCCATCACCATTATTATCTACTCTGAGATTGCCCAGTCACACCTCATAGATGATTCGAACCAGTCTCTGGATTGCAAACTTAAGAAGAACCATTTACATTAACTTAAAATAACAAAGAGATATCACACATAATGATTCATCAAATACTATGTTTCTGAAATCAAAACACACACAACCGAATAATTTTATTCATTTAGACAGTAGTTAAAAATATATATTTCGGAACCAATACACTCAACCATATACTGATGAGACAATAATGAGATTGATGAGATTCGGGAATCGTTCTATATAATTCCCTGCCCAAGAATATAAAAGATATTATGAAATTGAATATCTTCAAATCCGCGGTTAAAAACTACCTCCTGCACCAGTGCTTCTACACTGTAAAAGAATTTATTGATTTTAACAAAAGTTAAATTCGTCTTGTGCTTTATCACGCCATTGCTGTAGTACTTTTTAAACAACTTATAACAATTTCAAAAACTATTTTCTTGCATGATTGTGTTGTCTTATGGCTCATATTAATTTAGTTTTATGTGTACTCAACTTTGGCACGGTTATGTACGTAAATTCTGTAGCCCCATCCTGGCCCGGGTTTTGCTCCGGTTTCCCTTCGGGTAGAGGCGGATTTATCATACAGGTTCTCTAGGCTTTGTCTAGGAGCGCGTTTATAGAAACAAGAAATCGTGAATTTAGTGTTATTTCAATTTTTAAGCACTATACTCAGAATAATCTATAGTTCGATAATAACTTACATGTAATTTTTTGCTTAAAATTACAAACATATTGACATTCTATTAGTATTATAACTCGCAGCTAACTTTTTATCTTATCTAGGAATTTTTGCTGAATTTTTTGAATCCGCCTCTGCCTTAGGGCCCTTGATCGGAATTGATGGGATGGTCCCTTGCTTGCTTCCGGAGAGTAAATTAGTTTTTTTTCCCCTCCACGTGGTCATATGCAGTTTGTACTGTTTTTTGACAATAAATTTATTTATTATTTACAATTATACTGTAAGGCATACTGTTTTTGAGAATTTTTGGCAAACCATACACCAGAGAAATATTTGCATGTCAATTATAATTTCTTATGTTTCATTATTAATGTTCATCAATTTCCATCAACTCAAAAAACGACTTCAGATTTTCTAAGATTCTATTTAATGGATTTCCAGATATAATTTCATATGTATCACTCCATAGCTGAGACTCCATAGTATTACGTTTTCATATTTTGAAACTGGAACAGACACGTTTCCCTTGCCTACATTGGTTACAAAAAGATTACAAAAAGACAATTTATTATTTCATTCCTAAACAAATACCAAATGAATGAAAACGAAAGCATACTAAATCTCAAGACAAAAATTAATTAAAAAACACATCTCAAAATCTAAAAAATAAAAGACCCTACTTTTCTTTCAAGAAAACCATATGGAATTCTTGTTTTATTTTATACACAGATAAGCATTATCTAGTTTTCAGTCTTTCTACATCATAATAAACAATAAATTTCCAATTATGTTTGATTACGAAAATAATATATTATTACTAATGAGTGTGATATTAGTATTAGATATGTACGTTTCAATTTGTTCCCCACATCTAAACATCGAAAGTGAGAAATCATGAGAACAAGATATGACGACTTCCTCTTCTCACGTTTCTCCTCCACATAAGTCAAGACGTTAAAATCACTCACTGTTCTCACATAGTAAAAACAAAATATCTTAGCGATCTCCATTAGTTATACAAAGAATGTATACACGAATTTATTCAGAAATGCTACATTTCGCTACATGAATAACAACAATGGATAATACATAGAAAACAAAATTTTGTGCAACAGGAATTTTTAATTGAGGAAATAAAAAACCAACATGCACTATTCTGATCTTATTAACTTTCTTCCTTTTTTTTAAAATATACAAGCAAACAGAAAATGTATAAATGCATGTGACAGAAAACGTACATTTAAGTTACAATTGTGCAAGCTATTGGAAAAAAATAAGTAAATTTTCACGAGTGTATCCCATTTAGAATGTTAGTTTTCTAAGTAAAAATACTGTTGCCTTAAAATAATATCATTTTTAGTATAATGTTCCAGAAACTAAAAACAAATTTTAAAAAAAATAGTAAAAAACTCTCACATTCCGACCCTGAGAAAAATAATCACTGGTTACAAAATCTGCCACTGGTTACAAAATAAATGGATTTCAAATGATAGTTCTGGAAATGTATTAATACACTACAGACACTGATAACTGTCCTCGTTTTATCGGTTCATTTTACGCAATTTTGAGTACGAAAATTCTTAGCTGTGATTAGATTCATAGAACTTAAATAAATGAAACAATTACATTGACGTCATTCTTATTATCGCATTTAGTCTCAGAAGACTTCCTTCAAAATGAATTAGAGGGAGTATTAATTTATTAACAGTGAGACGAACAATGTCACAAAGCGACTGAGGTAATGAAAATTATTTTTCATAAATGGTATTATTTTCGCCTAGAAGAATATCTAGTACCTATATACTTCATATTCAAGAAAAAATCCTGGTCGGGGTTTTTCCATCCCGGCCGGGTTTTCCCATCCTGGTCCGGGTTTTTCTCCGGCCTTCCTTCGGGTGGAGTTGGATTTCATGTACAGACTCTCTAGGTTCTTGCACAGGGGCGGCGGAATATTGTAATAATTTCGAATTTAGAGTTATTTTAATAGTTACGATTTATAAATAATATATTTCGAATAATCTATAGTTCGATAATAATACGTAATTGCGAACTTCCTTTTTTTGTATTTTATTATATACAAATTGTTGGTATTCTGTTGATATTATAACGCGTAGCTAACCTTTTTTTATCTAAATAGTATGCTGAAGTTTTCAATCCGCTTCTGCGTAGAGGTCCTAGAGATGGTCCCTTGCTTGCTTCCGGAGAGTAAATTAGTTTATTGTCCTCCATGTATACACAGATTGTAACTGCTTTTTTGACAATAAATTTATTTATTTGTAATGTGATCACCTTCACTTAACTTCAGTGGCTATCCGAATATTGAAAGTAATAATATCTTAGGTGCTGTGACGCTTTAAGAAGCGTTGAGGAGAACAGGGTTTTTCTTCTGTTCTTGAGAATTTTTCTTGTACATCCGCATGGTTCTTGGTACGGTGGAGTTCGTATCAATGTTTTGAGGAATGTAGTTAGCATCTCACAATCTAATTGAAGTTATTAACTGATATTGCTTCATAATCGAATCAGGTTCTATTTCATTAATCGCCTAGTTTGGTAATATCGTAGTGCCCTTAGTATTATACTGTACTATAGTTATACTGTACTGTATAACTAGAAAATTAATACCTGTAACGTACGCAGAACGCGATAATCTCGACAGGTATGGGACCGCGAAGGTGCACGATTACCAAAAACCATAGCTTACAGAGCATAAAGCCAAACCAAGCCTTAACGGAGAATAAACCCTCAATATAAGAGTTCTTTCTAATAAAAACAAATGTAACATGGCTAAAATTGAGTATAATAATATGAATAAAACTTACTGACAGTCACGCAACCACTAGTCTTTGTTTGCAATAAAAATATATTACAGCAAATAATATAAACAAATATATTACTGCAAATAATATACAAGCAAAAACTACGTTCATTAACATCGTATTTCTATTTTAAAATATACATTTCTTGTCTAACCCCAAAACGTAGTTTAGGAAGCTGGTCGGATTACCGAACCTGTCTACTATACTGAGAGGTTTCGTATATTTGACAAAATCGGGCCGTTATCATCGGCACCAATGTAAAGTGAGTAGTGCAATCCCGAGCGAAGGGTGTGTGGCAGTGGAATCTCAAGCTTGGAGTTTGAACAGCAAGAGCACGCTAGTCAGTCGTCACTTGGCTGAGGATGTGCGTCGCGTGTTCGTCCGCGTGGTGCGCTCGCTCGTTGGCTACGGAAGAACTCTTCAGGTGAAGGAGAGGGTTGTCCTACGGCTTCCGTACGGAGAAAGCCTTCCCTTCGCTGACGTCTCGGAATCCTTTCCCGCAAGTGTGGCGGAAGTTCGCAGTTTCTAGCACGCGACGCACCTTTGGAAGTCGCATTACGTTTCACGAGACACTCGTGCGTCCGAGCTATTGGCTGGTAGCAGCTAAAGTCTTTCTTCGAGATTTTAAATTGTGTTAATTCCGTAATTTACGAGTCACGCACAGGTAATATTCAATAAAATATGACGTCATTGCATTGCACCCAAAAATAGAGGTAAACCTTCATGTTCTTGCGTATTTCAATTAATTGGATACTAATGTAAAAGAAAAGTATTACAATGAAGAAAAACATATGTATGAGCATCCGTTCTATTTTCCGAACATTGTCTATAATCGGAAATCCCGAAGTTGTAAATTATTGCGCTGTCAATATTTGATTGGAAGGGTTCCTTCAATAATTAAGTTATTGGCATCAACGTGAAAGCAAGAACATGATGATAAAATTATTCAAGTTATATTATTTAAAAATATGGGAAGACTGTTTTTGATTTCATTTTAATTTCATTTACATATCTTTCCTGCATTACCAACAAAATCGCAACACTTGATCAAAATATTTAAGTTATCGAAAATAATGTGTAAATGTAATACGTTAATTTTTTCTTAAACTATCAAAATAATACATTTCCATATTCATACACATTAACAAACGCATTTACTTTACATGATATCTTGAATATTTGCAACGGCATATTTTGTATAGATTCGTTCGGAGTTTTTTGAAGAAATTCATTTTACAGCAACAACTTTATTTTTCATTGTCCTTGGAAGACAATCCCACATATAGTAATGGGAAATGGGAATATGTGATCAAATAATGACAATTTAAACACAAATTAGTGAAACATGATCGAATATTTATCTACAATAACATTCCACTCCCGTAAAATTTCGTCCCTCAATATTGGAACAGACACATTACTCTGCTAAAGCTTTGGAAGAAAGGAATACACGCAATTACTTAATAAATGGGAAAGGAATGCCCTGAAATTATTTAAATACAAAGATATATTTTCAGACATACCTTCAGTTCATTTAAATTTAGAATTACATGGAGATTCAATTTTCCAAGTTCCAAGATTTCATTTCGTGACAATTCATAACTTACTAATTTATTATAACTCTAGGATTTATCCAGTTTCAAGTAAACAATTTACAACTAGCAAAAGCGTCCTCGTATTTTCTATGAAACAGTAGGTTATCGACAACAAATATTTTTTCACGTAACGCTCATACGTCTACGAACAAAATGTTTTTCGGAATAATAATAATAATATTATTATTAATAATAATAATGCATCTTTACTTGGAGGCGAAGTTAAAGCAAATGTCTTCTGCGCAAAACAATTTTATCCAACCAGTCTCATGAGCAAAACTGCCGTAAACAAATTCCCTGACGTCACTATAAATTTCCTTGAAGTATTTAGTGTTTCACGTGACTTTTTAACGCTGCATTTTATTGTTGATATGTGATACAGTTAAGCATTTCAACACCAAACGAGTGCACAATGAGACAGCGCAAACATACACACCGTGTTTCGTAACACTATTTTTGGTCCACGTTTTCCCTTCTACTCAACGAGCCAGGTTGAGGAAAGCGAAGAGGAAACCCGAGGAGCACTACTCTCCAGGTGTAAAATCGATGACTTAGTTTTGACGTCAAGGGGCGTCCCCATTGAGTCACACCTCACCGGTTTGCTCGTTATAAAATGGCCTCAACCAATGGAAATCACACTTACTCACTTGTAAACGAAATCTCATTTATTCGCTAACATAAACTAACGATTAAAATATTATTCGTTACGAAATGAACCGTATAAAAACAGTTTTGTTCGAAGCTCAAAAGTTTTGAAAGCAACGAATATGACGTCCAAATCGTTATTGTCACCCTCTGATATGTGAATTAAATTTAAGAAGAACGATTATATTTGTGGTTTATTAAGTTCATTTAACGTGTTCAGAGGGTAAAACTTACCTACGTTTCAGGAATTAACTTCAATTTTACCGTTTTTGTCATAAGATTATGTGACTAATTTTTAACTTAAATCAGTTATTTTCAACTATAAACTTTTAATCAGTTTGCTTTTAAATGATTTAATATTAGCTTTTTTTTTCATTAACTTTCCCAAGTATACTAATAACGTCCCATATATAACTAAAGGCAACCATTGTAAAAGTAATACTTAATGGTGCATATTAATGATACGAATAATACAGAATAATGTAAATGGATATAAGGTAATAAGACGTGTTTATTAACTCCGAATGTATCAGCGTAGAGAACCTCAAGTTTGAGGCATTGCGATAAAAGAGGTGAAAAATAAAGTTATAAATTTAGTAGCGTGCATCGGGGAAGATTGCCCCACTTAGACATTACACTGTCACGCGGAAGTACTTGTTGCGCCAAGATGAAGCGTAATGATATTCAACATTCCCAAGAAGGTAAAGCAGAGAAAAGGATGGAAAACAAGGACAGTTGCTATATACATTGAGAAATTCTTACGAGTTAATGGTAAAATAAATATTATACTCTCTTCGCACCAAGCCTAAATGTTTATAACTGACGAAAATAAACATTTAAAGAGATACTTAATGAATGTTCATGATATCCTACTCGTACACTGAACAGCAATCTCATGACCATCTATTCGCTGTTTCAAAATATCCCATATTTTCAACGTAATACGTTAAGTACAACGTTACAGCATGGAAATCTTTTCAGTCACAAAGTCACGTACTTTCTGAGTTCCTCAAGGGTCCGTTGTAGGCCAATTATGGCTCTTACCATATTTTCAATATCTTGACAAACTTATAAGTGAAACTATGTTTATCAAAACTGTATTGGGTCTGTACGTTTCACGGCGCAATTATTCTTGACTCGCCGGCTTCCCAAGCAGCTATCTCGGCGGAAACAGAAACCCACGCTTCACGTGCAAAGGAACAGACGGAAACGAGCGAAAAGGTAACAGGAAGCACGGAACCCTCTTTACATTCAGGATCTGCTCTGAATATGGATACCCCATAATGTTTTATTCCGGTACTCGGATTTCCATCGTACATTTTTATTTCACTCCTAGTAGGATTATAGAGAAAATTTCGTCTGGGAACAGCCAAGGCCAATGGAACACAATATTTCGAGTATTTTGGGAAGGTAACTCCAATCTCTCGGAGAGTCGTCGCTTTCTTCTCCCCTGAGAGGGAACGAATTTAATATTGCGTCTTTTTACAAGGGATATACGGGAACAATGCCGATCAGCTAGAAAGGGAAAGATGAAATATGAAGTCAGACTAATCGCTTGGGTTGAAATTGAATAACGGTAGAAAGTAATATTGAAAAGCAGTGGCAGTTTACATGCCATTCGCCGTGAATCTG
This sequence comes from Laupala kohalensis, assembly GCA_002313205.1. Taxonomy (NCBI): domain Eukaryota; kingdom Metazoa; phylum Arthropoda; class Insecta; order Orthoptera; family Trigonidiidae; genus Laupala; species Laupala kohalensis. The sequence continues at coordinate 57,862 of NNCF01126402.1, read as the reverse complement.
TCCACTCGTTAAAGAGATCACCACTAAGCGAATGTATAATTGCTGTATGGCATTTATAACTTTCCTTTAAAGATTGTCGAAAGCTATTGTACTAGAAATGAGTGTACAGTAGTTCCGCTTATATTACAGCATTTAGCAGTTAGAACTTTTTTTTCTTTTGCGAAGAAGATAATACAACGCAATACCTAACCTTGAGAGACAAAGAAATTTACATTTGTTTTTTCCTATTAGCAGAGGAGCATTAACTAAAAATTTAGAACTTACCAAAACATTACTCTTCGTTTCTCCTGCTACTTATAAAACACGAAGAAAGCAATTTTATCACTGGGAATACAACAAATGACATTGGCAATCACTTTTAGGCGTGACTCAGAAAACAAGAGTGAGAAAATATATTGAATTAGTTAATATACTTGATTCTTTGACGTAAACCTTGTAGGAATGGACAGAAGAGAGGAGAAAATGAATGACAAGAGTTGATGGTGGCCAAGTGGCACGAGTACTAATTCTAGAGTGATCAAGAATATCTTAATTAGGAAGAAAGAAGAAAAAAAACTATATATGAGATAAAACTATTAGATATCATGACCTCGATAATAACAATGTTGGGTACGGGGCTAAGGAAAGAAGTGTTAATATATAAATAATAAATAAGTGATCGTGGGGTATAATAAATAATAAATATATTCGTTTGTTGCTTAGTGAGGAATGTAAAGAATACCCTAGGATCAAATTCTGAGATATCTCTGGAAATCCTATTGAGACAGTTCCATAACGGGAATTCACAAGCCAACACTTTTTGTGAAGCAATTCCGTCAGTGATTCTTCACATTTCATCTGATTCCCCTTTGTACGATAAATAGGCTCCCAAAATTCAATTCCGAGCATGATATAGAATCCGCCATACAGTGTATAGTCAGTATTCCGTATAGTCAGTATACAGTATTCCAGATTCCGTTGTACGAGAACCCGCCTCTCAGTTAGTCTTGCTTCATTACGTCATACGAGTCACCGACCGCACGCAGGTACGTAGCACGTGCGTGAGCACGAAGCAACATCCCGGGACTGCGGAACGACATGGGACAAAACAAAGCTTTCGGAATTCAAAGCCAACTTTCTACATCTAAGACATACTCTTTAAAAGACGATTCATAATGTTCTAGTATGATTAGCCACTCATTTCCTACGTCGATAATATACTGAGCACAAAAAATATGTTATGCAGGTGTAGTTATGATGCTCTAGAGAATTAATGCAAGCATATATTCTTCTTGGAGATACCTCTCTGCTAGTGACATATTTTAGGAGTATTAAAACCTCTCAAAAGACTACTTTTTATTCACTCTCAATATTATGTGATTCAACAATTCATCGTTTGGATCGTTGGATCCTCAGATCCCATTCTTGGCTAAGGATTAAAATCATCAAATAATATTTAACATAATGATATTTTATAAATCGATATTGAAGAAAGTGCAGTCCACACAATGCACTGAACAGAATTATCAATAATATAGAAGTAGAGTGAATGGATGAGTCTGACTAAACATGATACCGAAACTGCTGCATATAGGCTAATGGCAATGAATGTATGAAATTGAAAGTAAGCTCTATTTGACACATTTATCCATAAAAAAGAAACAGGAGACCAGTATTGAATACTTACGAACAAATGTTCATAGATACCAAATTGTTGAATAGTCACAATTTCCTCGTAAGATTCGTCACGTGATATCTATTACCATGCACGTCCCCAATACAAATGGATGACACAGTCTTAAGTCCCAACACGAAAGCCAAGCTTAGCGGATGCACAAATTGTGATCAATAATCAGGACTTAACTGTGTAAGAATGTGTTTATGTTGTATGAACTCAATACAATCATCGGTACGAGTGACAGTGGCCAAAAGATGAACATGCAGTGAACAACATGGAAGAGGTCATCAATCATTTTATGATACTATAGTACTGAGGGAATAGAAGAAACGTTTATTTAGTAAAAATAGGGTTTTTCGTTCTCATGCAACAACGAACGAAATCATTAATACGATAAACGGTAAAGGACCTCCGTTTTACACGCTTTACAAATGAAAGTAGATCCCGTGCGTCTACAGGAATAATGTTCAATTTGCATGGTGTCCTACTCAGCGTAGACGCAAAGAATAAGCAAATTGGACAGCAAGAACTTATTATTTCAGTAATGTTCCTGCAGGACAAGTGATTGTTAAGCAAGAAGATTTGAAAAGGAGGAAGGCGAAATTTGATTAGTGGTTGCAAATATTTTTAGAAGGGAAAAAAATTGAAAAAACTAAAAAATAGTTCCAGACAAAAATCCCTTTGCTACGAGTATAAGAACAAATTAAATGTTAACTGTAACGTCGGCGCCAGGACATGCCATCAATTTGTGAAATATTAATAGTTCTTTGTATTTTCCAAGCCGGATGCTTTTAAGAATATTACAATAAGTGGCCGGTCAGTGCTAAGACGGACGTGCGACGAGCTTTTCCGTGTGGAGGTATTGTTCGAACGAACACCTTTCATTTTAAAGGAAAGTACGTACAAGTGTATTCGAAGAATTCAGCCTGCGACGTTGACCCACTGCAATTCAGGTGTACCTAAATTAAAGACGAATTCCACGAAGAAATGAATGAAGAACGAAAAGGGTGTTTGCGAAGCGCCTAGGTGACGCTCATGGCGATTCGTCCTCTACGGCGCAGGCTCTGCATTCCTAGAAGCAAAAGGGGTGACACAAAAAGAGTGCTTGCACGGTGGTGGCGAAGGCGTGGTTATTTGCTGATCACGTGACGTCTGGTACAGTATATATTGGGAGGAGTGAAGCTCCTCAAAGATTCTTTACAAAGGAACGTAGAGATCCGTCAGCACAGACATGTGACTGAGCCAAGTCTAGGTCGCGGTGACCAGATGTTTGTTAAGGCTGCTGCGGTAGTCTTAATGAACTCGTTACTAGGTGCGAGGGTCGTAACTAGTATCAGTTAGTTGTTGGGGTAATCTTTTCGAAGGATCAGATAACCTTAGGGTTTTTACCATTTAGTTGTCTTCAACTATATTTAACCAAGTGTAAACAATGCTCTCTGACAGCATTATTTGTGTAATAACAGATTATTAGATGTATTAATGATTTTGGGAGTTTGTCTCTGTTGTAAATTCAGATTTCTAGTTAACTTGTAATAAATCATTATTTATTGTTATTACACGAGTGTTTGGTTGCTCGGGAAACCGAGCTGGTGGCAGCGACAAAAACAACCAAAGGGATTTTGGTATTTATGTGAATCCCGCTTCTACCAAAGAAATAATAACACATCAGGGTTTGAGGTGTGATGTTACATTAACCAAACACAATAAATAAGGTGGCCCCGAATGTGAATAATGAATGTTCATCAGCAGAACACATTCTTTTCATTTGTTTGAAGTTCACCAATGAAAGGATTAAATCTGCAATTAACAGAGAGTTAAGAGATCTTTTACACGAAAGTGAAACAAGACGATATTTTGTGTATATTTTTCTCTGCTATTTGTAATCGTATTGATCTTTTACATCAGTAATTATATTTATTTGATAATTTGATTTGTACTATAATAAAGAAATAAATTCTTTTACAATAGGGCTTCTAAAAACGTGCCAAGGAAAATAACTCCATAATGACAAAGAAAAGAAAGAGCATTACTTCAACACACCGACTTAATCCGACGGAAACAATTCATGGAAAGAATTTTAATGACCGACGAATTTCTTCTCTCCATAAATATTATCACTTGATCCTATAGGTTATCAGCTATTTGTACTCCCAATTCATGTCTTATATATGACTGTGCTACCAAAACGATTCGAGCCTTTTCACCAAACAAACAAACGACGAGCTAAATATGGTAAAGATTTGATGGAAAATACATAACTTAAAAGAAATCATAGATATATGACCAAAAATAATACGATCATAAGGTCACAAGTATCTTTGTAAAGAATTCCTGCACTCATTTTGGCTAGGATGAAAATTATTCTTGTGATAAAACTCCATCAAATTACATCAGTTCAACGGTTTTCAAAGCTTAGTATATCCTATTGTCTTCTTGTAACTGCATTTTGATATAAATTATATAGCAAAAATGAGGTAAATTTCCGGAATGTATCACAATCGAATAAGTGGAAAGGTGTTGACTGCCAGTTTAATGTGTTCGATGGCACACGTCTCATACCAATAGAGCAGGTTCATCGATCAAAGGACCATGATCAATAATGATGTACAATAAAATCCATACTAATAAATAAATGCGTAATGCGAAAGCGTTTCTGTCTGTTTGTGGTTACTAAATCACGACTTAACCACAGAACCGATCATGATGAAATGTAGTAAGGAGATAGTTAAGCTGTCCAGGATGAATATAGACTAACTTTTATTTTTTAAATGTATAAAAAGGTACAAAATTAAGTTGAAGATAAAAGTCGACGAAATCGGGGGTAAATCGGCAATATTCACTTGCGATGCCTAAACTGTTAGAGATAGAATGCAACTATGAGTGGCAAAATTGTTCGCCTTAATGAGTTTACAAAAAAGTCCGCGACAGCATATGTCTATCTACTAAGGTTGATTTAAATTACTTTATGAAAAATAGAAGTGTTGAAATACTTCAATTTAAGTGAGGAATTTAAGAAGGAAAAAATCAATCTTCATCAAATTTAATGAATTCTTTGTTCTGTGCATTTAACAAAGATAGAAAACGTCTTTAAATCATAAAGTTTGGACGAATCGTTTGGATATTATAAGCGTTTTAATGAAATGAGCAACCGCGGTGCTGAAGTTGAATCTTGCATCGGCAGCAAAAATTCGACCTGCGAGGCTTCCTGTGAGTGGGATCATTGGTCTAAGGAGTAAAAAAAAATTCCGACAACGCCGGGTAATCAGCTAGTAATAATATAAACTGAAATTCACTTCCTTAAGCTGAGGGAGCCACCAATTGCGTTCAATACACAACTATTGTAGAAATCGTGAGAGGAGGTAGTTCCGCGGTACGTACTGCTGTTGGTTGCACTAATAAAACAGAATACTGCTTAGACAACGCTCACCCCACAAAGTTCCCATGCATTCCAATCATGAATCTCGCGTGTACTTGAAACGCCAAGTTTCGAAACATAATAACAGAGCATAGATGTAATGAATTCCTACAGTCCGTTTTATAATCCGCTGAAGTAATTAGAAGAAAAAAAATCTTACCCATTATAATTATTTTTTCAGTTAACACTCTTTGAAATATAATAGTGTTTCTACTTAAAATAACTCCATTTTTCTTAAAAGATACCCTTTCAGAATTAAATAAATGATCATATCATTCAATTCTATTTCGTCACACAATCTCTTACGAATAAAGGATATTTCAAAATGATAAGAAAACTAGAAAAATATAGATAAAAAATTACGAACTGTTACTAGAATTACATGTGTAACAAAAAAACTAATTTCCACATTCTGAAAACTCGAAAATACGACAAGTCATGAACTTCATATAAGTTGTCCTACCTGAACACTCAGTCCAACGGTCACAAACCAGGACGCACACAAGTAGTCACCGTATATGTTCACACGCACGGTATATTTCGCATAGTGTGTGAACGTGATTACATTCATATGCAACACATGCACGACCCCATTGGATCTTATAAGAAAATCGTATCTGTTATTTTTTAAAATTTTCTACAATTTCTGATGTCATATGAAAAAAAAACTTGGATCGTTTTCACATTCCTAAGGAATATGACAGTGAAAGTGTCATTTCAATGAGTATTTTGTTCTTTTTGCGTGATGCGAGTTGAAACGCGGTTTTCGTAATAATCTTCGGTTAAAGTTATCTATTTTATTAAATCAGAGAAATGAAGAGATAACGTTCTTAATATTACTAACATACCACCAACATCGTTATTTATTATGAATTGCGATTCTCAGAAATACTTTGTGCAAAATCAATTTCACGGGAGAAGGCAAGCCGCGGGTGCTCAACAGGTACATAATGAAGTAGATCGTACATGATTGTCGAAGGCTTCCGCTGTCGGAGATAGAATGTAGACTGTCCAGGTGATACCGCGTCGAAATATTAAAACCTAATGTTTCGACCATCGTATTATGGTCTTCGGAGCAATGATGTATGCATTGATGTATGTCTTAGACTTTTTTCCTATCTATGATTAGTTTTTTAATGCGAACATATAACACAAGCACATCCCACTCAGAGCTCCTGGTATTAACATCCAAATGGCAAGAAGCTCCGGTCAGCCAAAGGTCTTGTTACTTCGTTCTGCTCAGCTAGAAAGTTAACGTCAAAAAGTCAAGATTGTTACGCTCACGAGCATGATGATCAGACTTATGGATCACGGGAAAATTCTGCACTTACTAATAGTAAGTAAACATCGTCATCATGATAAATTCTACGCTTATGTCTCTTGGATATCTGAGGACTATCTCATACATCTAAAAATAAAATATCTGTACTACTTAGTGCTATCATAGTGTATGTAAGAAAGATATGAAGTAAAAAGGATTGTCACCCCGCCCAACTACCCAGAAAAAGTCACTAGGGTCAACAATATTAATTTAAAGGCATAAACAATCTTTGCTTTGTCTCTGAAACAGTCTTTTCTCTGCGACAAAGCATAATTTATGTTCGTTCACGGCAACTACATCCGTCACTCGACAAGGTCTCGCCCTCACATCCATCACTTCGTCTCGTGCTTTTCTCTGTCTTCATCACAGAACAAACAACATTCGTAACTCTTATGCAAAGGACCCCACGACAATATTATGCAGGCCTTCTTGCATATAGGCAACACACTCCAAGAGGTATTTTTTAATCTAAGAAAGAAAGAAGTAACTGACGTCGCAGCACTTCAACTACAATAACTTTTAAGTAAAACTCAATGAACCGAACCTGCTTCTTTCTACCGCACTCCTATATCGTCTTCATCATTCTCCGTATGCGGGGTTGCAACCAAGAAGCTTTATATCGTAATATAAAAAATATTTAAAAAGCTTCAATTTGAGTGACATCATAATGTTGCATTAAGTGTGCCAAATTTCAGCCCAATTAGTTTGGGGGAACTGGTTTAAAATTCAGTTGCAAGATTTGCCCGAAACATACTAACAGGTCAATTTAAAAAAAAGCTTGTAAAAACATGCGCTAATGAAGATATGTACAAATGACAAAACTTCATAGCATTCATAAATGAAATCCAACAGCGTCATGAATTTTATTTCTAGAATACAACATGCTATTTTTTAAGCTGAACCAATATTCTGACAAACGTATGGCAATTTTACACTACTTTAGAGACATCTACACGTTTTCTTCTCTTTTACATGTTTATTTTTAAAAACATCACCAAAAATTAGTCCCATTCTTATTACTACTCAAAACCCGATCAGCCACTACTAGTAATCTCAATCGCTCATCGATTTCCACCTACTCCCACACATTCGCTCGATCATTCCTCATTCACATTTCATCAACAATCATCCCACATCTCTCTCTACCACATATGCCTTTCAATAGCGATGAGGAAAGATGGGTTTTTTTCCTGCGTGGGCGTAAATTTCCTACACTCAGGGGCAAGGCAAGCCTCGTCCGACCTTCACCTACTCTGACAAAGGTGCGAGATTATAAACACTGCTCGCGCACAAATAGACGACGAATCCAAAGCTCCAAGTAACGTGTCATTCACAAGTCGATAAGAATGTTTTAACAGAAAACAAAGAGATATTACCACCACCCGGAATGAACCTACGGATATCTCGAACGAAAATCATCCCTATGTGCATGGATAATACATTGGAGGACTTAGTTTTCGAAAACTGGAATAAAATTCCTGTTCGGCCCATTCCCACAACTGGCTGCCGTTAAGTCCAAACTGGCCACAGAAGTTTTTTTTCTTCTGAAAAACGTCTCACATCTCTGAGTTACCCTCCAAGAAGTGAATATAATTTCAAATAACGTAAAATAAAGTATTCTTACAATAAAAACGAAATTTAGAAAGTAATTAAAACAGGATTCAAATATTATGAGGATTAACTCCTTTTTAGCAGAGAAAAAAAAGGATGAAGTGAAGGTCATTGACCGTCGAAGAAAATTTTGATAGTTCACATTAATATTTTCTTAACTCGTTACTCTTTACAATTGGCTGATCGCTACAAAAGCCACAATTACAGACCCCGACCGAGACATGTCCCAGACGTAAGTTTTGAAATTGAGTAGAGCACGACCCTTGTTCACCGGGAAACCCCTTCACTCCTCCCTGCGACTGCTGAGTGTAAAAGAGTGGGGACAGTTAAGGGCGGCGCCCGTGTGTCGGCCACGCCCAACTTCTCGATTACGCGGACCGCGCCCTCATCGGGTTCCGGCCTGCGAAAGTACCCCATCCTCCTGTCAGGCCATCACTACAGGTCATCGACAACACCTTCCAAAAGTCGTCTTGCACGTTGTCTAAACGGACACTAGAAATCATCCATGTTTTGAAATATTACCATCATTATTGGAAGTTGCATATTTCAACGTGTGATCAAATAAGGAATAAATTATAAGGTATGTAACAAGTATTTTTGATAACTCGGAGATTAGATAAAGCGTTATTTTAAATAAGAGGAAAAGGCATCAAGTTTTTTTATTGAACATTTATTCTAATTCGGTGAGACATCTACCAGTGATAAATGCATAGTTTTGCATATGCTAATATGATTTTTTAATTTCTCATTTTTACCGAGATTTTCCCGAAAATTCAGTACAACAGCGGTCTTGATTAGTCAAAGAATGATATAATTTAATGCATTTTATTTCTCAGACTGGAAGAATTTTCTGACTATATGTTCTCATATAGCGGCCTTCTGCATTATTTTCAAATCTGTAGTTTGTATGCCCAATTTGTCTAAATTATCGCAAGTTCTATTCCTGTGCTTGAAATGATAATGGGGAGGATCGAGACGGATTTGTGCAGAGTTTTGTCGTTGTTCACAGGAAAGTCCTCTATATTTTTTCCATTTTTTCACCGTGTTTTCTGCAGGTTCTGTTTAGTGTGACAGCAATGTCAATAATAAGGCTCGAACACCTCATATGTGATACTATCTACTTGATGTGATCTTACATAATGTTGTCTACTATGTGATGTCAGGTCTGTTGTTTTGTAGGGTTTTGTGCGTGTGAATGGTTCCGTTCAAGCAGATTATAACATGCGTTTTCCAACTCTGCTTCTACGAACCTTCAGAAAAAATTCAAGGGAAATGGAATTGAACCTCCAAGATTTCTTAAGTCCAAGAGGAAAAAGGAGCCATCCCGGAGGTGCATGTACTTGTCGAGGCGCAAATGTGTCTTCATCCTATTATCACGCGACATGTCGCCCGCGTCACGATAAGGAACACGACACGGGGAAGCCTTCCGTTCTCCATAGCCACGAGGCATGTCAGCTTCTTGTTGCGCTTCGTTGCTACAAGAGAAATTGCACACGGAGGCTATCCGATCATATGATCCAACCAAATTTCACCCACACTCACACATTGCAAGCATGAACACTAGTAGTCAACATACATCTCTCATTACACAACACAAAGTCATTCACTTCAATGTTATCAGTTGGGACGTTACAGGTTTCTCGTTTATCAGCCCAGATGACACTGGAGAAAAATATAAAGATGAGTCAAATTGTCAAAACCCGAGTTGTCAAATACACTCGTCACACTGAATAATATAGTCATAATGAAAATTTTTAGCGATGGAGATAGCTCCCTAAAATTCACAGGAGCATGCAGAAAGCGAAAGAGAGCAACAACCAAATTCCCGTATCTCTTACAAAATTTACATCTCACGAATTTATGCCATTTATACTTGAAAACAAGAGGCGACTTGAAACTCTTAGATCGTAAACCAAAGAAAATTCTTACCTATCCTATTCATAAACAACATTAATACAACCTAGCTGAAGGGAAAATGAACTTACAACAAAAAAAATACAAAACATTTCTTCCTTCTATATCTGGTCAACTCATAAAGAGCAAATTTAAAGGTGAGAAAGCTAATAACGGAACCAAGCGGAGTGTGACATCCGCTAGCCGATAACCAAAAGAGCACACACCATTTCCGCACGTCCATTGAATGTACCGCCTCACCTCTCTTCAGGAAGCAACTACTTCCGCGGAAGCCATGCCAAGCAGGATCGTGTCAGGAAGGGTCATGCGGTCGAGCATATTGATGAACTCTATACTAACGATGAACGCTGAGTCAAATAGCATTATAAATTCGATTGAGTTCTCCGCAATGTTTTGGAAGTGACCCAAAATAACGAGTTCCTGGTTGGACTTGCTTCAAGGATACCAAGACACTAAACTATAATATGGGACACGGTATTCGTAGAATGGGTTTCAAAGAACTGAAGATATGCAGCAAATTTCCGTGGATGCACGATTATAAAAACACACGCCAAGAATATATGCAAATACCGAAAAAATAGTCGGGTAGCACAGGCACAAAATATTTGAAGTAATATTATTTTATAAACGCTTGAGACTAATATACATTATATTCAGATTCATTGTGATGGAAACACAAAAAAGTTCGTTTCAGTACTTGAACTAGTAAGAAATACAATACACAATATTATGGTGGAATAACCCTAATTCTTCTAATGCGAAAAAAACGTTGTTTAGTGTTCTTGCAACACACGACAAAAAGCTTTGTTTGGAAAAGCTGTTGATGTATTTCCGGTGCTTTCATAAACTGACGGTTCTCCAAGAGATTACTTTTAGCGCCAGGAGGTCGTTGGCAGAAGGGGCTTTCAGCTACAAGATAGGACTGGACTTTGGGACAACAGTCAGACTGACAGCAAAGCAATGATGAATGGGATAAGTTACACATTCTGAGGGCAAGAGACCTGGGAAATGGTAAAGTGTACGACACTGGTATAATTACTAGCTTCAAAGGAGGTAGATGAAATAATAATAACCGGATAAAAACTGGATCAAGAATAAACAAGAAACATTGGTCCATATAAATATGTAAGACTACTGGTTGTAAAAATTATAGTAAACCGAGTTAGTTACTGAAAGCTATATATAAATGTAGGTGTATAGCAGCATAGCTTGTTTTATTCATTTGCAGATTTTTTCTTGTAGGTAGAACAAGAAAAAGTGTTCTCTAACGCATATCAACCAAACTAACATAAAATGTTTATAATAAAGAATTCACTGAATACAAAATTTAATATCCGAAGACTGTTATTGAATCAATTTTAACATGAAGTCATACAATGTAAAACACTGATACGCAGAGTGGTCTATATCGACCCCCAGGGGTCGAATAATCCATGTACAGTGTATGTACCGTATGTTATGTGTATGTCATACCTGTTACTTATCCCATATTACGGAATATCCGCCGCGGGCTGAGTTATTCAATCGTTTGAATGCAGTCGGGCTACCGCGCTGGAGATTGAACGCCAGTGTTGGCGTTGTTCCACTCTGTAGGAAAACGGCAACATTGATTATGCAAAGATGAGTCAAATACATTTCCCGCTGGCGTTGTTCGCACCGCGCTGCGGGGTATTTTGAAGTGGAGGAAAACGACCCTTTAAAGTGCAGGAAAACGGCCCTTCAGCGGTATTGTGGAGGCATCGTGGAGGCGAAGACGCCAACACTAGACCACAGTCAGTGGATATACGGCTATATCTTCTGGATATAGAGCGGAATTTTATTTAAACTAATATCATTATATCACGTTCCAGTGTGTTTGATAGGAGCGAGCACTTACACGAATACATTATAAAATGATACTATACTATCTGGGTGATGGAGCTTTGGTCTCATTAAAATTACATAGCTACCTCTTTCATCAGTTTGGTGTTTTATACATCGCGAACCATTGTCTCACACAAATCAATAAGAAACGAACATTTAGGGCAGATCTAAAATATGCAGAGTGCCTTTTTGATTTTCCTTTTTCTTCACACATTTTCAGCATTTCTTAAAGGCATCCCACCAATCCAAAGTACAAAGTAAAACGGCAATAATTTGAATATCATTTAAATAGTCACTCGTCCAAATTGAAAGGAAACCCAGTGTACAAATATATCCAGGGCACAGGTGCTCTGGAAGTCTGTTCCCGTAGTCGATACATATATCCTAGCGAGGAATCCTACGTCGGACACGCTTCACCGACGCCTGTGGCGCAGCAGTCGCCAGCATGTGTGGCCAATGAACGTCTCGCGGGAGCAACGAACCTTTGTCCCCTTACGAATACGGGAGGCTCGACATCTTCTAAGTACGAGAATGCCAGTTAATGACAACCTTCTGTCTCATTTCGACTCATGTTCTGTTTATTTAATTCGTCAATTCTCTATCAGCGTTACTACGAGTATAAATCTCCGAACTATCTTCCTTTACAGGTGGATAAAAAACGAACAAGAACATTCTATATTTTGGCATTTGAGAGGAGGGCAGACATTTATACGGTTGCATGCACAGACGCATTACATTATAGAACTTCATAAATAATGCCCCTCAAAAGACTCGTTACAATCGTAAGCTAGTGCATTACATGTTTATTTGTGAAACATAGCTCTAATATTGTTAATCACAATACATTTCATATATCAGTCATTCATTCCGGTACCCTTATTTTCTGATTGGCTGCAAAAAGGTCCATTATTATTAGTCTTTTCTTCTTCATTCTCTTTCTGTCTACCTCCCCTACTCGTCATTGATCCCAGTAGTTTGAACATCAGAACTGATGTAACACACTTCCACAAAATTAACGTAGAGTCAACTTCATGTTTGTTTATTGACCTTGTAATGCCCATTAACGAGGCGTTTCTCTTCCCTTCTTCCGTAATTCAATACACAGAAAATATGCAAATTTCGTCAATCTGACTCGCTTACTACAGTTGTATTGAAAAAAGGAGTATATACATAGACGTAGGGAAGAATAAAAAAATGCAATACTTTCTTTTAGCCCCAAAACATATAAAAATCTGTATTCACAATGCATTCCTAAATAATTCAATATCTTGAAGACTGGTCAAACTACTGAACAATTAATAAAATGAAAATTGTGTCGGAACGTCGTAAATTGATACATTTATTTCGGTTCAGATAAAGAAATCAGTTATAATTCATTTAAATTCCATACGTGTATATTATGAGTACACTTCTTTACAAAGAATGTAACTGCATTTGTCGTCCAACAATTACATATAAAACTCAAGGTTAAACAAACGAAACATTAACTTCACTTTTCTGCAATCAATGACGAAGACTTGAAGCAAAGGTTAATTTCAATTATTACGCCAAATGTATAGGATTAGTTTATTCCAAAAACATTTTCGTTAATTTGTTTTAAAAAACGCACCCTCCTCACTGATGTCCACATACTGGGAAAGGTAGTATCGCGATTAAAAATTTCAGGTGGAACCTCGCTCTTGAAGCGCCAAATTGAATTAGCGGATTGCTCTCCTTCCTCATTCTTTTGCAATACCAGATCGGCATGGAACTAGACCACTTTCCCTGTTTCCGCGGACGCATCGAAGCATCTTCCCGACACTTAGTTCCGGCTCTCGCGTTACCGCACGGGGCCGCGCGTGCGTGGGTGGGATGTTTAGCCGGCGCTCATTAAAAATACTCCAGCGTCGCCCCAATTTCGATCGACCCCTCGTCTCTGTAACTCGGTCTCCGGGAAAGAGACCACAAAAGCATTCAAGGTATTACGCGACGCGTTCCAACTATGTCGTACTCATGTTAATAACTGACGATTAGGAAATGTAGGATAGAAGATAAAATCAAGAACCTTTGTGGTTTTATCAAAGAATTGGTATAATATTAATACACGAAAAACCAATCCTACCAGTTCTTCTCTTTCAACTACAAGCAAAATATTACATTTTTTTTTCATTGTTATCAGGGTAAAAAGTAAAGAGAGCGAGGCTGAAGAATGTTCTATCCGCTTCCAAAAATTCCAGATCCAGCGTTGAATTTTTACACTGTTCGATATTTGTTCCCAAAATAAATAATTTTAGACTTTCAATTTTGTGATAGAAGAATACCATTTATTTTGTTTTTAGGACACAACGTTTCGATTCTAGGTTTGAGGCCTCGTCAGGTGTAACAAATTATAACAAGAAACATTACAGAACAGATTATGTTCTGTTTTTGTTACATATAAATATAAACAAAAAAGCAGAAATCAAACAAACATGTTATAATATTGTATTGTAAATACTCGATAGCAAATCCTGCAAACATTCTCTCTCACACTTCCACTTCACATGGATTGGAATGGGAAACATCGATAAAATGAACATCAGAATAATTGTCTTTAAATTAGTGCTTTGTAATGAAAGTAAATACAGTGAAACGTCTCAAAAGATGACATTTCTCTATAAAAGACATTAACTCCCTGGCGCACTCCCACTGAATGTATTTTACTAAAACACACCGAAAAGCAGACAGGTGATTTTTATTCGAACATAAGTATAAGGGACAGAAAGGCGATAATATTGATCTCCAGAAATGTTCTCCCTCGTATCTTATAGGACTGTATCTCTTCGACTCATATACAGTCCCTTTTATAATTTGGTAAATTCATGAATTATTAACATCTGTTGTATTTTTTCAGATAAATTAAACAATACATAGATACCCATTATTTTCCCCAACTCTATTCTATTTAAGTACACTTCTTTGATATTATCATCCCGAAAGCGAACATTTCTAAATAGTGAACAAATTTTATGACACCTTGATATCCGTTATAGAGAAGTTTCATGTATAAAGGTGGCGCGAGGCGAGTGATGAATTTTTTTTTTTTTTT
>NNCF01126402.1:30033-42748 GCA_002313205.1 Laupala kohalensis | reverse complement strand
TCAGGAAAGAGAAAGGAAGGAGCATGGCACAAGTAAGTGGAAGTAATGCCAGACTCAGCTCGGGGCCCCGTGTTCGCCAAACACGTACTTACTCGATGTAAGTCCCCTGGGGGGCGAGTGATGAAGGTGTAAAAGGGTTCGACATTATTTGTCAAGTGTATCCACGAGCAAAGTAGAAGCAAATACATTGGTATTCGCTGGAGAAATGTTAAGAGACGGAGGATCTGGCACGGAACGAAGACCTTCCTAAGAAGACTTGCGTTATGCTCTTAAGTCCTTGATAGTGTTGGCAAGCGCACGAAAAACTTACGGAAGATCTAACATTAAATACAGAGAAACTTCAACACGATGGAAACTCTTAAAATTCACTATCCAATAATCAGCTTTTAGCTCAAAGAGAAAAAATGTTTTTGTTACATTTAGAACGATAAGCACTCGGCTATTAACAAATACTTAACAGAAACCCTGACATAAAAACAAGCACAAGCTGAAGGACGTCACGTTCTTAGATTCACCACATTTTGTTTTATACACTGATTATCGTTCCACAACACACATATCGTAAAAGATTATTACCAGCAGTTTAAGTGTCAGATGGTTCAGGAGCATTTTGCACAATATTCACTCAGTTAAAACTCACTACATGTATATTAGTCACGTTTCAACGGAAATAATTTCATATTATTTTCGTAAATAACAAAAAGGAAGAAAAAAAAGAAAAGAAAGAAGAAAAAAGAGAAAGAGAAAGAAAAAGAAAGAAAGAAAGAAAGAAAGAAAGAAAGAAAGAGAAAGAACAAAGTGGCTCATTATTCCCTATTTCGCTAACTTGTAAATTTCCCTAACTTGACGCGAGGGCATTTCCTCAGTGAAAAAGTCAATTACGTCATATTACTGTACAGTAAATACGAAAATGTAGATCAAAGTAAGCAATTATTTGCTCCCTACACAAAAGATAAGAAAAAGTAACGATTAAAAAATTGAGTAAACTTATAACATAAATCCCTCTAAATTCGTTATCTTTGAGATACCGACTCTTTTCAGGAAATTAACCGTTTAGAGATGAAAAAGAGGGGAAAGAAAGCGTGGACTGGCGGCATTGCTGCCTGCAAACGTATTAGCGATTGGATTAGCATGGATGTAACTATTGTTTACAGTTTACTACTGTATTAATTTCCTTATTCGGCGTACATTTTGACTCAAAGAGACAAAAAATTAAAAAGTACAAATCGATTTCCAATTCAGACCTTCCCACAGAAGATTCGCTAACTCTCGCGCCGGTTTATAGATCCTTTAGAACGTTGGGTGCACTCTGCGGGAAGATACCGACCGGAGAGAAATTAAATATAGACAGTGATTGATTGGAGTTGGGTTGAGGGACGAGGAGAGGGATAGGGAGGGAGATGAAAGGGGGAAAAGGAGAGAGCTGTGGAGTCACAGCTGGCGATGGCTCAGCGAAGGGTCTCTTCCTCGTCGCGAACAGCGGTACAAATCACAGAAACGCGGGGGTTGCCAGCTCCATGTCTGTGGGTGTCAGCAGATGCGATGTGTCTTCGAAAGAGGGAGTTTTCAATGAAGACCACTTCAACGTCGCAAGTAGTATTAAGTAAAAATGAAAAATCACAGTCCTGACAATTTCATTTGTGGAGGATTATCAACATAAATACATCTAAATTAGAATAATTTACGAGAAATTCAAATACTCCTGATTGTACTAGCATATAATTAATAATTTCTTAAATTATAGCTCTACTACCTTAACGACAAAATCCTCTTTACACTCTTTATCATTTTATCTCATTTCTACTACAGCTCCTAAGTATGCATTTAAATATTGTTACTAATTTTAATTTTGTTTCATTAGCTTTCCGTCTAAAAATTTCTTACTCAGTGAATACAATAACTAGTTTTCCTTATGATTTCATTCATCGAATTGTATTTAATCAAATATATTTATTGCCTATCTATAATTAGTGTTATTTTAATGGTAAATTCTACTTAAACATTCATTCCACGCCACCATAAGAACTTGAATACCAGTTAATCAAAGCTATATCTGCACAATTTACTAATTCTTGTTAGCAGATATACTTACTTAAGAGTAGTTCATAAAAACCTCTGGAGTTCCGTTTTGACCTCATTTCTACACGCCTAGCCAAATCCGAACCGCGTTGTTTTTTAAAGGTGCCACGAGAAACGGGGCAAATTAGATTCGCTGTGAAGGAGACATCTCAAATATGGGAAGTCATTACAGTTGTCACAAATCTTTCATAATCCACCAAAACCTCATCAATCCTATCCCATGAATTATTTCGTTTAGTAGTTAAATTTATCATCTGAAGTTCACATTACTTTCGTTGCGCGAGAAGACTTTGTTGGCAAATAAATCATATCTTAATAGAATGTTGCTATGCACAAGCAAATTCATAATGGTTTATATCGTGATATTCGCGCGCATATTTGGAACATATTTACAAATAATATTTTCATTCCCAGAATAGAGAACTTTAAGAAAAATATTCACATTTTCTCAGAAACATGAACTTCCAAAAAGCTGCTTGTATTTGCAAATTATCAAATACAAGCACCATGTAAATAAAAACATTAAAATGTGAAGTTTAAATTAAACCTGTACGAAAGGAAGAAGCTCAGTGTCGTTTTAAGCGAGGCAAGGGGAAAAAAGCACTCAGTAAGGGTGGGTGGAGGGCGACCAATGGATTTACACACACGAGTCCTCTTCAACAGTTGGAGAGCTCAGCGCTCCAGGAACACTGATGAGCTATTTTGAGCGAGGAGACTTCGACTGGTGAAACAAGAGAGAGCGTTTCGCATTCCAGCTCCACAGAGCACTCTTGACCAAAGTACATAGGCGTTGTAATACAAATATTAAATTCATTTTAATAAAAATAATTTCTATGAGTTTTTTTAGGGAGTGCGTTGAACATATCACGTACCCCTCAATGCCAAGAACTGAGATAATCAATAACAATAATGGAATACCCGGTAGAAGTTGGGCTGGGGTTCAACACAATAGAGGAACTCTACCAAATTACCAATAATAAGAGTACTGTACATCATCTAACACTGCACTGTAAGGCCTAGCGCATAATCCGTTTTCTAGTTGTACAACACGCGTCCGCCTATTCGGTGAAGGAAATGAGAAGAATTACATTGCGTGTGCGTATTACTAGGCAGAGAGTCGGTCGCCAATCGTACTACAGTTGGAACAGTTGTATGAGAGCAGATTTTCTCGTCGACTGATGCCCGATCCCACCTGGCGCACACAAACCGGTCTAGGTGCGCACAGATTCAACAATAATCGTAGTCTGTGAACCCGTGACTTGAACTACAGCTGCCTTTTAATGCAGTGAAGTGTGTAGCGGGATATATGGTTGGTTATTGTTGTCCTCACGTCCACGAATAGTTCGAACTGCTTACACTCATCCGACTACTTATTTTTATTTGGTGGATGTTCACTTATTCCAAAGCTTTAAAAGCAGAATTTGTCCTCTCAGCAACCTTTGGAGAGTCCAGTGCATCCTAGGAGCTCGCATTTTTTCTTACGCCACACTTGCAAGTAAAACATACTACAGCGGTTTCATAGATATCCATGTTTTATTTGCACAAATTGGTGAACGATTAGTATGTGTGCTACACGCTTCCAACTATCACAATGCTGGACTAGATGGATTGTTGTACAATTCAAAATCGGAAGTCTGCGTCTAGCCTAAACCACCTCAGACTTACGCACAACCATCAAAATAATACTAAAATACCTAAAAATCTTTTAATAATTTCAGAACCTTCAAAATAAAGAAAAATCACAACACAAATCTTACGATGAACTCCCCAAGTGTGTTAAGTTGTATGAGCTAATAACGTACGTACACTCCTATAACATAAAAGGCCCCATTTCTTTTTCTAAGTCCCACGCTCTGAGCAGTTTTGGATCTGTTAGGTTTGCAACGCGTCTCTCCTCCTGCTTCCCCTTCGACAGGGGAAGTTTCGTTCGACCAATCGTAGGTCTATTTGAAACGGCGCCCATATTTGGAAGACTAATAGTACCGCTGGTAAATCGTAACGAGATAAAATGTTTCATTACACCGCTATTAAAGAAATATTTTGTATTTTTTTATTATACACATTTTGGACTTCTATAACAAAAATATTCTGTATATTCTTGACTTCAATAAACTTTACCATTCTCTATATTTAAACGACATCTCGAGATTCGTTGTCTCGCAAGGTCTTCATAGGCAATGTAAACGATATTAGAGTTTCTGTAAAAAACGTTTGCGTAATACTGTGATAAAATATAGTTTTTAACAGAATTTGAATATAATTGCAAGATATCGTATGGAATTGGTATAATTCGAATCACAAATTACTTATAAATATTCCTATAATTTCTTATATTTATACAGTGAAGTAAAGAAATCAAATCTCATTGCCTACAAATGATGTGTATTGTCGAAAGTAATTTCATATAATTTGGAAATCTCTTAAGTTTTTCATATATGTGAAAAGGAATTAAATAAATATAGAAAACGTTTGTCTCAAATATGAACTAATAACACAAAAGTTTAATTCTCGAGTTATAAATAATATAAAACTACTTAAGGAACAAATAAATTACATCTTCTAGTGACATATTTATCCACGATATAACAATTTGGTAGTAATCGTGCAACCTAAAAAAATAATCAGAGATCAATAATATGAAAACCTCGTTTCAGATATGAATAAATAAAAAAAGACAAATCCCTTTTATTTATTTCAATCAAATTGAAATGTATTAACTCATATTAATACCATAGGTTCTTTTCTTTATCTTTCTTCCTATTTCTTTCTTTCTTTTACTCTCACTTTTCTCTATCGTTGTTTTACTTTTTCTCTCTATCTTTCTTTCTTTCCCTCTCTCTTCACGTGTATTGTCTAACGTAATTAAACATAATTTGTGATTCTTTTATTTTTTCATATATGTCAAAAGAAATTAAATAAATATAGAAAACTTTTGTATAAAATATGAATTAATAACACAAAATTTTATTTCTCGTGTTATAAATCACATTAAACCACTCAAGGAACTAATAAATTACATGTTCTAATAATACAATGATCTACAATATAACACTGGTTGTAATCATGCAGCATATAAAATCGTGATCCGAGATTAATATTACAAAAAACGTGTTTTAGATTACAACAAATAAAACTAAAACTGAAATCTCTTTCATTAATTTATTCAAATGAAATTGTGAAATACAACAGATTCTTGTTTTCTTTCTTTGTTCCTACTTCTCTCTTTCTCCCTCTCCCTCTTTCTCTTCACCGTCACTGGATACACCGCCATTGGATGTGAATTCGCGACTAAGGACGTTCGTGTGGGTGGAAGATTCCAAATACAATCTTACAATTTTAACCACACCTCTTGATTAGTAACAAGAAAATTATTAAAATTAAAGAATAAAAACATTCCAAAGAATAAATTAACAAAGAAAATTTCGTAATTCTAGAAAATACTTATTTATAATTGTCACAAACATTCCTTGTTTTGTCACATTATTTTTTATCGAAAATCTTAACATGACTTAAAAATAATTATGTTAGGCTCCATTTTGTTAGGAACATTCGTAATAGCTCCGAGTACTCTTTTGCAATCTGTTTACTTTCTTCCGCATAAGCACAGTGGCAACTCCAAATAATAATAATAATAATATCATTAATTAATAAAACATAAAAGATGCATATACGTTTCATCGGGATACCTTCACCACTCATATTAACGGAACTATTTTTTAAAATCTGAAGGTTTTTCTTGTTCAATGGAAATAAGAAATTAACATTTAAACGAGAAATTCCGAGGCCAGACATCAATTTATGAATGTGTTAACATTTATGACGTTCTGAAACATCACGCGGGTACTTTATAAAATTGAGGGTGTCATAAGGTTTCACAGGAAATATCACACGAAGGAAAAATAACTTCTTTTAAAAAGAAAAAATAGGTTGGTCGAACAACAAAGAACTGCAAAGTCGTATCGAAAAGACGAAAATAACCATTGCGCTTCTATGATGAAAAACAGCTAAGGGGCAAAGCAGAAACACGAGAGTTCTTCTCGCCTTGATGTAGACTCTTCCCTGATATTAACAAATCATCAACAATACTCTTTTCATCGTGAAATATTTTTAGAATTCCACAACACATAATCAGGCAAAACATTCTTCATAGTAATCGAGATAAGACAACACAGATTGCGTACGATTCTCGGAAGTCGATAAAAAGAAACTATTAAAGATAATCTATCAGATAAAAATACTGAGGATCGATCAAATTAACGTAGGAGTTGAGATGACTTGAGTATACTTGCAAAAATTCCACACCGCTGTTTCTCCTCAGATTCGTGTTCAGGGGGTCCTAGAGAGTAGGACATTGCATGTTGCCGGCGCCACTGAGGACAGGTTTAGTTCTGAGGGGGGTAGGGGTTGAACATTGGACGAGCTGCGCTTTTCCAATAAATCGTCAATATCTCAGTAACTATGGGTTGTGCAGAAATGATCATGACAAATGTTTCCTGTTTCAAATCTACACAACTTTTGTTCGATTGCAAAATAAAACACGCACAAAGTTGAAAAATATGGAAATTAAAGCACACGAGAACCACTGTACATTGGACCATCATACATCGGTTTAGCTCACACATTTATTTCCATGTTATTCTCACAGAGAAGTGCAATGTGATGGTCCATAAAAGCTTCTCGTATAGAGAAGTATTACAATCTACTTTAAATCGTGTTGACATAGATCATTTTCACCAACACGTTTTGTGTCCGCCATCGAAATAAATCAAATGTTCATTTTTCTGTCTCGCACAATCGAAAAATATTCTACGACGAAAAATTACAGCATCTTTTACAAAAATAATTTATTACAAGGGACAATGGGAGAAGTGACAGGACAACAAATAAACCGAACAAATTTGCGTCGTCAGGCAGACATAAGATCTATCAGAATTTTCTACCACCCGTATCGTAACTTTCCACACAACCTACAGCTATGCCATCTATTGACGACCAGACGAAGTCCACATAAGTCGTCAAATGAGGGGGAATTGTTTTCAATTAAATCATGTCCTTTCGCTACTCGTATCACTCTATAGTGCTGCTGCTGGTCGAGAGATAAGGTCAATCACGCTAATCAATCACGAATGAGGTGCGTGACCAACAGCCGAACGCCACTATTCATGATCCCCAACCCAAACAACAACTTGATACTTCCAACATTTCTTTCAAAAGAACTTGTTATTTTTTAGTTTGAAACTTTCTAAAACCTACGTTATTTCCAAAACAGACAACGATTCAACAAGTCCATTTGAGTCCAAGCCAAGCCAGATATCAAACGTGAAAAAAATTGATGCACCTTTATATCAGCACACACTTCCATCCATTTTTAATGAAACGCAAATTTGAGATAACTCTTCCATCATTAATTGCGCAACGACATACCTTAGGAATAAAACATGTTTATTTATTTCTTACATGTATAATTTTATGTGACGGTTCATATTATCAGTAAATTAGAAATGAGTGATGAAGGGTGCTGGAGAAAGTAAGGAACAGAACTAGCATAAGACTGAAGTGGGTGAATAAAATCCCAGCTCAAATCTCTTCCAGTTCAATCGAGCGGGGATTCGAACACGTGCTCTTCCGCACAGCAGTGGCTCAGGGAGCGATACGCTACTGTAAGATACTTCACAGCTGTCGATAATGGGCCTAAAATTCACCTTAAAATAAGCAATTGGTGGAGGAAACGGTATATTTTACTCATTTTTGCGAAGTTTAACATCATTTATATTAGTAAATACAAATCAACATTGGGGATTGTAACTTAAGTTCATATTTTAGAGAAACCGAGTACTCTTTCTATGTACATCATTCTAAGTAACTATAAACATCATGCACTGACTTCTTCTACAAGCCACGCGAAGGTAAATCACGTCGCAGCACGTTCAGTACATTACCAACTACCACTGCTAGTTCGACAAGCACGGGGTTGTGACATCCCATAGATGGGTCTGTTATTAAATTATTATTGTATTCGTTCATTCAACGAGTACATGACATTGTGTCAATATGAAAACGATCAGATACCAATAGGAATTAAAAACACATCAAAATTATACAACTTGAAACACGTTACTCGGACTTCAAATTAAAAACATGTTGAATGTGATAAATAGCTTCGAGTAATGGCGTCTCAGATCAATCGGAGTACTGTTTCCGCACTTTACATACGGCAAAAAAAACACCTCAAACACGAAGCAGCACATTGGAAGGCTTTATATACTTTCAATAAGGGCACTAAAATTACGGCATTAAATTTACTCCCCATGCATCACTTATTTAACCAACAGAAAGAAAACAAAACAAACGTGTTCATTGAGCAACAAGAAATCCTTTGAGTTGAGCTTCTTGTTGATATTTAACCGTGAGTTGGTACAAACACTGAGCTCCGCAAACGTAAGGGACGCAGATTCGATTCCTGCTCAAGCCACGGAAAATTTGTTCATACGGTTAAAAATCATGTAAATTACAGAAAGCACCAATACTCAAGTAAGACTACAAAGAAATATTTAATTGCGCTTTGTACAAGTCGGAAAAACCTACATGAGATGGACTCTTCTCCCAATTAATAAATACGAGTAAACAAGTACGGAATTAAAATTTTCCTCATTGCAACAAAAATATTAATGCCTTATATTTTTTGAAAAATATTCAAATATGATTTGAATTAACGGTGATTAATATTCTTTTTTCCAGTAACTCATTTAATATGAAATTACTTCGCGTTTCACTCGAGTCCCTATTCATTTCATATGATAAGAGCTAAGGATCCTAGGGGACAATGCATATTTTTAAGACTTGACAAGGGGACAATGTATCTTAATTGTATCAATTATCAACTTAAATGTGATTAAAAATGGGATATTTATCAACTTAATTCTGACATATAATAGTTTAAAATAGTTTTGAAACTTGACAACTCTTAGGAAACCTCTAAAGGAAATATTAAACATCTCGTCACTGTCACTTCCACTTTCTACAGCGGTAGTAGCAAATCACAATAATGTGTAATCAAAAAATAAAAGGGAGTAGAAGTTATATCACCAGTTTTCTTCCGCGAACATTTAAACCACATTTAAAAATACCAAGAGGTCTTGATACTAAATTAAAATTTGATTTAGAAAACCAAGTGATTTAGAAAGATTATCCTCATCTAGAAGTATACCCTCACAATATTATCTTGCTTCTCACAGTACATTTATATAGACGGGAATTACTTTTTAATTAAACTGCAATTTCAAATAATTTTTGTTTTTCATGTAGTTTTATATTCTTCTTCGTTTCGTGTTCTATGTTTCATTGTTAATTGTGAATCTTATCTTTTTGTATTTAATTTTTAGCTTATATTTTTATTGATAGTTCTCTAATTTTTTTGCTCTCTAGTCACCAAGCTCTACTCTCTGACAATTCATAAAATATTTTTAATGGGACACTTTTAAAATTTGTTTGGCAAGACATAAGTAATGCGCTCAATTACAAAATAATCCCTTAAAACAATTGTCTTAGGTTTTCACATCACGCAATAAGTTAATGAAAACAAATTACCGCCAAAGAACCCATCCAAAGTGCGTACACTCACGTGAATGACAATGATAAATAATATGCAGTAAGTGCGATGAAAGCACGACATTCTCTGGATAGAGTACACTATCGAACTATTCCGAAGACTAGTAGTACGTACGTACGTACGTACGTACGTACGTATGTACGTACGTATGTACGCACGCACGCAGCGCGAGTGGATTTAGAATGGAAGAAACAACTGATGAATCGACATCACTGAGCATTGGAGAGATCGTAAAGATGAAATCCTAGTAGGAAAAGACGAACTACGATATTTCCTTAAAGAGCTACAACAAATATTTTCAATACACTAGAATCAAACCATTTTGGTTTGGTGTTTCCAAAGTATTCGTATAATGCAACCGACCTTTTTGATATCACACATCTACGTTAATTGCCCGTGAATAAAACTTCGCAATAATGTCCCTCGTTGTCTCTGGATGTATGTATGAATGAGACCAATTTTGCTACCTTGTGAAAGCATCCATAAATCAAAACGTCAAAATGTGTAGCACTTGACAGATAGCGATGTTTTTGCACCACTACACGTGTTCGAGTGTTGAATAAGTAAAAATAGTTCAATCTATGCAATATACTATGCTTTGTTTAAAAACACGACACATATTCGACGTATTGACGAGTTACTTGAATCAAATTCTTTACAACCTTTAATCTTCGACTGCGGCGGACTTCAACTGGACTTTCTAACGAATCTAGTCCGCCTCACTGATGTGCGTGTGAAGGTATTCAGTGACATTTTGTTAAGTTGGACCAACCAATGTCGTGCGTGGGTATGTGTAAGTGCGTTTATGTTAAAAAAATTTCCCTGAACAAATTGATGAATCGAAACCAAACTTGAGATTTGATTGGGAATGAAAGTCTTTCTCTGGAAGCCCATGCCGACTTCAATTACACATCGCGCTCCACTTCCGGTTTCTTAAAATTCAAAATTTTGAAAATATGCATAGAAGCATTTTGATTGTTCAGTTAATTCAGATTGCTAAACCGCATTTCAATACGTCACATCGTTTTGGAAATACAGTGAAAATTTATCTCGCAAATATGAGTTGTCTTGTAGGCGCCTCTTTTAGATCGGTCTATAACAATTGCGAAGAGTTTATAAGGCGAAGAAGGTAAGTCATGGAATCTGCACTCGAACGCGCACATACGATGAGTGTACTATGTAAGGTTGTGAGGATAAACATACTTAAACCGACTTCTTCTAAATATGTTATAATATATTATGATAACTTTTCTGAAAGTGACTCTCTGTTTTCCAATATATTTATTGAAATAGAAGGTTATAGTGCCATTGCCTTTTTGTTATGAATTGTAATTAGGAAGTTGAGTGGGGAACATTCCAGATATTTTTAATAAAAGAGAATTCCGTAGCTAGAATTAAAAACTTTAAATTTTAATTATTTTTAACATTGGGATAAAACGGATCAGTCCCAAATAGACCACTTCATCCGCCAGCGAACTCAGTTACTGCTAAAATGTCAAGTACCTTCTTCATCGACTCAACCCTTCGACTTAAATGGTTCTGAGAACTGAATTTTTTTGTGGGGCTTTACGGCTCGTCGACATCGAGGTCATTAAAGCCCTAAAAACGTGTACAAATAGGGAAAATGCAGTTACGCACTAGGGAGAGCCAACATTACTCTCCTCGCGTGTAGGATTCGCGGAATGACTCAACCATACCCACTAAAAACCCTCCTGAATTACAACTCAAATATCAACATCTCAAAACATTACATGTATCATTAAAAAAAGGAAAATGAAAGATACCCTAGCGTCAGGATCGAAAAGAACAAGAGGTGACCAAGGAAGGTCAGGAAAGAGAGAGGAAGGAGCCCTGCATTAGTAAGTGGAAGTAATGCCAGACTCAGCTCAGGGCCCCGTGTTTGCCAAACACGTACTTACTAGATGTAAGTCCCCTGGGGGGCTAATAACTGTATCAATTCAATTCCACAATTAACTGACAAAAATGCTCATTCATGTTAAATTTGTCACTACTTTTGTCTATTCGCCCTCACATGCCCATTTCAGTCGTGTGCTTTGCATTTCATAACCTGGATTTACTTCCAATTGAAAAGAAATAATAAATCGAAGACTACAGGACCTACAAAAGCTGTAAGGCTAGATAGAAACATATCAGTCCAGTTAAGCAGATCCTTTTAGTTTAACTTTTTAGAAACAAGAAGGAAAATACAAATTTTTAAATTAAATTTTCAAAAAGGAGTAAATTATAAAAAAAATATAAAAGTAAGTTCAACAAATAAATGTTTTAATTATACTTGTATCACTTTAATATTTCAATTCTATTTCATGAATTAACAATTACTATTTTAAGAGCAATGACCATACTCTCTAAGCTGAATTTTAATTTTTATTTTCAACCATACTTATAACAATCTCATTGCGTTGTCAGAAACTACACATATTGCCTTGTTACTTAGACAATTTTCATCTTCACCAACGATCTAAATAGTATTAACTCTATTATTATTATATATTATAAACACTATATTTATAATATAGTGTTTATCAAATCATATAGTGTTTAAATATATATAAATATATGTTTATCAAATCATATCAAATAATATAGTGTTTAAATCAAAAATCACATTTTTTGATTTGCAACCACACCTGACTGCCAAGGACTTTACCCAGCACGGTTTACACCTGAAACCGTCTGGGAAACAGCACTTCGGTTCTCTCCTAGCTTCACATCTGACCTCACATCATCCACCTCCTCCATTACCTCCTCCTGCACGTACCTCATCTCCTCCTCCACCTCCCTCTACTTCTACCTCATCTCCTCCACCTCCCTCTGCTCCTACCTCATCACCATTTCCTCTTCCTATCTCCACACCCATTTCTTCTCCTGTCCCCGTTCTTTCACCTACTGCTTCCTCATCTCCCACGTCAACATCTATTCCTCCTGTCGCCCCCATACACCGTTACAACTTGCGCTCAGGAGTACAATGTGGTACTAGAAGGTGACAATCGCGTTCAGGTACTGTGT
>NNCF01126402.1:5014-29336 GCA_002313205.1 Laupala kohalensis | reverse complement strand
ATGGAAAACGACAGGCATATACTAAAATCGAACAACCGGATGAAAGCCATGTGGAATATTGTTAACAATTACATGTCAACTTCTGAAAACAGCAAAGAAAATGTTTCTTTACTAAACGATGGCAAGATCGTGTCAAATCCTCAGGACATCGCAAGTTTGTTTAATTCTCACTTCTCAGAAGTTGGTAAAATAACGAACTCAATATATCCAAATCAATGTCCTCCAATTATTACCACCCACATACCCAATTCTATGTTCACTTCCGAAACTAACGCCAGTGAAGTCATGGGAATCATCAGCTCCTTAAAAAACAAATTTTCACGAGGCATAGATGATATACCTGAGTTTATTGTTAAATCTTCGTCCCACGCTATATTAAATCCACTCGTAAATATTTTTAATAGTTCTTTATCGGAAGGGGTGTTTCCCAATATATTTAAGAGAGCTAAAGTGAAACCTTTACACAAGAAAGGAAACAAACTTAATATTGGAAATTACCGACCAATATCTCTACTACCCACTTTCTCAAAAATCCTAGAAAAATTGTTCTATAAGCGTCTTCTAGATTTTTTATCAAAATATAACATTCTCTCTGACGATCAACACGGTTTTAGGAAATCCTTTTCCACTACAAGCGCCATATTTTCCTTCTTAAACGATGTTACCACATCTCTAGACAGTGGAGAAAATCCTCAGGGTGTTTTTCTTGACTTATCCAAAGCATTCGATGTCATCGATCACGGAATTCTCCTTACCAAATTGCATTCTTTAGGCATTCGTGGACTTCCACATCAATGGCTAACTTCTTATTTAAAAGATAGATATCAACAAGTAGAAATATCCTATACTAAAAATAAAATACTTGAGCGTTGTCTTTCAGAAACAAAGCCACTTACTTGCGGAGTACCCCAAGGATCAATTCTCGGCCCTATACTCTTTTTATTGTATGTGAACGACATGTCATCATCCACATCAGATTGCAAAATGGTTCTTTTTGCTGATGACACTAATTTACTATGTAAACACGCCAATGCTCAAAAAGTTTTGTCTAACCTTTCGACTTGGTTCCATGCAAATCGTCTCATTGTAAACACTGACAAAACAGTGTCTATGTCATTTCACAATAGTATCACAAAATCTTTACCCCAGGTTTCTCTTTCTTTAAACGGAACACAATTAAAAACTGTTACAAATACAAAATTCTTAGGTCTCCATATTCAAGACAACCTCAAATGGAATTGTCACATTGACAATCTTAATTCCCAATTAAGCAAATTGTGTTACGCATTCCGAATCTTAGTTAACGCAGTTAGTCCACGTATTTCCCGTTGCGTATATTTTGCAAACGTTTACTCCCATTTACGTTACGGCATTACCTTCTGGGGTAATTCCGGTCAGAGTATTCAAACTTTCAGAATTCAGAAGAGGATAGTTCGGATAATTTGTAAATCTCACCCCCGAAACTCTTGTAAACCTTTATTCAAGGAATTAAATATATTAACACTTCCCTGCATTTATATTTATGAAACAGTCGTGTTTGTTAAGTCCGAATTACTGAAGTGCCACCCTTGCTTTATACGAAACAGTCTCGTTCACGAACACTATACACGCAATAGTAGTAATATTCATCGCCCTAGAGTGTCAACCACTCTTTGCCAAAAGGGACCATACCATTCGGGAATCGTTCTATATAATTCCCTGCCCAAGAATATAAAAGATATTATGAAATTGAATATCTTCAAATCCGCGGTTAAAAACTACCTCCTGCACCAGTGCTTCTACACTGTAAAAGAATTTATTGATTTTAACAAAAGTTAAATTCGTCTTGTGCTTTATCACGCCATTGCTGTAGTACTTTTTAAACAACTTATAACAATTTCAAAAACTATTTTCTTGCATGATTGTGTTGTCTTATGGCTCATATTAATTTAGTTTTATGTGTACTCAACATTGGCACGTTTGTGTACATAAATTCTGTAGCCCCATCCTGGCCCGGGTTTTTCTCCGGTTTTCCTTCGGGTAGAGGCGGATTTATCATACAGGTTCTCTAGGCTTTGTCTAGGGGCGGGTCTATTGTAACAATAAATCGTGAATTTAGTGTTATTTCAATTCTTTTGATTTTTAAGCACTATACTCAGAATAATCTATAGTTCGATAATAACTTACATGTAATTTTTGCTTAAAATTAGAAACATATTGACATTCTATTAGTAATATAACTCGCAGCTAACTTTTTATCTTAATCTAGGAATTTTTGCTGAATTTTTTGAATCCGCCTCTGCCTTAGGGCCCTTGATCGGAATTGATGGGATGGTCCCTTGCTTGCTTCCGGAGAGTAAATTAGTTTTTTTTCCCTCCACGTGGTCATACGCAGTTTGTACTGTTTTTTGACAATAAATTTATTTATTATTTATTATTAATAATATAAACTCTACAACCATTCATGACTGCTCGTAACACACGTAATTTAGTTGCAGATTCCAAAAACATTTTATATTTTTGTTGTCTTTATTAACAGTCAACTATCATCAATTTTAAACATGTCTACTTATAAGTAGATACCGTTATTCAAAGAGCAGAGAAAGTCAATTTGTAAAGGTCAATCGTAGATACTTCGAAAGCTGACTCTTCGCCCACGTACCGCCCTCGTTTTACAACATCAGCGCAGAGAATCAAAGGTAAAAGTATTAATTGATCCTATATATTTTGGGCTACGTACAATACGTAGAAGTCTCACAGTTCGTAATTATGTACCAATTATCACATTACAGCCCTCTTAGTGTGTTCCGCCCTACCACTTGTTCACCACACCTGTGGTTCACCCACGCACAAGGAACTCGCACATCTTGCGCACAAGGAACATGCGACAGCTTCAACATTCACGATTTCTTCAGAATACTGATACATGGATCTCTGAGTGACAACTTTGTATAACCACACAAATACGTTTTTTAATACTTCGTCATAACAACTTCAATCAAAAAATGCTCTTAACACGATTAGTGTACTTAGGAAGTGCGCAGAAAACAAGAAATGTAATGAAAAGAATGAAATGGGGAGGGCGAGATAATGCATCAATGTTTCAAATTACATTGATAGTGATAAAATAAATAAATATACAAATAAATGACTTTATTGGTGGCGAGACTCAGACTGATGTCTGCTCTTCTGCCCAACTACTTTGAAAATACTTACTATTCTTTACAAAATTGGATTAAACGGGAGGGTATGTATTGCATTAGCGACAAGGAAGGAAGAAGACGGGAAAGTGTAGAGCAATATCGATTAAAAAACCTGAAAGTAAAAGATTCACGGAAAGCACATAGGAGGCGGCTGGCAGAGAAGTGGGCGCGAACCCATCTCGTAATTGAACGGAAGGCGGCGATCGTAGTGATTTCCACCGCTCGGCACGGCGGCTCGTCCTGTCTGCCTCGTGCACCATTTTGCCGGAAGCTGTCGGGCGGGCGCAGCCCTCGTCACTTCCTGTATAGCTGAGCGTCGTCCTCAAAGCGCGCGCTTCGATTTGCAGGGATCCCTGAAGCTTCTCATTAGGGTTTCAATGTTCCAAGAGATCACCTCGAGAATCTAAGTGACCAGCTCAAGGAACAGTAGTTGTAAGTTGTGAATAAAAAGAGGTTTTTCTATTGAAGAAGAAAATATTAATGAAAATTACTATATTTTTTTTCCTTTAGCACGAAAGTTACTATTGGAAGAATAATTTATTTTTCTACACTACAGACGGAACATCTACAAATGAACGCTCACTATTCTTTTAAATCTCGCGAGCATGAACTGGTGTGACCATTCATAGTGTTTTGTTACATGAAGAAATTCAGTATTCGAATTTTGCGCCGCTGAGGTGAATGACGTAGCAAGGAATATCACGAAAGTCGACGTTCGAGTTTTCTGGTAGGAGTTGTAGTGATCGTACATCGTCATATTTTCTAGCGCAACTCAAGAACCAATGAGAGGGTTGAAACCATGTAACACCTCAAGCGGAGTAAATAAATACACCAGAAAAAGTTTTATTTTTTAATCAAACTACCTAACAAACCGACATAACGGAATGAAAAAGATGCCATTCTGGGACGGAGAAGCAAACGCTATAAACGTGACTATTTTACTTCCAGAGCGGAGATACTTGAGAAGGCTACGTGATTCAGAATACGTTCACCATTTTCTGCGCTCAAAAACAGCCATTGGCATTTGAATTACATGTGCAATTCCATTTCCTTTGTCCATTGGTCTACGATTTCGGTCATCGGTCATTAGTGCGACCAGATCAACATATATACCTCGACGCTCAAGATCAGATTGGTTCCCGGAAGGCGTTGCAGATTTGAGAAGCAACAAAAGGTTTGGATCATCTTTTCAGTTAACATCCAGAGGAGTATTTGAAGAACAATTTCTTGATCATAAATACTGCTATATTTACATCACGTACGACAACCTGTCGAGGGTCAATCCTGTGACCACAAGCAGCTGACCGGCTCAAGGTCAAGCGCAGAAAGAATCGGGGTGTATCTCTCTTCTAGACACGAGTAATGTAATAATAACTTCGATTTTTTTCTCTTTAATCAAGGAATTAGTAGTATTAGTATTGAAAAGAATAAGATTCTTAGTTACTATTCGAGTTGAAATGTTTAATTACAATATAGAAAACTATGTTGCAAAGATCAATACTACTCTTAAGAGTATTCGCGATTCCAGAATCGTACTTTACAAACGAGAATGTAAAAATTTACTTTTAAAGAAGTGTACGATACATGTTTTATATGTTTTGATACTGTTTTCAAGATTTGAGTGATGTGTATTTCAGCAGGGTAAAAGTGTTATGTCAATTTATTTTGAAATTTCTGTAAATATTTGAGACGGGGCTTTTGAGTTTAATTTTGTACAATCAATCTTTTCGGAAAGCCTGTTTCAGTTACAATTTAATGATGAGTAGTACATTTGTTTTGGGTTCTGTTTATTTTATTTTATCAACATATTTTTTATGTATACTTCTGTACTGATAGATCTTTTCTTGTTCCTAATTGATTACGATCCTACCGTCTCAGTCGAGTTCGAGGTCATGGTTAGGCAGGGAATAATTTACGAAAGTGTTGTTTCCAACCAGAGAAATAAAAGAACCGTCGGAAGCCTGGGAATTTCATTTTGATGCATTTACAATACATACAATGAGTGTGGGTTACACTACAGTTGTAATTTTTTAACACTAAAGCACAAAAATGGGAATTTCCATACGTTCTTTGATCCATCCAGCGACAGGGAAATTTGCGTGTTTAACATGTAAAGCTAAGACCAATTCGAATGAAAAATAACCTTCGTTATCAAAGCAACAATTTGTTAACTTTCACCTCCATACAAATGTCTGGTAAAACGAATATATTTTGTTTTTGACAATTTAAAACGAAAGAAAATTACAGCAGCAGCGATGAAGACAACGTACAATCATCTGCTGCTGTAGACGCCATGGCTGCAGGACCTTCTTCTACGGTTCAAACCTTTGCGTTTTAATCCTGCAGGGGTAAAACAGCTATTCTGCGGGGGTAATAATGCTGGTAATTTTTGGCAAAATGTCAATGTTTACACAACTGGGAAATGAAGAATCTGAATAAGTCACGTTTTTTAAGACGAAGATGCATTAGCCAAAGTAGAACTTCTCGGACTACGCGAGAATAGAACTTTCAGAGTGGAATTTCAAAATTATGACCTCGGTACATTTTGGCGGAAAGTAGGTGCTGAAATCCTATTACGGCTGACAGAGCTCTAAGAATGATAATACCTTTGCTAGTGCTTTTATAGATGTGACAGTGGATTCTCAACTTTCCTAACAGTAAAAACAAAGGCCAGAAACCGTCTCAATGTGGAACATGAGCTGAGATGCGCGTAAGTGAAACTAAACCTAACATAAAGCTCACGAATGCAAAACAATTTCAACCTTCACACTAACTGTTATTAATTAATTAAGGAAGTACATTGAAATTGTAATTACGTATATTTTGTGCAATTTTATGATTAATAAAGGCTATTTGTATGCTTCCTTCGATAACATTTTAAGGGAGGGAAAAAACAGTTTCCCTAATAGGTCGTAGGGGTAACAAGACTAAAATGGTTACGAGCCGCTGCGCTAGACAGTGAAAATTAATCTGAAAGCAGCGGTTGTCACGAAGATATTGGAAAATTCATCGAAAATCAGCGGCCTGGCTACTACAAAGGTTGATAAGTAACCTTCAAAGAACTACCGTTCTACGAAACATACGAGGTCAGGCAGAAAAGTAATGAGACTGATTTTTTATTTACCAAAGTTTTTATTTTTTTCAAACATCAATGTTATCCCCTTCAAAGTAGTTCCCTTGGGCAGCTCCACACCGATGGAGATGTTGTTCCCATTGTTGGTAGCAGCGCTGGAAGTCTTCAATCGGTATGGTCTTCAGTATGTCCGTTACACTATTTTGAATGTTTTCTACAGTCCCGAAATGACGACCTTTGAGGATATTTTTCAGTTTAGGAAAAAGGAAAGTCACAGGGACTGAGGTCAGGTGAATAGGGGGGCTGGGGAACCACAGGAATGCCTTTTGAGGTCAAAAATTCTGTTATTGTTTTGATCTTCGATTTGATCATTCGAGCTTTCTTTGGTCGAGGAGAGTTTGCAGTGTGCCACTCCTCACTTTGCCTCTTGGCCTCAGGATCGTATTCAAATAACCATGATTCATCACCTGTGATCACACGAGTAAATTGCTCATTAGCGATTCTGTCAAGAAGATCAAGACACATGTTTTTTCGATTGTCCTTCTGCTGAATTGTGAGTTTTTTCGGCACCATTTTGGCACATACCTTTCGCATGTGCAAATGTTCACTCAACATTCTTAATGTTAAACGACGGTCTGATCTCACAAGAGTGTTCACACGTTCGATGTTTTCATCAGTTTTCGAAGTTGAAGGCCTCCCTGAACGGTGTTCATCTTCAACGTGTTCTCTGCCTTCCAAAAATGATTTGTGCCAGCGAAAAACTTGAGCTCGGGATAAAGAATGTTCCCCATAGGCCTGTTTTAACTTTTCAAACGTCACACTTGCCGGTTCTCCAAGCTTAACACAAAATTTAATGGCACAACAATGCTCCAAATTCCGCTGTTCCATTTTGCTTGACGCACAACCAAAACACAACTTCACTAATAGCAGTCACAAAAATCACGTAGTTAACGAAAGGAGTTGAAACTCGCACTGAGCTANATATATATATATATATATATATATATATATATATATATATATATATATATATATATACTACGGAAATATAAAAATTAAGCGACACTACTGTCTTCTGGTAATTAAAAACTTTTACAGATAATAAAAAAGTAGAGAAAGAAACACATAAAAGTCCCCCACTAATTAGACATAACAATTTCTGCATCCAGCCTTCAGCAGGTGTCCAACCTCTGAACTTTTCTCCTCCGTATTTAACTATACTCCCTACTCTCCAGTCACTTTGGAAGTATAATGCTATACAGCCGATAATGATATCTCTTCGTCACTTTGATCCCACTAATCCATTTTATGATACGAGTTTTAAAGCTAATTTTAATAGGTTGTAGGACTAAATGGTCAAGGAATAACAAAAGACCATCCGAGCATTTAAGAATCACTACGACAATATTGCTGTACCATCAGAGAATGTAGCCGCAGAGAAAAATTCAGCAACAAGAGAAAATGGATATCAAATGAATGCAGATGTTCATCCGTTATATCACTAAATACACTTCAAAGTTATACTGGAACCCATAGCAAAAACCCATCACTTAAGATACTTTTCATAGCCAAAGCCAACCAGCACATTCAAACTAGACATACAATTCCGGTAAGAACATCAAAGCTGACGTTCTGAAAGATGAAATTGGAATTGTGGTTCAAAAAGTGATTTGAGAAAAAGGAGACATCATACATCGCTGAAGGCTTTGAAAAAGTGCGGATCATTTTTCCCAATGATCAGAACGGTTCTACTGATATTTCCAGCATATCCCCGTACGAAAAGCAGAACAGTGCGTTCATTCAGCCCCCTCCGTCGAATTATCACATGGCTCAGAAGAAAAATTAGTTGAAGTACGGTTAGCGGGTTAGCCATACTATTTATTTACCATCAAAGGGATTTTGCAACCAAAGAGAAATTAGTGAAGGTTGTTGCAACTAATCCTCACAAACTTTTGTTCAAATTTTTTTTTAATAAATGGTTTTCTTCCTTTTGTTATTGAATTGCATCATCTCACCCACCAAACGTTGAATTCAGAAAGACGACCCACCTTCCGTTTTAAGCTGGATACGCCCATTTTATCTGACCGGGGATTATGCACCTCAAGAAGTTTCACTTCGATAAACTTCTCTGTCTTACACACATTCTGACAAATTTTTGATCCAGAGTTCAAATAACTCCTATA
Source organism: Laupala kohalensis (assembly GCA_002313205.1). Lineage (NCBI taxonomy): Eukaryota > Metazoa > Arthropoda > Insecta > Orthoptera > Trigonidiidae > Laupala > Laupala kohalensis. Next base: position 20,898 of record NNCF01126402.1, on the reverse strand, counting down.
CATAGTCTTTGTGTGCCACGTAATTAACCGAATCTATAATTTGTATTTTTTTAAAACTTGTATAAAAGAAATATTATAATGAATCAACTTCTACAACAACTCACAGTCGTTTCCGCCAGCAATAAAGTCTCCTGAGAGATGAAAAGCACTCCGCACCGAACGCAGACCGAAGCAGCTGCCGGCCACTCGAAAAGGAAAATGGGATGGGCGCGTATGTGTGGGCAGGCAACTCCAGTTCAAACCCGCCGTGACCTCTCGCCAAATGTCGAATCCTTTCTGGGATTAGAAATTTCGAAACCAATCCACCACGAAATGCTCATTCCAAAACAATAATAAAATGTTTTCAAGCGGTGAACAAAATGGGTTCTATTGCAAAAATGTGCAACAAAGACGAAGCATGAATCAATTAAACATAAATTAAAATGACAAAAACTCCATGTATGATGATTTACAAAATTTCCAATAACTTCGAATACTCGCAATGATAATGGAAATATAAATGTAAGAAAATGTAAGTCAATAAATTCTACCATCGTCGTGTTTTCGCCAAGTAACTGCGAAATATTTATAACACAAATGTCACCAAAATCCACTATCGAAAAGTATGCATTCGCCAATCAAATTCCAGGTTCGCCAATCTATTGTCAAATTTGTCAAGCGACACATTTAAAATTTTAGGTTAGACAAATCAGTTGAAGTTGGAAGGCGTTTCCGTCCAAGTAACCAACAGTGATGATTTTTATACATGAAACTGGTTTTATGTGGATTTATGTTTAATACCGCAAAACTAAAGGATCCAAATAATGTTTAATACTGCAAAACTAAAGGATCCACTGCTTGTCGCTTATTGTCGCGTCCTATATGGCGTAGTCATTAAAAACGTACATCAGCTAAAAACCAAACTTCCGTTCACCGCAGAGACGTCGGCCGTCCCGCTTGCCGGACCCCTAAGTTTTATTTATTTAGATTTTCTCTAGATATTTATGGTTTTTAGATATTTTTATGGTTTCTCTAGATATTTTAGATATTTTCTCTAGATATTTCTCTTCTTAGATATTTATGGTTTATTTACATTTCTCTATTTCTATCCTAAATTTTTCATGAAAAATAAGACATTGAACGGATTCCCAAAAAAATTTTTTGTATATTTTTATCTCCTTTGTAATTTACTTTATTTACATTTTACTGAATGAATATTAAATAAAATATCTAAAAACCTTATTTTGTCAAATAATAGTTTAAATGAACGATTCAATACAATTAAGTTGATACACACGCTAATTTAAATTAAGCTGCGTTCACCTCACTTCAAAAAAAATTGTAGTTCTTTAACCAGACAGTTCTGAGAGAAAATGTTTTTGACCTTTATCACTTAAGTGAAGATAGTTTAGAGGAGATTTCATTTCATGTCATTTTTGAGCTATTTATAATGAATTAGACAAAATAGTATACTTCACATAATTTCTTGTCGTTCATGTCCTTTCATTTAATTATTGTTCCATTGTTAATATTTAAAAAACCGAGCTACAGAGTTTACCGCAAAACCTCTGAAAAAGTCGCGACATGCGCGCATACAAAATGGTCGTCCAAAAATTAACGGGTAGTCAAATAAATAAATAAAAACCGTTTCTAACTTTTCAAATTCAGTTGAATTAAAGGTGAAAATATACAAAGTAAATAATCTTTGGCCACGACCACTATTGGTCAATATTATATGGATTAACCCATGTACCTCGTGAGGGCTGATTCCTTCATGCCAGTTTTTCTTCTCGATACGAGGGGTAACACGATTGAACAATTAACAATACATTCTTGCGACCACGGTCAAATTATACTAGCATCAATCGTATCAAACTGGTTCTTAGAGAAGATTCATGAGGTTACATTTTTGCCTTTTAAGTAATCGCTCTGGAGTAACCTTCGTCTATGCCATTTTACCTTTTCTTTGGCACATTTCGCAAATAGCATCACTATTGCAATTCTTATTCCATGACATCTAGACTGAGCAACAACTTAAGATAAACTAGAACGTAAGCGTGCAATATGTGTCATGCAAGACTGAAAAGTTTGAGTAAAGAGCGGTCTTAACGTCATTACTCCGCTATCTAGCGTCAGAAACCTGAAAGTAGAAAGAAGAGAATACTCAACCTTTCGCATCATTTACACTAATTGTTCGAGATTTAATAGTCGTCCACTTAACAATTCGTTACCACAAGAAAAAATACAGCAAATGGAACTTGAAACTATTTTCGTTTTTGCAAGTTTGGAATAGAGCATCTTATACCTCTTAGGCCCAATTTCACCAAATGTAGAATAATCGCGATTTCCTTAAACGTGATTAGGTAAATGGAATCGCGATTACATTTTATGCGTTTCACCAAGCAAAACTAATCGTCGATTAAGTTGCTCAATGTTTCTGAAGAATCTCTGGGTTGGTAGTAGTTTTACAGTGCATTATGGGTAATTTGAAGACAAATGACGGGAGGAAAACGCATCATGTTGCTCACTACCGCCACCTAAGGACACCATAGGCAGCAGCGGGCCTCCCTCGTGCCACTGAACATAACCTATAAACCGAGCTACGAGCAAACAAACAAAATGGACGCCATATTTCTCGCAGTTCTGAAGAAAATCGCGATTTGCGCTGGTAATCGAAGGGTCCCCGAACGTTTAAGCGTTAATCGCGATTTTCTCGTAAATCGAAGATGGTGGAACGCGCATTTTGATAATCACGATTTACTGCACAGAAAATCTCGTTTAAGACATTAAACGAACTTGGTGAAATTGGGCCTTATATTCACTTCCTGTTAGTCACTCCCGACCTAAATTTAAAAATTAATTTTCTATGGAAAAATACTTAATTCTAAAGCTAATTTTTACACGCACACACCAAATAAAACGTTATATGCAATCGAATAATTTATTAGAGGGGCATATTATTAAGAAAAACAGTGGAGAAGTATAAGTGATTCAAAATATTTCAAAACATGGCACACAACTCGCATTATAACGTAAAGACTTTTTTTACCTCAGGAATAAGTTAAAAATCACGCACAAACTCCTAAATGTGTTTTAAGCATTTTCGCGTGTTTTGTAATTCAAACAAAACAAAAACAAACATGAAATATAACACGTTAAATAACTTTAAGGAGAAAACTAAATTTGCTGAGTTAACACAAACTTAAGAAACGTCAGTACTTCAAGATAATAATTAATTTAAATTTTTATTTTTTGTAAAAGTGATACATATCATGTTGAGTAAAGATATAGCACAGTAGTTTCTACATTGTATTTCATAGATGTTCGATTGTTCCATTTTCGGAAGTTACTCCATTTTCTCCTCTTCCATTGTAGCTATAGCATTGATTATTTGATCACGACGAAATACCTCACTCCAGAACTACACAACAGATCAAAACTAACGTAGTCGATTCCTGTGCCTCCAAAACAGGTTTCGTGTGGCCTTGCGAGGCCTTGCGTAGCATTGGACAAAAATGAAAAGTGATCGGAGAGAGGGAAACAAGGAGCAAAGCCGACCGCGAAAAGAGAGGAGGGGGAACACGTGGCAGCTTCTGCCTTAAACTACTACTCGATGACGTCAAGCTCCATCGAACAGGTGGGCGAGTCAGCCACTGCGTATGTGCATCGCAAATCTATAACTCAAGTTAACTTTAAGAAACTCGGACCATTTTCAGGGTGCTAATAGGCAATGATGAATATGTTTACAAATAATATTTACAGCTTTTATAAATAATAATTACACGTCCACTCAAATCACTCAAAAACATGAAAAAATCACAATTAAAACGAAACACAGATTCATGAAGAAGCTTAAAGTCAGAACTTATGATGGGTTATTTTAATTATGACAAACTATTTGAAAATTAAAATGCGAGTTTAAAGATTCCCTGACTCTCCTTGAACTCAGGTGCCAGAAGCTATTGAATGTACTATCAAGCTGAAAATGAGTAACCTTCTAAGAACCCTAGACAAATTATACTCCCCCTTGTCTTCACCGCTGAATTCCTCAAGGCACCCAAACTCACACTCCCTATATAAATTTGAATGTGTACATGCATATAAATAATAGATAGAAATTAATAATATTGAATAGAAAACAAAACAAAAATGCCTCAGTTAGGAGCAAACCCATATAGCAGGAATGGTTTTCAATAGTGTTCTCAGGATTATATATGCAAAAGAAGATAGTTCCCTTCAATAATATGCAAAAGTGGCAAGTAGTAAACAACTTACAAATAATATGTTGTTTCTTCCCACCATCAAGAGAAAAATTCATTCAGCTTGCAACAACAAGACTATTTTACTTCATGATCTGTAACCACTAGTAACCACAATAAAAAAGTAAAACATCATGTGTAATTTTTACATAATCCTTCATTATTTCCGCTTTTTTTAGTACAACAAAGCTCATATTCACATTTGTCAAATGAAAGCTTTAAAATTATCTCCAGAAAATATATAAATGTAACAGTGTAATGTCTAATGAATCTTTCACCCAGCGCTGGATTTACCACTAGGCCCACTAGGCTTGGGCCTAGGCGCAATGTGCAAGGGGGTGCACGCTAAAAAAAAATTATTGTTTGAATAACAACAAAAATATTTATAGTAAGTTAAAAAAGTTGGCATGTAGTTTTCTGTTAGTTTTAAAATAAAATAGTTTATTATTTCAATAATAATATTTAATAACATATACNTATATATATATATTTGCGTAGCGGTCCAGTTTCGATGAAATTCTTCTCCCCCACGTATAAGATTTGTTCGAAAATTTCTTTAACACATTCGACCGCTTATCCCATCAGGGTGAACTTTATACATGCTAGGAAATGAAAAAGATAAGGTTATTAAACTGGTAATATTTAATATTGGTTTATCAGGGAAAATGAGAGTAATATTGTATTTTTTAAGGACATCATCTATTTGACCTCTTAACAAATGGCATTATAATATTTATTAAGAGCACATCTTTCTTTCTTACTTTCTCTGTTTTAAAGTGTCAATTGGATTTTAATACATAATTAAATAGAAAAATGGCATTTGGATAGAAAATGTAAGATATATTAAAATATTTGTTCGTTTTTATAAAAAAGCAGTTACATTTCAGATATCGCGGATATCTACAATGTAGAAGTTGAAAAAATATTAGTAAAGGTTTCTATTATTTTTACATATGTTTGTCAAAAACAATTTTGATTGAATAATTGAAACAACTAATTATATTTCTTTGCAAATCTGTTTGTAAAATGTTTGGGACGTCGAGGTTTGTGCGCATAAAAAGTGTACACGCATATTTTGTGTCATATTTTAAGGTGCACAAAATACGAGTGCATACTTTTTATGTGCAGAAACCATCATGTCCCAAATTTTTGTAACCGCATATGAATATTGATGAATTATTTCTTTTGATAAACAATTGCAAATAATAAGCACGATTTATTTTTATCTAATGTCTCTCATTCATTTCTTCGTGAACCTCGTAACTTTTAGATCTTTTATGTCCATAATTAGTTGCTGAAGAATGATAAAGTATGGCGTGTTATCTCTACACTTATGATTTTTGTAAATACATTTCGAAATTATAAAGTTTTTACGCATAATATTGTCAATTTTTTGTAACTACGCAATAAACATAATTACGTAAAACAGAGAAACATGGAGGTTCACATACATAAAAGTTTTTTGCACATATATTTTTAAATACGTTTCTTTTCATGCACATAAGAACTAAAAATATATATAAAAATGTTGTGCACAATTATTTTTCATACCGAAATGTTGGAATAAAGAGATATTAACTCTGTTATTACTAAAAATATTTAGTTTCTCTCTCTCTCAAACATCTCTCAACAAATACACGTCTTTACATTCAACGCATCTTTGAGTTTTGACCCTTACGCGTTTCTCATTAATGTCATCGACATGAGTATTGCCAGATACTAGAAACCGCGAGTATTCGTGGATACTCTTCGCATGAGGACAAGACGAGGGCCCGGTGCCGTAAGTTCTCACGCATGTTTCTCTCGATATATGCGTCTGTCGATGTTACTAATGAAAATTTTCAAGCTGTGGTAAGTTAATACGTCGCCTTATACGAAAAGTCAGTCTCTTGCTAGTTGTCGTAGGCCGTAGAGTACAGACGTGTCCTTCCTTGGGTTCAGTTAATAAAGAATAATTTAATGTATTTCTTGTCTATTTTAGTCTCCTATTTCTAATACGAAGAAATGGGGACGAATGAAAATTTATAATGGAAATAAAACAAATAAGTTATTTTAATGCACATTTTCTTTGCATAACGAATGTATTTAGTCTGAATAAAATAAAAGAAATAGCTAAAAAATAATAGAATTTTTAATAACACACACATAGAATATTATAGTTATACTTTAATTCTATCTATCGAAATCTAGTGTTCCAAATAATTGTCTATAAACGATATAGATTTCTCGGAAATTTTCATATGTTCTAAGAAATCGGATGTATATTTCCAATAAACATTCATATGTTTTTCTCTCTATTGTTTCGGTTCGTATATCTTGCACGATACGTAAACAATCAGTCAGTGCTTTGTTCTAATACAGACGGTCCGAAAGTCCGCTCTAAATTTTATCTTGTAACTCTTTTAAGGTGCGGCGTGAGTTCGTTAAAATAATTATCATCGTGTTTTTAAATTGTAGTGTCTGTTATTACAATGAGCCATAAAATAAAACCTAGTGGTGCAAAGTTTAAAAAAAAGCGTGAAGAAAAGGATGAAAGAAATGAAAAACTTATAAAGCAGATTCCTAAAATAACGTACTTTTTTTCACGCACTGCTAAATGTGGAATTGTGAATGAGAAAATTTTCCGTCTGTTTCTTCTGTCAATGTCACTTCTGAATTCGAGGAAGCTGCTTGTAAAACCGATCCGGCATAGGGTGTTTTTGAAAATCAACACGGAGAGGAAGTAGATTTAGAAAGTGGCAGAAAAACGATTTTTTGTTCCGTTTGGACCCGACTTTATGGACTGTAAATGAACAACTACGAAATTATGTGCACATTAAAGGAGAATCAAAATAACGATTTAGACTTTTATCAGTCTAAAAGACCATATTCAGACAACCTGCTATCAGTCTTGTACAGTCTGACGCGATGGGCGCTTTTTCTACCGGATTCAATGACTGGAAAAATGCTAATCAACGAGTATTAGAACATGAAAACTGTTTTAATCATAAAAGTTTCTTAGAAATTAAAACTTAGGAATGGTTTGAAAGGTCATATTAGTGAGGCACTTGAACAAGAAGTCCATTATTGAATATTTAACTGTTCAAGGACTGACATTACATGGAAAACATGAACACTTAGACTTGATAGTGGAAATTTCCTCGGACTGCTGCAATTTCTGTCCTAATTCGACCCTTTTTATGGCAGAACACTTAAGACAATATGGTGATGAAGGTTCCGGAAGCACATTTTATATTTCTAAAACAACATATGAAGAACTTATTGCTTTTATGGCAGATAAAGTTAAAACGCAATTTTAAAAGAAGTTCATGAAGCTAAATACTTTGGTATAGTATTAGATTCCTCACCAAACATTACACATGTGGACCAACTGACTTTTGAACTTCGATATGTTGCCAATGATGGCGTGCCGATTGAAAGGTTTATTTGTTTTGTGTCAAATGTTGGAAATAAACCTGAAGAAATTGTCAACACAGTCCTGGGAATCTTTAAGAATTTTAATTTGGACATTTCTAATTAAAGAGGCGAGGCATACGACAACGCTTCGAATATGTCTGGCGTGTATACTTGCGCTCAGGAACTTAGTCCTCTGGCGGATTATGTACCATGTTCAGCGCATTCTCCAAATTTAATAGGGTCTTGTGCAGCAGAATCATGTACAGAGGCTGTTTCATATTTTGAATTGCTGCAGGAACTTTACAATTTCTTCTGTCCCTCAACACACAGATGGGCCATCCTAAAGAGAAAGTGTACTTTACAAGTTAAAAATCTATCCAAGACACGATGGTCTGCTCGTCATGGGGCCTGTCCAGTTGTAAAAGAAAACAGAGAAGGCATTTTGGAAAGTTTGAATGAAATTGTTAATGGCAGTAATGAAAGGCTCTCAACAAGTAACGAAGCCAATGCTTTAAAAGAATAGTTTAGTTCCCTTGAGACTATGTCATTTTTATGGGGTACCATACTGGAGAGGTTTAATAAGGTAAACATGAAACTGCAGTATGAAATCACGGAGCTAGGAAAGGTTATTACTATGTGTCTCTCTGTGTTTTTCTTCAAGAAGTGAGAAAAAATTTCGATGACTTAGAAAGTGCTGCGAGAGACAAATGTAAGAAGGAGTACGTATCATACTCCCGACGCAAAAGGAAGATACCTACTAAGTTTGGTGAATATGGTGAAAATAGCAGCGATGTTACATTTACAGGATCTGAGAACTTTCGTGTGAACACTTTTAACTTTACATATTTTGCATATTCCGAACTCAAGAGACGTGAAAATAAATATACCCAGCATAACACGTTTGGGTTTTTCGAGGTCATTAAAGAACCGAAAGCCTCAGAAATCACCAAGCATGCAAGAGAACTATTGTTTTTATCCCAAAGATCTTGAGCCTGTTATTGTAGGTGAGTGTTTACATTTGAAACCCTTTTTGGTGCAAAATACAGACGAAGGAAAAACCAGCATGATCCTTACTGACATTAGCAAGGTTTTGCGTCATTTCGATGCAGTTGACATCTATCCGAACATTGGCATTGCCTTAAGAATGGTTCTTAGTGCTCCTGCTACAAACTGCACAGGAGAGAGATCCTTTTCCATCCTCCGTCGTGTGAAAAATTATTTAAGGTCTTCAACCAGCGACGACAGATTGACATCATTAGCTCTGCTCACCATCGAGGGAAGGCTGATTCAAGAGATGCCTTACGATGACATCATAGACACATTCGCTCGGAAAAAGCAAGAAAAAAGGCTTTATAAGGTAAATAGTCATACTCATAAAAAAAAAAAAACTGTACTCATATGTATTAAGTGATTCTTGAATTTTCGGATAGTTTGATCAAGTACAGTATGTTCCTTTTCAATAGTGTTTCATGAGTAAACTTATTATTAAACTAATTTTACAAACTCTGATATTCATATTTGAAAAAACTTCAATATTTAATTTTAATATGTAAATAAATAATAAAGTTAAGATCAATGTAGAAATGACAGGGAGGGTAAAAGTATCTGCTGTTGAGAAATGTCTGCTATTGAGAAGTGTCCATTAAGGGAAGTTTTACTGCACCCAAACTTAAAAACCAGCCCTGCTTTCACCCACCTCCACACTCCTTAATAATTATTGAAATTCCATTCATTTCTAATAAATACCAACCAAAAATGTTATGACATGGCAGAGAATATAATGCATGCATGTATTTATTTATGTGTTGATATCTATCAAACAGATTTCCAATATGTTGTTGGACTATTTAATTTACTTAATACACCCAAAATATTTTAAAAAATTATTTTCATAAGTGATGTTATATGATAAAATAAAAATTATCATTAAAAAAAAATTGAGAAAAATTACATGACCCCCCCTCCCCCCAAATGGTACCAAAAGGTGNGGAAGTTTTACTGCACCCAAACTTAAAAACCAGCCCTGCTTTCACCCACCTCCACACTCCTTAATAATTATTGAAATTCCATTCATTTCTAATAAATACCAACCAAAAATGTTATGACATGGCAGAGAATAATCACAGGAAACCATTTTCATTTGCAAAACTATATGGTTCTGTTAACTTATTATGTAAAACTACAATGTGCCAGTGAATTTTAAAAGTCATGTTATTAACAAAAAGTATTTACATTAAAAATTACATATTCATCACATTAGAAGTAATCACTTGAACACTAATTTCCTAATGAACTTAACCTCTAAAAATACAAAATCGAAAGTACTCTTCCCTCAGAATTAAACAAATTATTAATCTTCAATAAAATTGTATATATAGAGAAAATTTATAATGGACACTAATGGAACCTTCAAAGTTGTCTGCTTGAGAAATGTTCGATTTTGGGAAGTTAAGATCAATGTAGAAATGACAGGGAGGGTAAAAGTATCTGCTGTTGAGAAATGTCTGCTATTGAGAAGTGTCCATTAAGGGAAGTTTTACTGTACTACAATTTGCAACATATTATAGTGTGGTGGATATATTAACAGTGGCGGATCTAGATCATACTCAAGGTGGGGGCTAACCAGGCAGCATTTCTACTAAAAATCATGGTTTTACAACACAAATTTAATAAATTTTACCTTTAAATAAAATGCATCACTGAAATAATTAACTATTACCAATCTGGTATTATTATTAACAATTATTTATTAATGTGGTATTATTAATTTTATTCACATGGCATTATTAATAGCACTGAAAAACCTTTTGGCAAGGGGTGCAATGTCCCACCTCAACTCTCTCCCATTTATTTTCACAATTAAGTTTTTTTCCACAAGAAAACATTAAATTGAGTAATTTTATATAAAATATTTCTAATTTGCCATCATCTATAATGTTTCACAGTTAACAACTTTTATTTCTGAGAATTTCTTTGAGTGCTCTAAGAAAAGACACAATGTGTTAAAAATGGTAAGAAATAAGTTTCATGAAATTAAAAATATCCAAACATTATTGAATTAAACAATAATTAATAGAGAAACACCATTCCATGTACTAATAAATATTTAAGTAAACAATAATAAAGTTTAAAAAGGTCTTGACAATTAAAACCATTTGCTTCTTTGATCATATTGGACTTAATTAAATTAAATATTTTGTTGAAAAGTTCAAATTAAATTGCATTAAACATAGTGAATTTTTATATTGCATATTAACTATTAGAAATAGGCAAGTGGCAAAAGATTTCATAAAATTAGTTTAAAAAAATTTAAAAGGCAAATGATTTCATAAAATTAGTTTAAAAAAATTTAAAAGGCAAATGATTTCATAAAAATTCAAATGTAAGTTTCTTTTACTTTCATAATTATTTTATTTATATACACACACAATATCTATCATAGAATACATTTGAGTCACAAAAATGTTTCTGAAAGGTTCTGAGTTTCAGGGTTAATCATGCAGAATTATGCGAAATAAGACTACACACATTATCCCAATGCTGAAGCATGCTTTAGATGCAAAAAGTTTATTGAAAGTTTTTGTAACGCGTTTGATCAGTATCTTAAAAGTGTGTAAAAACAAGGAATCATTATGATGGAAGATAGAAGAGTATGTGAATTATACATGCATCGAGTTCATTGGGAAGAGAGTTTAACAATATTGTTGATTGATGGTGTAATTTGTTGTGGTGAAAAATCAAGACGACGTCACTTAACTTTATAATTCATTGTTTTCATGATGGAATTTATTACCAATATTATTTGATGCTTAATATTTCATAATTCCATGGAATAAAAATTGATCAAGAACTCTGAATATAAATGTTCTTTTTTTGTTTCCTTCCATATTTTCAAAGGATCAGGGGAAGTAATTGCTCTGGAGCCAAGGGGGACCAAGTGTACTTCATTGGACACTCTTTCCAGCACCCAAGGATGATGATAAGAAAACGAGGCAAACAATTATGAAAATTAGTTTCCTGTTCTGTCAACCTTCCATTATTCACAATGTATGTGATATTTAAGTAAGCTTCCAATATCAATACACCATTAAAAATATTTATTTATAACACAAGTTATTTGATGAAAGTTTAAAATGTTCCCATATGAAATAGATGCATATAGGAAAAGGATTGATTTACGTGAAAACGTATTAGTCCTAGAAGAAAATAGTTCTAGCAGAATACAAGAAACAAACAACGTGCCTAATAATGGTATCCAGAATTTTTGTCTAGACATGTCTAAAATGTTGTAGAGTTTAAAACAAAGTGTAAAGCTACTACATCGCAAGATGGTTTAGGCTCTTCAGTGGACTGACTGCAGCCTGGCTTACATGGTTTATTTCAGACCTCAGCAGGAGAGGGTTTTCTCCTTCATGCTCCTCGATAAGCGGCCTCCCACATCGTTTCTCGCCCATCATATCGTCACTGCAACCCGATACTCCTACCTTCCGTTCATTCAAGTTTAGAAGTACAAATAAAGACTACATAACTCAATCAAACTCATACTGATCCAAGATAATTTGTCACACGCCCAGTCTAAAAATCCGAAGGATGGACGAATTCCACATTTCTCTCTCTCCCCGTCATACGAAAACGCCACCACCATCTAGCGGTGCATACGAGAACTACTAAGGATCACTAAAAGAATTGTGAAAATACAGGACGTGACACTTCACTCGCAAAAACATTAAGTGGCCTCATTATGGAACAAGTTCTCAGAAAAATGAATTGCTTTATAATGTCGGGTCCAAATATGCTTATGTATAGTAAAATGGTTAGGATAATTTACATTCAACTCTTCATACTCATTTCAAGGATATGATGCAAGGGATTAACAGGTAAAGTAAAAATCTTTTCCACACAATGATTTACCCATGAAAAATTCAGTTAGAAGATGAAAAAAACAAAAAACAAATAAACCCTTAAATAAACAAGGAAACCAAGAAACCCTTTTCTAAGACAAAATTTCACCCATCTTAGATTAAACAGTGCTACAATGGATTTTAAAAACCATTGCACAATTTATAAATTATAAAAAAGTAACCACAAAGTATGGTTAGTGATGATTGAAAAATGTTCTAGTTAATGAGAAGGTTATAATACTTAAAGAAATTACAAAAAATATAATTTATAACAAATATATACTCACATACATACTAAACAACAAATAGAATCAAATAAATTTGAGATGTTAGAGAATATAAAATTGTATCTATAGAATTGCTCCAATTTTACAGCTCCAAATCTCAACACAACATGTTACCATTAAAGAAAAATTTCTAATAAACATAAACAATACAACAAATAGGAGAACTCATATTCTTCTATAACGCTAATCAACAGTAATAATAATCCCTTGTTTTTTCATTTTTTATTGAGCTGAGAAAACGTATGATAAAGGACTTTTCAGTGATCGTTGTTTCAATGATATGATAAAAATACAGCTAACTTACACTCACTACAAATACAATTAGGAGGCAAAAAATATATTAACTAACCTGTATTTCTAATAGTAGTTCAGTTTTCCGACGTCGAATGTCAATTAACATCTTCTGCTGCTCAGGAGTTAACTCTGCACAAAAACATATCTTGAAAACATAATGAAAATGAATATAAAACTTTTTGCCAAATGTATTGAAAAGTTCACAATATGCAAGACTAACATTACATGTCTAAATAAACATTTCCACAAAAACAATTAAGAAGAATAGAAACTAAACAGTAAAACAACACACAAATCAAATTAACCAACTTCGAGGAGTTTTTTTACCGTCGGCAACGCAAAAAATTAATGATGCCTTTGAACTAATTCGAAATTGTAAGTCTTTATCGTTAAAGGCAAAAAGAATTTATGATACTCAGATAATGTTGAATGTCTAAATGACAGTTCCCCGAACTAAAATTTACAATATTCTATAAAATGAGACAACTTAAAATTATATTTTGCTGTTAATAAATGCATTAATACTATTAAAAGCAAGTCAAGCTGTCATGAATTGATGTTTATTATATTACGTGAAGCATCAAACATGACCTTATAAGTCCAGTCACAGGCATACGTCAGAACTTTGACTTACCCGCTAGATTAAAAGTATCTGAACTGCATGAAGCTGTACTCATTTTCTTCCTCGAAGGTTTCTCGAAATCTTTTCACATACGGAAAAGAAATTCCGAGGAATATTACAATTTACGTGACCATTTGCTTGCTACACTTTATAAAAGTAGGAAACCTTAACAACAACTGCTACCAACCTACAGACATCATTACTGACCAGCAACTGACTTAAATTCAGTACGTAAATATTTACTGTTTCTCACGAGCAACATCACAAATCGACCCTCAGAGTTTATTAGACGTCTTCAAACAATGATTTTCAACAGCTATCATTTAAGTATGCTAAATTGACCAGTGTAAAAATATTTTCATAGTTTATTGTCGAAAGATATTTCTAATAAGTTTCGTACATGCTTGTAATAAAATCGTTTGCTTGATTACTTCTCTCTATCAACTATTTTTTGTTCTGTTTCTGTGAGCTTATCAAACGTACAGATACAATATTGCAAAATCAATAGCAGTTATCATTACATTTGTGTCAGGTTGGTGTTCTACGGAACACCCCCTCTGGCTGACAAATGTGAAACTAACATGGCGTCCGCTAGCAAATATGCTGCGCTCTATTAATGGGCAAAGGAAACACTGATCTCAGAATTTTCTTTAGCGCGTCACATGAAAAAAAAACGTAAATACAACGAAAACATACGACCAACGCCTTAGACTCAGAAAGAAAGGAGACCCAATAAGGTAAAAGAAAAATATGGTGTATAGATTATGAAGTGGATCAAATCATTACATTTACTTAAGTCTTGGGCGTGGTGAGTTTCTGGCGCGTGCGTCAGAGATTGCTAGGGTTGCTTATATCGATTGCTAGAACCTGGGCACAGATTCGGGGTGAGTAAACACTGTCTGTCATTGATTGCTCGACACAGGTTCTATGGGAGGCTGGGTCCAGACAAGGAAATAGCGCGAGTTTCTTCATCCACTTGGCCTAGTGCAATATATAGGGTAGCGAATAAGTAGCAAGACAACAATGTTAACTTACTCTCTACTTCAGTTTATTTGTCTCTCTAAAATCAGTAATTATTTTCTACTTTATTATATTTTCAAAATGAAGAAAAAAATTAAGTTAAATAAGGATATATCTCCACTATTTTTTTTTCGCTTAAGTGGAACTGATTTACTTGTAATCGTAGAAAGTGTTTGTGTTATAAAATGCTAAGAATAAGGATAACCACAATTGTGGAGGTATCACATCAGATCACTAAGGAAATATTCGTTCGATCACATATATTGTCGTACAATCGGGTGAAATCTGGTTGTAATTTAATCTAATAAAATGATGGATAGAAAATTGTATATCTTCTTGAAACCCAACAAATTACACAATAAAATTTAACGACCTTTAATAAACAAGTTACTATATTTAACTACACAATATGTCATCAAGAAAAGTAATTATTATAAACGCTCTATGTCCCAAATGATACACACAAAATCCACAATGGGGATATTAAATATGTGGGAACACGGAGAAATAATCGGGTATTTATTTATCAGTACTATCATAAGTTTGTGTATGGCTTCTGTGATTGAATATATTTTATTTTCTGTTGTTTAATATTACAGACATGTATAAATTCATTCCTGACATGTTACTAGTCACTGCTTTATTAATTCCTTTTCATACATATATCTTCTTTATTCTTATAGATACTTGTCATTAAATTTTGTAAAAAACAATTGTGATTATTTCTTTTTAATTTTAAGCCCATATTCGTAAATATGAATACAATTATTTATTTATTATTTTCTGAAGTTGTTGTTGTTGAAGGGGGTGTTATGGGAAAGGGTGCCAATAGCAGACCCCTCATGTTACACTATTGAATGAAGGCTGATTTTGTGAAAATCTGGACAATAATCCTCCAGACACGAAACTTGGTAGAAAGTTAGGTCTCAGGATCACTTTAATGGGGAAAGAAAATCGGACACTTCAGTTGGGCCTCACTGGTAATTGACAAATCTGCTAATTGCCCCATCCTCTTGCTTTATATATCTTACAAGTGAAGTAGAGGACATGTATCTGAGGTGCTTATCCAGTGAAACAATCCCAACGTAAGAAACCTTGAAATCTGAGTTTAGCGCATATGAATCTG